>JAHTLZ010003542.1:3214216-3238723 GCA_023846285.1 Phrynocephalus versicolor
TGGTGGGGTGCTGGGGGCAAAAGCAGTGGCACCGCGTTGCCTGGTCTGCTGCTTTGCCCTGTCCATTGGCTGGACAACGCGAAGGGTCCCCGGCAGACCCCTACTGCTGCTCACCAACTGCGGATAATTGAATCCAAGGATGGTGAATTAGCAGATATGGGGTTGCTACTATAATAATAATAATAATAATAATAATGCTGTGAAGTCAGTTCTGACCTATAGCTGCCCTCTTTGGAGTTTTCTAGGTAGGAAATACTGGGAAATGGTTTATAATCCTTTTCTCCTGCAGGTGCCCTTGGTCTGTGCAGCTTACTCAAAGCCACACAGGCTGGCTTCTCTCACAGGAGGCACAGTGGAACTTCCAACCTTTGGCTCTCCAGCCAGATTCCTAAACTATGAGCCAGCCTACCAGTTGCATAGAATGGAGCCAAGATGTGATTTTTATGGCAAGGAAACAATGCCTTGAAAAAGTAGAGGATGCTGGAATCAAGTATCAAGCTTGTATTGTAAAGCACTGCCCTGAAATCCCACAGCACGTACAATGGCAGGGTGGGCATTTTAAACAGAAATAAACACACAATAAAGGAAATTGAAAGCTTTCTAATTTTCAGTTGCAGCTCTGGCTTCTAGCACTTAATTCTGCATCAGTGCATTAAAATGCCCATAGCTAACAAAAGTTATTCTGAAAAGCATCTGAGAATTACGTCGCTGTGGACATGGTAGATAGAGAGTGTTTTTATGAAGGTCTGCTGTTGGATGCAATAGCTCAGATGTCCATGGAAATATTTTATTCTAATACTGTATATTTAGATCTGAGACCAGCCCAGCAATTGATGAAGTTATAAACTAGTAGTTCTCAAACTTTGAGGTTTCCTGCCTCTCCTAACTCTTCCTTGCTGTCATGATCCAATTGCTTTATTAAAAAATAAAAAATACAACTCCAAACTGTAAAACTGAAAATGAAAGTGCACACCCAACAACAAGAAAAGCAAAATAAAACCGAAAATCAGCAAATAATTTCCTTTATGAAATCCTAAATTCTAATAACTATATACAGAAATCTGTCCATGGTGGTCAAGTACATAGTATCATAATCTCTATGCTACAGCAAATTCTTTTTGTTGCTGGCTAGATATATATAATGATTGTGCAATATAGCACGACCCCGGTATCCACTGAGGACTGGTTCCAGGCCTTCCTGTGAATAATGAAAACCATGAATAAGAGAGAATGCCTGCCCACCCACCTTCAAAATGCTGTTTCCTGACAGTAGTTTGCTTTATGACTGCTGTTTTGAGACTGTAGCTTGCTTTATGGCTGCTGTTTGTGACAATAGCTTGCTTTACAGTTGCTGTTTGCGACAATAGCTTGCTTTGTGGCTGCTGAATTGTTTAATTTTTTCCTCTGTCAACCGTGGATAACTTAATCAGTGGATAATGAATCAGTGGGTACGGGGATCCTACTGTAGATTTACATAGATATGCCTGTAACAATCGTATGCAGTTTGGTTCTTCTGCCCTTTCCAGATGAATCCAATGCAGGACAATAGCTGTTATTTGCAGTGATTGTAACCTGCCCTTTGCAGGTGACTCTTGTCCTGGGAAAGAAGCCATTCTGCACTTCTAGAGTAATAATGCTGCACAGTGTTGTGTTTTTTCTGCCTTCTCAGAGGGGAATCCTTCACAAAACTACTCAAGAAATTAAAATCTTGAGGGGAAGTCTTGTTGCAAGGATAAAATACTTTCCCCTTTCCGCTTCTGCTCTGCTGCTTTTTGAGAGCGAGAAGTGGGAAAGTTCATGTCCCAACTCCGAAATCAGTGCTGTTGATTTCAATAGGATTCTGGTAAACAGTGCTTAGGGTTGCAGATCATACAATGGTTGTGTTCCTACCCTAAGAAGAGCCATGCTGGATCAGACCAAAGGCCCATCTAGTCCAGCTTCCTGTCTCTCACAGTGGTCCCACCAGATGCGTCTGGGAGTGCACGAGACTAGATATCTGTTTCCTGATACCACTCCCCTGCATCTGGCCATTGAAATACCCCGGTTTTAAGCCTGGAGATTATACATCTCCATCATGGCTTGTTACCTGTGATAGATTTTTCCTCCAGGATCTGTCCAATCCCCTTCTGAAGGCATCCAGGCCAGATGCCATCACCACATCCTGTCAGGGAGTTCCCCAGATTAACAACACACTGGGTTACAAATGGAGTGGAGTTCTGGAATGTTGAGTTTTACTGAACTCGATGAGATCCATTTCCTCATGAATGCTCCTAGAATTGATCTTCTAAGGCCTGGATCTGCTATTAGGCAAACTGAGGCAGCAACTGAGATGTATGGGTGAGGAGGAGTGCTGGGAAAGTGTTGGAGTCAGTAGCTCTATGGTCCATATGGGTTGTCCTGTGCTCCCCAAGTGTGCCTGTGTTCAGTAGGTGGATGCTGTGTCATCATCAGTGTCCAAATAGCAAACCCATCTGACGTCTTTGTATTAGGAAACAAAATGGCTTCCCCCTGGATCTCGCTGGACAGTTTTGTGTTATTCCTGGCTAGCTTTCGTTCTGAAAGTGTCTTTATTTATTTATTTATTTATTTATTTATTTTTGTACTTCTTGACCGCCTGACTTTCCCTCGGGAACTCTGTGCAGTGTACAACAAATAGCAAATAAACAACTTGCCCGAATAGAGAAAAACCCACACACTAAATCAATTATTAAAAAATCAACAGCCACACAACAAGGCGGACTCTGGCAAGAAAGGGCTGGGACAAACAAACAACTAACAACAAACCACTGTGCACTCAGTGGTCATCCAAATCCAAAGTTTTCCCTAAAGAGCCAGGTCTTTAACGCCCTCCTGAAGGCCGGCAGTGAATCCACCAGCCTACTCTCCATCGGTGGTTTATTCCAAAATGCCGGGCCAGCCACCGAGAAGGCCCAATTCCAGGTAGAAACCCCTTGGGCCTCCCTCGGAGTGGCCACCCGGAGAGACTGGGAGAGCGAGGCTCTGGTTGGTCGGGACAAAGCTGGCCTCTAGGAGATCCGTTCCACCAGATGGACAGGTTCTTCTAAGCCATGGACTAAACCAAAACCAGTACCTTGAACCTTATTCGGGAGGCAACGGGTAACCAAAGCAGGCGAGCCAAGATGGGGGTGATGCGGCCAAACCTGCCCGCACCAACCACCATCCTGGCCGCCTCATTCTGCACCCGCTGCAGTTGCCGAACAAGAGTTAAGGGAAGCCCCATGTAAAAGAGCATTACAGTAGTCTATCCTTGAGCTCACCAGCACCTGCACAACCATTGTAAGGGAATGCACATCCAGGTACAGGCGAATCTGGGTGATAAGCCTAAACTGGTAAAAGGCTGCCCTGGAAACTGCTGCCACCTGGGCTTCCAGGGACCAGGCTGGATCCAGGACGACATCCAGATTCCTCACACTCTCTGCCTGTTGTGTTCTAGATGCATTTCTGCCCACATTCCCTTGACTAAGAATAATGTAGCCATGGAAATATACACAGAGGCTGAGTATTACGTTATGCATCATCCCGAAGCCCGTAATTCTCAAAACTGGTTGATTTTCCTGTTTTGTTTTGTTTTGGTTATTTGTGTGTGCGGAGAGGGGAAGATATAAAGTACTGTACTCACACGGCATTGCTTGACTGAGTGTGACTTGCAAAAAAATGTAACACTGGATGCCAGATGGAACTGTAGAAAACAAACGGATTTCTGCTTGATGAGGTTGTTTACAGTATTGTACCAAAATCTAATCACCATGGAACTAACCCTGCTGTTATTAAAAAAATAAATAAAAGGAGGGGGAGGGGAAGAATGATCAGTGTGTCAGCTTGCTTCAGTAGATGGCAGGAGATACCACTGAATCTAGCGCAGGATGAGAGGCTAAAAAGTCTGTGTTTCTCTTTCAGCTCAGTGCTAGGAAAAGTACGATTCAGACATCTTGTTGATGCCTGGGGAAAATTTTATTTATGAGTATAGATCTGTGTTAAACCTTTCCACTGGATACTCCCTCTTCTAATCTGGAGAGGTTCAGGTACATCTTAAAACAATAGCGGACCGAAGCTGGGTAACCTGGCCGCAAGATTAATTGCCCGTGTCATGAAAATTAATTCGGTATCATAAATTGTATTAAAAATGGATTCCTGGCCCCTCTGAAGAAGAAACGGTGGCCTTTATTTTCGCAGTGTAATCAGGGAAAACCTTTGTAACACTATGCAGCCTTTCCGAGCTGGAGTTCTGCCAGTTTCCACCTAAGACGGGCCAAATAAGATAACCACATTTTTAAGGCAGTACTTAGGACCATTTAAAAAACAAGAAAACCTCAATCGCTCTTTATCGCCTTTGCTGCCCAGATGATCAGAGGTCCATGGGAACGGCTTGCTTTTTAGGCATGTGCTTAGATCAGAGCAATCGGTACAAACTCTAAATAGAAGGTCTCCTTATATAGAAGCTTTGTTTTCTACTTTGTCACTGGATTAAAAAAAAATCACTGCAAATACTGTATATACTCGAGTATAAGCCTAGTTTTTCAGCCCTAATTTTGGGCTGAAAAAAGGGGCCCTCGACTTATATTTGGGTCAATACTTTTAGCCACTGAGGCAAGTCAACTGTGGCTAAAAGTCATTTTAAACATTGCATGCCGCTTCTCATGACCCCCCTCTGCATCACAGGGGAGCGACACACGATGTTTAAAATGACTTTTAGCCACTGGCTAAATTTAAACATCTCACACCACTCCCCCCAGCTCACAAAGGAGGAGTTGCCAGGCCCTGCTGCATTTCCCACCCTAGACTTATACTTGGGTCAATACATTTTCCCAGTTTTGGGGGGTTAAATTAGGGGCCTCGACTTATACTCAGGTAGACTAATACTTGAGTATATACGGTAATAAAAAAACAACAACCCTCCACCTACAAGTGACAGAGAGAAGTACACAGGTTGGGGGGTGGGGTGGGGTGGGGGTGATGTGAAACTGCTAGATAGTTCTCTGGGTTAGATATCTGGCTGTGGATTGAGTTTGATCGCCCACTGGGCTTCCATGACAGGAGCTGAACTCTGTGATCTATTGGGCCCCGCCCAACTCAGCAGTTCTAAAGTTATTAGGCATGACTGGGCAATAGAGTCCCTTACAGTTCTGTTGAGTTAGAAGTAAGAGATTCACCAGGTAAAAGCCTATGTTTAGGGCAGGGGTTTTCAACCTGTGGGTCCCCAGATGTTCCTGGACTTCAGCTCCCAGAAGCCCCCACCACTCACTGTGCTGGAAGGGATTTCTGGGAGTTGCAGTCCAGGAACATCTGGGGACCCACAGGTTGAGAACCACTGATTTAGGGGTTCACTGTGATAGGAGGGTGATATAGCCATTCTCTTTTGGACTCCATTTCCTCTCTCCCATTCTGATACTAGTCTTACTTAATGATGATATAGTTATTTTGCAGATGGGTATCTGGAAGTTGAGTCTGGACTTCTTTTTCAACAACTTGCTGATGGGTAGTATTTTTATTGAGACCAGCTGCTATGCCATGACAGTGTGCGAGCTTTTGGATTCCTTAGGACTCTTTATCAGGCCGGGTGGGGTAGGGAACATGGAAGTTCAACCATCTGGCTGGGTGTTTTAAGAAAAGAATGATGTTGAAGGAGCCTCGTGGCACAGAGGTTCAACTCCTGTACAGCAGACAAATATGCTCACGATCCAGGGTTCAGTCCTAGGTAGCTCCGAAATTGGCAAAATGAGTGCACAGTTCATTTGGGGGGTGGGGGCAATAATTAAACTGTAAACCACCCAGAGAGTATTCCCGAAGGTATTAAGCACTACAGGGAAGTATATCAAGTGTTCTGCAGCACACTTTGCTTTACTTTTTTAAACGAATCCCTGATAGAGTGTAAACCTGGTAAATCATGAGTAAGCACACCAGCATGTCATCTAATGGTGCCTCCTAGGGTGAACAATTTAGTCAAAGATGGAAACCCAAAGATGGCTTTCCATGTTTGAAAATACAATACTGGTGCCCCTTCAGATAACCATGTCTTGTGAATAAACCACACAGGTGAGTGAAGCGGTACAGAGGGGGAAAATTTGCAGAATAACTCCCCCCCCAGCTTGTGTAGTTATTTATTTATTCATTTATTTTACATAATTTTTAGCCGCCCCATTACCAAGTGGTCTCTTCAAAAGTAAGGATTCCCAAGTATACACAAGTAATCGATGGCCATTTTGAAGTCATGTTTATATTGTCATTGTTTAAGTGTAGCAAAAATAGCAACTGAAATAATTATTTGAACGGTCTTTCCCCCATGGGATCAGTTGTTATCTTCAGCAAAAGCATCAGAAATGAATCTATAGCTGGTTTTGTAGTGAAACAGGCAATAGTGGTGTGATGTTTAGGGGCCAAGAGAACCTCTATCCCCTGACTGTCCATGATTTTTAATTTTTTAAAAAAAACAAAGGTCTAGAGTGCTGAGTCATTGCATTGATACACTAGTTTACCGCCACACTGCTGCACACAAAGAATAATAAAACGTTTGCTACAAAGTAGAAACCACTTAAATATAGAAGACTACATATGTTTCTACATGACATGTGTATTTTTGTGTACATTATGAAGAGCTTTGGGAAGCTGCTGCTTTTTCCCTAATGCTGTGCAACTGTTTAAAAACCAAACAGTTTGACAGTGAAACATAGAATTGGCAAAGGCAGGCAGGCAGGCAAGAAGGAAGGAAGGAAGGGGAAGGAAGAGAGGGAGGGAGGGAGGAGTTGTAATTAAAATGGGAATTATATTGGGGAGCCAGTGTTCTCACTGGCCCCAAATCAATCTGCAATCTCTATGTGATCACTGAAAATTAATCAAACCATAAGACTGGCTGAAAATCAAACCATAGCAAAGTTGAATACTATTAATTCAGTCTGGCAGTGTACAGTAGTGACTTTGATGTTACTTGGTGGTGCTTTAATTGCTGCACACAACATTTCATTACAAATAACAACATGTTTGCAATTGGCTGTTTCCAGGTTGTTACAGTATTTTGTCAACATTGCAAGTGGTCCCTAAATGGATTAAGATCTAGACTGCAATCCGTATGAATGGAAAATGAATATGGAAATGAACTGGATCTTTTTGTTGTTGCTGTTTTCTACAAATAAGAGTTTAATGATTTAAAAAAATAAAATAAACCGACCTGCTCACCTCCTGCTGGCATCAACAAACCCTGTGTCACGGACAAAACTGCCCAGCACAGATAGATCTCGAGAAACTTGTAAAATACGCTTCTTGAGGAATTTGCTGGATCTGCCAAACCTGCCAAACCTGTGGAAAATATGCTGAGATTTTCAAATATGCAAACTAAGAAAGGAGTGGGCATATTTTTAAGAGAGAGGAAATCCTGAGTGAGTATAGTTTGCCTCCCCCCCCGCTGCTTGTTCCTAAACATCAGGTGAACAGAAAACATTAACGCTTCAAATATCGAACATTCCTTGTTTCCTTATTTTTTCCTGCTCCAGATACATGATAAACCACTCCCAGCATTCCTTAGGTTGTTTGGCACAGCTTCTTTATCTTGCCTACGTGTTTGGGGGGCAATCCTGACTCTGCGGTGCCAGCAAAGAATTCCCGCTTGTAGTTTCCTGCACATGAACCTATCAGGGTGTGCCCATGTTCAAAGGATGAGAGGAGCAAGGGCCAGCTGGCATAGTAATCTTCGACCTAGGTGTATGAGGGGGACTAATATATCACAATGTCAGGGTGTTTCATTTCAGAGGAAGTGAATTGGAGAGAGCAGCACAAATAGGAACCCAATATGGATCAGGATAATGGGAGACAGGCAGTATAGGGCAAGCTACAGATGCAGATGAAAGTGTGTTTCTTCACACATTCCCTGTTTTTTATCCCACAACCGGATTTCCTCAGAGACGTGTACCTTAGGAGTCGGCCTTTCCAATAAATCACATATTTTCCTTTGAAGTGACCATTCCCAAAGCAACATGAGCCCGCTACAAGCTATGTAGTTGAATAAAATCATACACTGTGACTCGATGTCTTTCACTACCAGAGTGAGCAGCTGGGATCCTGTTTGTATAAGTTCTGTGGTGTCAGGTGGATAATGTCACCAGCTGGGTCAATTTTTTTTTTGCAAATTAAATATTTTCTCCTCCCATTACAAGGCCCTCGTGGGTCCAGTGCCATCCGTTTCACTGTTCAGAACCCAAGGGCTGCAAAGCGAGAACTCTTTAAATGAGCAGAAATGCCACCCCTGGTCTCTTCACCCTGCTGGTGGTAATTATAAACACTTCATACTCCTGTCCTGTGGCCACCATGGGCTCCCAATGATGAAAGGGATTACCCAGCGCCCAGCAGGGAACTTAGGGTGGAAGGGGGAAAATATTGAATCATAATTAAAAAATCTTCTGTTCACCATCCTCACACTGGAAATTACACAAACAGGACTTCACCCCACATCCCACAGGGCTATAACTAAGCCACACCAACCAGGGACAAAATTTGGAGGGCACTAAAATCTAGAGGTGAGTGCTGGGAGTGAGTGCTGGGAAAATAAACAGCAATGCCTGTTTTCCACTCCCCCCCCGTCAGTGTTCAGTTAAGCAATTGGAGTCATGTGTTGAGTCATGTAGTTAGTCAGTGCAGAGCTATGGATCGATTAATCATATAACCACTCAATGTTTTTCTACAGTATGCCATATCTGATCTATTCAGAACGGTGAGTGAATGCAACCTTTATTTTATTTTTACCAGTGTCTCTGAGTGATTTATTGAGATGACAATAAGTGCCAGCTGGTGAGAAAAAATTATGAGGGATGGTCTACTTTGGGGACACTTGAAGCTAATTCTACTCTGCAGGTTCCTGCGACATATAGGCTTTTAACTCCCAAAATTCCATCGATATTTAAGGAAAAACGGGACCTTCTAGTCTGACCCTTACACTGCTGTGAGGAATATGTGCATATTTATTAATTAATTTATTTACATTTTTTTAGCCACCCCACTACCAAGTGGTCTCCGGGCAGCATATGTACATGGAAGCATCATTCTCTTCTTGAAACAACTGTGGGTCATTTAACACATTAAAAAATCCATACTAAAGCTCAAGGCATATTACTGTATAAGTGGTACCTTGTATAAAGGACTTAATCTATTCCAGATGAAATTATGTTAAGCAAATTATCCTTTATACAAATTTCCCATAGGAATGCATTGAAAATGGAGTAATCCCATTTTTATGTTTTATGGATTTGCCCCATAGGCGATTCTGTTAAGCAAGTTTCCCCTATCTCCTGAATATTTTATGTTGTACAAATTTTATGTTATACAAACTGTTTGTTATACAAGGATCCACTGTACTTACATGCATATGTAAATTTAAAAATACTAAGCACAGTATAGAATAAACATTAAACTTATTTACATATTTAAATGCAAGTATTTCATCTTTAAAGGGGCCGAAACATAATTCGAAGACAGGCAGGCAGACAGGCAGACATTAATTCCAAGATTTCAGCTTCTATTAAGACAGACATGTCCACACTTCGGCCTTCCGGATACGCTCAGGATTCTGGGAGTTGTGGTCCAAAACATCAGGAGGGCCGAAGTTTGGACATAAATGTGTGGTGTCCACATTTAGTTCTTTTGTTCCACAGGTTTTAAAAACATTTAAAGTCCTATTTATGTATTTGACCCGAGATAAGAATAAAGCTGACCTTGGCATTGTTTCTTTTCTTTTCCAGCCGACAACTCTCAGAATCACCCAGCGGGCATGCCTCTGGTCCCCCCAACCCCCCAAAATGGAGGAACTTTCCAAGGATCAGGTGGGGTCGCAGAACGGTGGGTGGCCGTGAGGGGTTTTGTGCCTGTTTCGTTCTGCTGTGCTTGAGAACGCCGCAGGGCCGGCTTTTTGCTCAAGCCCCTCTCGAGGCAGGCCCATTGGATCGATGTCTTTGCAGAGACCGTGTACCTTTCACGTGCCGTCTCACCTTCTAGGCCCTTGTTGCGAATGCTTTCCTCCCCCTCTCCGCTGTCACTCTCATATCTTTCTGCTCTGTCTCCTGGACGGTGTGAACTTTTGTGTGTGTCACTCGATAATCGAATGCGTTTTGCCCCTCACCTCCCAGCTAATGAAGCCTGCTCCACTTCTCCTCGTCCTGATTTCACATACCCTTGGGCCCGTCAGGAGGGAAAAGCTGAGCCATGTTGTGGAAAGGGATATAAGGATGCTCATGTGCTTGGAGACAGCTGAATGTTTAAGGATGCTTTAAAGATGCTAAGTCAAAACTAGACTATGGGTGATACCTTCATAGGTTGCCAAACAAAGAGCTGCATGGTGTGGGCCCCTCCTCCCTGCTTAAGTTTGAATCAGCCTGTTTAGTCCAGCACCAACAGACCATGCTTCTCTGTGCCTTCCATGAAGAAAACCTGGCATCCATCTTCCCAGATGAACTTTTAAGAACTCTCTCCTGGCAAATTACATCCCTTGCCATGTTTGGACTTTTATAACCGCTTTGAAAAGAGGACTTGTGTTCTCGAAAGCTCAGCAACTTTTTTATTTTTCTACTAGCAACCTATGAAGGTATCACCCATAGTCTAGTTTTGACTTTGTTTGTTTTAATGGTTGCACGGCTCCAAAAATCCTTTTTTACTTTAAAGATGCTGAATGCTTAGTTTGTCGTGCACCAACATGTTTCATCCAAAGGGGGGGGGGGAGACAAACATTTAAAAAGAAAGTTTGTGAAGTAGGAGGAGGTCATCTTCAAAAGTCCGAGGGTTGCATGTACAAATTTCTGGACCTGGAGATCTGCACCTCCTTCCACACCCCTCCATTAACATTGTTTTACTTCATTTAAAAGACCTCTTTTCCCCTCTAGTGGCAAATAATATGTTAGCACTGTAAAATGTGGCATTTGCAGATGGTAGAAAATGCCTTCAAAACCCTAGAAGGCACAAGAGGGCTTTATTTGTTTAGCCATTTTAAATCCCATTTTGATTATGTGGTGCTATCTTCCAGAAGGGACAGCCTGGGTGGCCTTGGGCAAGCTGCACAGTCCCAGGATGTCCCCAGAAGAAGGGAATGGTAGACCACGTCTGAGTATTCTCTAGCTAGGAAACCCTGAACTGGGCAACAACAAGAGTGGGTTTTCTTGAAGGCACAAGATTATTATTATAGGGGTCCTATGGGCAGGTTTGATAGCTTTATTGAGCTGTGTCTCTGGTTGCTGAGCCAGACGTCAGGAGAAGAGCCAGCCTGTGCAGCCTTGGGCAAGCTCTGCACACCAGGGAGGCCTCAGAAGAAAAGAATGACAAAACTACTTTTAAATGCTCTATACCTTGAAAACCCTGGAAAGAGAAGGCATAAGTCAGAATTGACTTGATGGCATGCAATAAATTATTGGACTGATGGAGGACCATATTTGGGACCCTGGTGACGCATTTGGCCCATAGGATGTGCGTCCCCCAATCCAGCATAGAGAGAATAAATGCAGCTGTAGGTCTAAACTTCTATGGCTTAGACCAGGCATGTCCAAACTGATGTTTTGGACCACAACTCCCAGAATTCTATGCTTAGATTGCCAATGGCAAAGGACTGTGGGAGTTGCTATCCAGAACATCTGGAGGGCCAAAATTTGGACAAGCCTGGCTTAGACCGACCATTAAACAGAGCGAAGTGGCTGCCTCAGGCAACAGATTTGGAGTGACATGGAAGAGAAGGGGGGGGAAGGAAGGTAAACACGAGAGCGGCTCCTTTCCCCTGCTGAGTGGTTGACTGAGCCAGAGGCGATGGGAGGGGAGCAATAACGCCTGTGCTGCCATCTTTACAAACTGGGACCAGGTTTGCGCCCATCTCTCGTCTGAATGGGGTGGTGGTGGTGCCATCAGCCCAGCCACGTATAATGTTAGCAGGCGAGGTGTGACAGACACAATGAGGAGTCTCTGTGTTCTTTATCAAATGAGCAAAGCCAGCTTTGAACTTGTCATCCAGTGTCTTATGGCTAGTCGCAAGGAGAGGGCAGACCCACGGAATCGATTGCTGAAGGGCAAGTTCGAGATCGGTGGAGCTACTTGAGCGGAGAGCAGCGGCAGGATACGGGCTATTAACATGTACCATGGCTAACTGAATACAAATCTGCGGCTGTTTGGAGGAGAAATCAATACACATGGATTTATATTGACAGAAAAATTGCAGCTTCCCTAATCACATGACGCTTTCCTAATAAATGGTTTATGCGAGAGCATTACTGGTAATTTATGAAGCCCTGAGTAAGAAGTAAAATAATAGGATGGGGGTGGGGAGGTCTGATGAGTAGTAAATGGGGGGGGGGGATAGAAAATGATTGTTAAGGGTGTGTGGATTCATCTAGGAGCCATACATTTGCTCCCGCAGGCTATGACCAAGGAGAATAAGCTTGGGGGAGGGGCAAAGTAGGCAGCCATTTCTCAAAGGCTCTTGGCTGTCTTAAATGTAACTTTAAAGGGGAACGGGACTGGAAAGCTGCATTGGGGCTGCTGTTCCATTGCCTTAGCATAGTAAGTGGAAGTTCGAGAAGGTCAATTGAATTAGGGGGTTTGGTGAGCCAACTCCATTGTAAGCTCTGCTGACAGGGCCTCCCTTAGCCGTGACCTGCCCTGCTGAGCAACAGGTTTTCCGCAATTAGGACATAATTATCTGGGCCATGATTCAGCTGAAGTTTAGCACACTCTTGAATCCTGTTGATTTTGATAATAGGAGCTCACAAATCAGTTTACCTGGAAGCAAATGCAGGTCTTGGCACCTTCTGAGGTTTCCTAGATGGTGTTTCCCCTGCTTGGATCTTCCTGTAAAGGTGGCTATTATTATTAGGATAGTGGATGTCCTGGCCTTCTCAACTTTTGACTTTTAACCCTCTGTGGCAGACGGCAGAGAGCAGAAGTGTTACCTTCCTTTCACTCTCTCAACCAAGGGAGGGGCAGCCACATCTCCTGGCATTTTATCCTGAGCTTAGTGAGGATGCCTGGGTGTTATTGACAAGGCTTTTATGGCTGGGATCTGATAGCTGTTGTGATTTTTTCAGGCTGTTTGGACGTGTTCTGGAAGTTCCAGTATGTGGTGAAATGTCAGGAAGAAAAACTTCCAGAACATGGCCAAACAGCCTGAAAAACTCATAACAACTATGGCAGTGTTGGCGAACCTATGGCACGGGGGCCAAAGGTGACACTTGGAGCCTTTCCTGTGGGCACCCAAAATCGCCCCTTCATAGCTACCTGTATACAGGTTAAATTGCTGTATTGGCACTTTGCAAAAAAGTTAGTTGGTTTTGAATTGCAGTTTGGGCACTCAGTCTCTAAAACAGATTTGGTGGCTGAGAATGTGTCAGGGGCCGGTTGCTCCCCGACCCTGCCACCCCACTGCAAGCCCCACCCACTGACCCCTTGCAACCCCGCCCACAGGAAGGAAGGCGGGGACCGAGGGAGGGAGGGGGGAAGGTGGAAACCAAGAGGGGAAGGAAGGAAGGTGGGGAACAAGGAAGGGAGGAAAGAAAGAAGGAAGGTGGGGACCAAAGGAAGCACAGGGAGCCGTGGCCACAGGTCGCCCCTTGGAAGAGGTGATCTGTGCGACCTTGCCTCCCCCCCCAAGCTCCCCAGCGGTGTCGACAGCTCACCCGCCAGCCCACCCCAAAGCTCCTTGGCGGTGGCAGAGGTCAGCTGGCCTGCCCACCCCCACACATTCCCCTGTGGTGCCGGTGGCGGCAGACCGCCCGTCCGCCCATCCGCCCAAGCTTCCCAGCAGTGTCAGTGTTGGCAGAAGATTTTTTTTAAAAAAAAGATGGGGCGAAGGAGGGGGAGGGAGGGGCGGGCCACTCAGAATGGCCTGAAGGGCCGGATTTGGCCCCCGGGCCGGACTTTGGGCAGGCCTGCTGTAAAAGGTTTGCCGTCACTGAACTATGGTTAAGATTGATGTCTTGATCTTTCAAGAGCCCCTTCCCTTGACTGCTCCTTTTCTCTTTAGGCTGCTTTCACACGCCCACTAAGATCCGCTGCAAAGTGCTCACAGATGCAGAGCATAAAATTGTTTTTCCACAAGCAGCGGACTTTAAAAAAAAGTGTGACCACACCCACTTAAGTGCGACCCAGCACATTTTACAAGTACCTGGTCTCGAGGTGGTAAAATCCTTGTTGCTGTTCTGATGCGGATTTTAAACTGTTACTCAAGTCTGTGGGAACACGGAAAATCCGCACAAAAACCTTTTTGCCCCCGTTACGGTGTCTTTGCTGAGGTTCTCAGTCGTGGAATCAGAATGGTTGCAGATTTTCAAAATGCAACCATGGGAACATCTGATCTGCAACATCAACCACGTGACCACTCCGGTGTGTGGGTGTGTGGTCCGGGTCAAAATTTGCTGCGGAGTTTTCAGTGGTCGTGTGAAAACAAGCCAAGTTAGGAAACCCCCAGAGGCCACAGAGCTTGGTATTTTAGTGAATGATTGGTTGTCACTTCATTCATTTGTGAGTGTAACAGCTATTAGCCACCTTGCTATTAGCTGACAGATTCATTTCTTCCTGACTGCTGTGCTCCTTGTTCATGGCCTGGTGGTTTCTCAACTGGATTACTGTCCTAGCCTTTTGGTAGATCTTCCTTCTACTCCCCTCCCTTGTGCCAAATAGTGTGGCTCAACGGGTTTTAGATTTACTGTGTTGTCGGGGATTGTATTGGCTGCAACCAGTGTATGTTGATTTGAAGTTGATGCGCATGGACATATATTGTATGAAAGTTGTTAAATATTGTGTTTGCATGCTTTGTATCTTTCATTGATTTTACTGGAATGCACTCTGGTATAGAGTGCAGGATTAGTAATAGCAACAGCAGCAACTGGCACAACCTTATCTTCATCTTAATTAGCTAGACCTTGGGCAAAATACCTGGATGATTGACTTGCCGTGTAATGCTCAGAGATAAGGTGGGCTGAAAGCTGGGTGCTACAGTATATGAGGATTTGTTTGCAGGTTACATCAGGACTGAGATGTTAGAGCAGGGGTGCCCAAACTTTTTGTAAGGAGGGCCAGATTTGGTGGCTGAGAATGTGTCATGGGCCGGTTGCTCCCTGACCCTACCACCCCACTGCAAGCCCCACCCACTGACCCATAAGCCCCACCCACTGACCACACGTGCACCCAACTTCACAATGTTGCCGGCTATGCCGGTGGCAGCAGCCCGCCCGCGCGCCGCCTTGTGTGCACGCGCCTATCTTCACAAGGTGTCCGGTGATGCCGGTGGCGGCAGCCTGCCCACGCACCACCCCTGTGTGCGCACCCAGCCCCACAAGCTTCCCGGCGGTGCTGGTGGTGGTGGCCCGCCCCGTTGCCCACCCACCCCACAAGCTTCTGCTCACCGGCTGGCCGGCCCACCCAGCCCTCAAGCTTCCTGGCGGTGTCAGTGTTGGCGGAACATTTAAAAAAAAATGGGGCGAAGGAGGGGGAGGGAGGGGTGGGCCAGCAGCCGCGGGCCACTCAGAATGGCCTGACGGGCCGGATTTGGCCCCCGGGCTGGACTTTGGGCAGGCCTGTGTTAGAGGGTCCTCTGCTGTTTCCTGCTGTACAAGAACACAGACTGCCTTTTAAAGGTTTGTTGGTAGTGTAACTAAGGAACCACCCAGTGATTCATGTAACGATTGGGGTGGTGAATTCTGCAGTCTGACCATTGCTGGTCTTTTCTTCCAGATATCAAGATATCACCCTCACTATGGACTAAAAGTCCCAAAGAAGAGACCTTTTGATGCTGAAATATCAAAAGAGCAACGCCAAGAGGTTTAATGAGAAAAACAGCCATCCCAGCAAAAATGTCCTGTCCTTACCTTGCAGTAAAAAGAGGTTTGGAGCCGTGCAGCCATTAAAAAAAAAAAATCAAAAGTAGACTATGGGCCTTTTCACACAATTTTCCACTGGCCACTTAAATTCAGACCAGAGATCTTGGGGGTTCGTTACTCTTCCTGCGTCCCCACCCCTCCGCACTTCCTTGATCCTGTCTGCGTGAGGGGAGGGAGAAAAAAGGGGACAAATGAATGCAGGCTCACTTCCGTTTGCTGGTCCAAGCCTCCCCAAGCCCCGTTGTCGTCATGATTCCTTCTCTTAAAGGGGCGGGAGGCAAAAACAACAACAAACAGAAGCGAGGAGAGCCGGGCACTCACTCCTTTACATCCGGATCTGGGATTTTTCACCCTCCAAGAGCAGGTACCTGAAAAGTGCGCTGGGACGCGCTTAGGTGGGCGTGGCCGCACTTAATTTTTTGTAAACTCCGGAGCTGGTGGGGAAACAATTTTAAGCTCCAGAGCTGGGAGCCATTTGCGGCGGAGTTTAGGGGTCGTGTACAAATACCCTATGAGTGATACCTTCATAGGCTGCTAGTAGAAAAATAAAAAAAGTTGCTGAGCTTTCGATAGCAAGCTCTCTTTTTCAAAGCAGGCAAGGGATATAATTTGCCAGGAGAGAGTTCTTAAAAGTTCACTTGGCAAGGTGGATCCCAGGATTCTTCTTGGAAGGCACAGAGCAGCATGGTCTGAAGGGGCTGGACTTTACAGGCCAATTCAAACAAAGAGCGGCATGGTATGGGCACCCTCCTCTTGCTTACAACCATCACCTCTCTATTGGCTCTTCGAAGCGCAGAGCTCCTGGTTGGCCAGAGATGGGGTGGTAGAAGTAGGCAGTTAATGCAAAAACACATGCCCTCCACTAGGGGGTGGGGAAGAAAGTTTTACCTTGTGGAATGATTGGATAGGACTTTTGATCCTGTGGCTTTATTCAGAAGAATCCCCAAGTTGACTTAGTACAAAATAATACAGCAGAGCAAAGGAGCTTTTCCCCAGACTGGATGGGTTGTCAAGGGTTGTCCAGTGGTGGGTAATGGGAGGTGTCACACAAGACACCCCTGGAGGTGGCAGCCCTTGGGAGGCCTGCAAGTCACCTCAGGGCTGCTCTGGATTTTCTGCACACTTTGGACCCTCTCAGATTTCCTAGCTCAGTGGTGGCAAACCTTTGGCACTCCAGATATTTGGGACCACAACTCCCACAGTCCTTTGTAATTGGCAATACAGGCTTGGAATCCTGGGAGTTGTGGTCCAAAACATCTGGAGTGCTGAAGGTTTGCCACCACTGGCCTAGCTCTTCTTTCTTCCCTCCCATGGCCGATGATGGCTCTGCTACAGCCAATAGGAGGCAGCAGAAAGGCGAGTGGGAGAGTGATACATAAAACTACTCATGTAGAAAGTGTCCCCACTTCTGTTGTCCTGGGATGATGCCATTTCTCTACTCAGCATTATGAGAGAGTGTCTCAAATGATGTTTTTTTGCGTTTGATCTCCTCTTTCGTAGGAGGAACTATGCAGATGATGGAAATATACAGAGCGTGCCACCAATTTGTCATTCAGTTTTAAATGTTGCCTTTGGATGGGTTGGTAGTTTTGAACTTTTGTAAAGGGGGAAAACACAATTATTGTAATAATGTTTTGAATCCATGAAGTATATTGGCTCCTCTGATGACCTAATATAACAGCCATGGCAACAGCAAGCGACAGCAGTATCTGTAATAACACATTTCATCAGGTGTGCCATATGAGGCTTGCTTTGGGTTTCTGGATTAGAGCAAAACAAAGAGATAATCCTTGGGAAGCCGTTAACCACAAACAGCACAAAACATTGTCTGAGGGGCTACTGTAGTTCGGGTTGTTTTGGCACCACTCCAAGTTCTCCTATTGGAGGTGTGAGTAAGACCCTTTATAGCAGTGGTTCCCAACCTTCCTGATTCTGTGACCCTTTAATACAGTTCCTCATGTTGTGGTGACCCCTTGCCCTGCTTGGAAGAGGCCACAAGCCCCCTTTGGCAGGCCACTGCCCCAGGGGCCGTAGAGAACATACCTCTATCTACAGGCACCCTCAGCCAATTTCAGCCTCTGGTGCCATTGACTGATATCCCCTCCAACCTATCCATCTGTAACTCACTCTTTCTCTCCCTCCTCCTCCAGACCCAAGCCGTTGGTGCCTTTTTCTTCACTGGCTCATGGCGACCCCTGTGAAATGGTCATTCGACACCCCCCCAAAGGGGTCCCGACCCCCAGGTTGGAAGCCACTGCTTTATAGGGTTATTTTTTAAGACAAGATCTGGATGGGAGATGGGCAATGCAATTGTTTGTTCTTTCTGAAAAGTCGTACCTTTTCAGGTACAACTTTTCATCCCCCAGCACAATGGAGAATGTACTCAGATGTGGTTGCAGAAACCTTTTATGTAAGACAGGGCGTGGGGATGCCTTCTAGCCTAAATTTAATTCCAGAGAAGTTCTCAGAGGCCACATATTGATCATGATGTAGGAGGGCTGGGGTAGAGATGTAACATTTCTGGACATTTTAAAGCCCTGGGGGGAAAAAACTTTGGACAAAAAAATGGGGAGAGAAAATACAGGAACCTCTCCCAAATCAGTTAGAAAAACTCGCCCCAGAGTTTCCAGAAATGGTACATCTGCAGGTGGTGGGGGGGGGGTCAAAGGGTGGAGCCAGTAGCCAAAGACACCAGCATATTTTAGCATCAAGCTCTTCCTGCCAGTATTTAACCTTCGGGAAGACATCCACAACTTTTTTAAAACGAAGGGAGAATAACAAGAATTATTGAGTGACGATGTTCCGTGAAGGCGTGCCTGCCTGTTGAACTCCAGAGGGCTGAGCTAGGACCCCAGAAGGGCTCAACTGAGTTTTTCAATTCGTCCCTATCTCTAATATTTATCTTTTGACGTTTGGTCAGACCAGCTAGTAGCCAATGGCTAGTCCCAGATGCTCTTGGACCAAAACTCCCAGAAGCCTTCTGGGAGTTGTAGTCTGAGACCATCTGGGGACCCAAGGTTGGGAACCACCGTGCTAGAGGAAAGGAGAGAGCAATGATGGTAAAATTAATAAAGGTGGGGAGGAGTCTTACAGTCGTACCTGCCGCCCAGAGACCTGTTGGTAGTGGGGTGGCTAAAAAAATTGTAAATAAAATAAATAAATAAATATAGAATATCAGGAGGCAGGCATACCGGAAATTCTCTCCTGCTGCAGTTATGAACCTTTGTTCTACTCTACCTGTAGCTTTGCCAATTTCCCGTTGGGTTATGAATTTATATCTGTTAAGTGTAGAGAAGTTGTCAGTGTGTTCTTCTAAAATGTCTTTGCTTGTACTGTATGAAGTCATTACCTTTGATTTGTCTGTCTTGGGTGGCGTGGTGACTTATTGGAGCTATATAACTTCCAAGTCACATTCAGGTGACTTATCGAAGCTGCGTGGTGTCCAAATAAACAACAACAACAAAAGCTTCTCCATTCATCTTGGTGGTTAATAACTGGTTTGGGAAGAGGCTGGATCACAGTGTAATTATTTTCTTTCTCAAAAATATTCAGGTTAGGGGGGCTATAGCTAAGACAAAAGAGAGATAAAAATACACACAGGTCCGGAGTGGGGAGAATAAGCCATCATTCACCAGCAGGTAAGTATCGCCATAGAAAGAAAGAGATAAATGGTGCCACTGGTGTCCCTTTCATTTGTCTGAGAGTCGGTTGTGAAAGTACAGGTGAGTTTACTTTCGAGATAAAATGTCATCAAAAAGAACAAAGTAGGCCTGATCTTCTTGGCTTCTCAAAATACCTCCAAGCGTACCTGTAAATATATACCTGTATATTCAGATTACTGTACCAATCCTCCGATCAACTGTCAAAGACCCAGAGGTGAAGAAATCCAACAAAAAGAGTCTTGACAGGGGAAATCTTGATTTCAGCTTTGGATTTACTTCCTATAGGAAACGGCTAGATTGATATTATAGTCCATGTATGATACCACAGAGCAGATATAAGTCAGTTCTGACTTGGCAGCACAACACACACAAACAGGGCCAGTGCTAGGTTTTTTTGTGCCCTAGGCGAGGAGCGGGGGGGGGGCAGCAGGCTGGCCAGCGCTCTCTTTCCATTTTGGCACCCTAGGCAACTGCCTAGTTCGCCTTAATGGACGTGCCGGCCCTGCACACACATGTGATATTAATGTGTGCTTGTAGATAAAGGACCATGTCACTGCTTCAGCGACTGTATTTGCAGCCAGGTGTCCAGATATTTGCTCAAGGGGTCCTGTCTGAAATAATTCTAACGTCATTGTGTTTGCCTACAAGGTCACTCGCATGCTGGCTGACAGGGAAAGGATGCAGAAAAATGCTGAATGAGATGTAAACAAGGCTAGGAACTGCACTCTTATAACTAATTGACTGAACAATTAAAAGGATATATTTATTCCTATGATACTCATCAGAATTCCAGAAACAGTGAACAATAAGATAGCTTTAAATACTGGTCAGGATCTTACTTTCATGCATGTAACCCTGCCCAAAGCACCTTCTGAAAACCAATCTATATTTCTGTTGAGCATTAAGAAACTTCTACATAAGGAAGCTGTTCTGGTGCTTTTTTTTTTTAACTTTAATTGCATGGTTATGAGCCCCCTGGTTCATTCAACCAAACTCTAAGCTATGTGTTTAGTAGACTAAATAAACATGTTTTATTAGGAGAATGCATTCAAAGATGAATTTTTGTTTTCATGTGAATGTAGAAAAAAAGAGTCACGCTTGATGTGCAGGATGAATTAATTACAGTTAGAAAAATAATTACGGTTAGACAAATTCTTGAATGTTGGCAAGAAATGAATAGATATTGAGAAAAGGGAAATTGGGGACTTTTCCAGACAAGTATCTGTCTAGATTCCGTATCTAGAAGCAGTGCGCACTTTAGAAGAAAAGTGTCTGTTTATTCTTACACAAGCTTATCTCAAAATACTTGGGCAAACTGGCTTGCTTTTGCTTTGTAACTGGCCAGTTGGAAGACAGCACAGCTTTGCTTGAATGGCTGTTATCTCAGGCACACAGCTCTAAAAGATACACCTCTTTTGAGGAATAATATTAGAACAGGATTGGGGGGCAGGGGAAGGCATTTGCCTTACTGTTTGATCTCACTTTGAGAGAAGCAGCAACTGACAGATTGGCCCAATCCCTAATCTATATGCTTTCATCTGATTTTACACTCCGGGTCTGTACGCGTTACGCAGAGATTTACCCAAGTGCAAGATACATAAGAATATGTGCCGTTTGGGAGGCAGGTCTAGAAAGTATGTTTTTTCTTTTCTTTTTCTCCTTCTACATGTTCAACGTCAGAGACGTTCACACATGAACCTGGGTCTCCCTGTCCCTGTTTGACACTACAGTGGTCCCCTGCCCTTTTGTGGTTCATATACAGTACTGTGATCCTGCTATATTGCGGGACTGCAGTACAGTGGTACCCCAAAAGGGCTTGAGAGAGGTGGGAAAAGGTTTTAACATAAGAACATAAGAACATAATAAGAGCCATGCTGGATCAGGCCAAAGGCCCATCTAGTCCAGCTTCCTGTATCTCACAGTGGCCCCACCAGATGCGTTTGGGAGAGCATGAGACTAGATATCTGTCTCCTAATACCACTCCCCTGCATCTGGCCCTTGAAGTACCCTGGTTACACATCTCCATCATGGTTTATAACCTGTGATGGACTTTTCCTCCAGGAATCTGTCCAATCCCCTTTTGAAGGCATCCAGGCCAGATGCCATCACCACATCCTGTGGCAGGGAGTTCCATAGACTAACAACGCGCTGGGTGAAAAAATATTTTCTTTTGTCTGTTCTTACTCTCCCAGCCCTCAATTTGAGTGGATGTCCCCTAGTTCTGGTATTTTGTGAGAGGGAGAAGAGATTCCCTCTATCCACTTGACTCATGCCCTGCATTATTTTGTATGTTTCAGGCGCCCTTTTTCCAGACTAAAGAGCCCCAAATGTTTTAGCCTTTCCTCATAAGGGAGGTGCCCCAGCCCAGTAATCATTTTAGTCGCTCTCTTCTGCACCTTTTCCAGTTCCACTATGTCTTTCTTGAGATGTGGTGACCAGAATTGTACCCAATACTCCAGGTGGGGCCTTACTATTGTTTTGTATAATGGCATTATTATGTTGGCTGTTTTATTTTCAATCCCCTTTTTGATCATCCCTAGCATGGAATTGGCCTTCTTCATAGCTGCCACACATTGGGGAGACACCTTCATGGAGCTGTCCACCAACACACCAAGATCTCTTTCCTGATCTGTCACGGATAATTCAGAGCCCATGAGTTGATAGATAAATTGTTGATTTTTTGCACCAATATGCATTACTTTACATTTGGCAACATTAAAACACATTTGCCATTTCCTAGCCCATTCCCCCAGTTTGGAGAGATCCTTCTGGAATTCTTCACAATCTTCTCTGGTTTTTACCACACGGAAAAGTTTTGTGTCATCTGCAAACTTGGCCACCTCACTGCTTATCCCTGTCTCCAGGTCATTTATGAACAGATTGAAAAGCAGCGGTCCCAGGA
This sequence comes from Phrynocephalus versicolor, assembly GCA_023846285.1. NCBI lineage: Eukaryota > Metazoa > Chordata > Lepidosauria > Squamata > Agamidae > Phrynocephalus > Phrynocephalus versicolor. The sequence continues at coordinate 3,236,629 of JAHTLZ010003542.1, forward strand.
CAGATCCCTGGGGCACACCGCTTTTCACCTCTCTCCATTGTGAAAATTTCCCATTGACACCTACTCTTTGTTTCCTGGATATCAACCAGTTCTCAATCCATAAGAGGACCTGCCCTCTTATCCCCTGACTGTGCAATTTTCTCAGCAGCCTTTGGTGAGGGACTGTGTCAAAAGCCTTTTGAAAATCCAGATAGACTATATCCACTGGTTCACCCAAATCTACATGCCTGTTGACCTTTTCAAAAAATTCTAAAAGATTTGTCAGACAAGACTTTCCCTTGCAGAAGCCATGCTGATTTTCTCTCAGCAAGGTTTGTTCTTCTATGTGTTTTAAGATTTTCTCTTGGATGAGGCTTTCCACCATCTTCCCTGGGACAGATGTAAGGCTAACTGGCCTGTAGTTTCCTGGGTCCCCCCTCCTTCCTTGTTTAAAAATTGGTGTGACATCTGCTATCCTCCAGTCCCCCGGCACTGTGGCCATTTTAAGAGACAAGTTGCATATTACCGTTAAGAGATCTGCAATTTCATTTCTCAGTTCCCTAATAACCCTTGGGTGGATGCCATCTGGGCCCGGTGACTTGTAAATCTTCAATTTATCAATTAGTCCTAAAACATCCTCTCTTTTAACCTGAATTTGATTTAATTCTTTAGTCAAGAGGGGCCGTTCAGGCAGCGGAATCTGCTCAAGGTCTTCTGTCGTGAAGACAGATGCAAAGAACTCATTTAATTTCTCTGCAATTTCCAAGTCCTCCTTAATCTCCCCTTTTCCTCCCTCACCATCCAGAGGGCCAACTGGTTCTCTGGCAGGTTTTCTACTTCTAACATATTTAAAGAAGCTTTTATTATTACCCTTTATATTGCTAGCCATGCGTTCCTCAAAATCTTTCTTTGCCTCTCTTATCATCTTCTTACATTTCTTTTGCCAGAGTTTGTGTTCCTTTTTATTTTCCTCATTTGGGGAGGATTTCCATTTACAGAAAGACCTCTCCTTGCGCTTTAGAGCCTCTCTAACTCCACTCGTTAACCATGCTGGTGCCCTCTTGGACTTAAATGAGCTCTTCTTTCTTTGTGGTATGCACTTGTTCTGGGCCTCTGTTACCGTTGTTTTAAACAGGTTCCATGCACTCTGAAGAGATTGGATTCTTCCAACCTTCCACTTCAATTTCTTTCTAATTGGTTTCCTCATCTGAGGGAAGTTTGCCCTTCGAAAATCAAGGGTTTTTATGTCTGATTTGCTTGACACTCTTCCACCAACATGCATGGCAAAGGAGATTGCAGCATGGTCACTGTTCCCCAGAGGCTCAGTGACATTCACATCCCTGACCAGGTCCTGAGTATCAAACAGTATTAGATCCAGAGTTGCCTGTTCTCAGGTGGGCTCCATGACAAGTTGCTCTAAGGCACAGTCATTCAGCAAGTCGAGAAACCCAGTTTCTCATTCTTGCCTGGAGCTCGCATTGGCCCAGTCAATGTGGGGATAATTGAAGTCCCCCATGATTACTATCCTATCCTTCTGAGACACCTCCGTGATTTGTCTCTTCATTTCAAGGTCCCCCTCAAGTTCTTGATCTGGAGGGCGATAGCATACCCCAACTATCACATCACTCCTTGGACCTGGTAGTTTAACCCACAGTGATTCTATGGTGGAGTCAGACCCTCTGTCAATCTCCATTCTGCTGGATTTTACCCCTTCTTTAACATAGATGGCCACTCCCCCTCCAACCCGCCCCTCTCTATCCCTTCTATAGAGTTTATAGCCTGGGGTTGCTGTATCCCACTGGTTATCTACATTCCACCAGGTTTCTGTTATGGCTATTATATCAATGTTATCCCTAGCTGCCAAATGTTCAAGTTCTCCCATCTTTGCTTGGAGGCTTCGAGCATTGGCGTAGAAGCACCTGTACAGTGGGTCCCGCAACAACAGCTACTGCTTTGTTCTCCCCCCCCCCACAGCTATTATTTTCAGTAGACAAACTATCACATTCCATTATTCTCCCAGTACTAATACCTGCTATGTCATCTCTATGTGATTCTCTACCCTTTCCAATCTCATTCCCTGTGGATGAGGTGTTCCGAACTGGATGCCACTCAGCTC
>JAHTLZ010003542.1:3252522-3264811 GCA_023846285.1 Phrynocephalus versicolor
TTTTTTTTTTTTGAGGTGGTGGTTGGGGGGAAGGTTCTCTTTCTGTCTCCAAAGTTGCAGATTAAAACAAGCCAGGTGTTGCTGCTTCTGCTTCTTCTGCTTCTTCTGCTGCTGCTGCATTGGGTGTAGTTTTCTGATCAATGTTCACACCGCAAGACAGACCTTTCTTTGGACTTGTGATCAAAGCATGGATCAAAGTGAAAGGAAAATTCAGGACTCAGAGCTCCAAAATGTTCTTTTGGAATTGTCATGAGCCATGTCCCTCAGATAACAGGCACTTTTTTAAAAAAAAAATGAGAGTCCATACATCAGTCTTATGTCTGTGAAGATTTTCAGTCATCTAGGAAAGTTTATCTGGAAGTTGAGTCATCATGGCAACTGGACTTCGTTTCTTGAGAGACTGAAATGTTTCACTGCTCATCCAGCTTCATCGGTCTGAGGAAAGTTAATTGCGAGTCCTCCATGTTATAGTTCAATTTGACCTCATGTCACCCTGGTCTGAAATAGGCTCATAAGAAGAACAATGGCGTGAATAGGCTTGTTAGATGGACAATAATCTCAACGGGCCTTTAGGTGAACAATGGCCGAAGGTGCTGATGAAACCCATAAAGTGTGGGTCGTTAGTTATGGTCTTAGTGGTGGAGGTGTGAAGTATTGGTTGGGTATGGTTGAAATCACTGCCTCATAAGTAGCAGATAGAGACTGCCTGAACCCCCCCACACCTCTGTTGAGAGAGGGAATATCACACAGGACCAGTGAGTGTGATGCTTCAGAACACTTAGATCCCTCCCCCACCTCCAACCCCCTTAGGTCACTACAGAAATGTACAAACGTCCTGATTCCATTTTTTTTTCACACAGTTGTCCAAGCATAACACACACCTCTTCCAGATCAACTTGATCTCATTCAAGTGAATGATTGGGGTACCTGCCAACCTGTTTGGATAGATAGATAGATAGATAGATAGATAGATAGATAGATAGATAGATAGATAGATAGATAGATAGATAGATAGATAGATAGATAGATAGATGATAGATAGATAGATAGATGATTGCTTTAATTTTGCAGCACTTTGCCATTTTATTTACTGTACTTATTTTTGTTGTGTGGGCCTGTGTGACATGCATGAGTTCACGAACCAGCCCAACTCTCTCTCCTCTCTTTCTTTCTTTTTGTCTTTTATATCAGCATGTCGATATGCACTAGGGAGATACTGTGATGTACGTGACAGTGTTTTTAAAACAGAACCTTACATCCCCGCCCTTGATTCTTTCCAAGTCTTTCAAACTGACTCGTGAAAATACTTTTTAAAAAGGAAGCAGCCTGCCCATAGTAGCCTATAGATATGGCATAAGGTTCCCTGGTAGCACTGTTTGGCAAAGAAAAGAAAAAAGACCTGGCTCACTTGTATTATTTTCTACTTAAATTGATCCACCCTCCCCCTTTAAGAGTTGGCCCGTATCTTTCTGGCACAGGGCTAGGACATGCAATCTTTTTGGGACAATCCATTAAGGTCCAAAATAGCTCTTTCTACTGCCTGCAGGAATGGGTACTTGAGTTAAAATAGATTGCATGAAGATAAGGACCTTTGAAGCTCCAAATTCCACGCCGACCACAGGCCCACAGAATACGCAGGCATGTTCAAGGTCCCCTCTGCCTCTGTTGCCAGTGTTATCCCACCTGTCTCCACCCCCCTCCGTTCGTGAAGCAACGGCCAGACAATATGACCGAGATATAAAGGAAGACAAAACTGCTGACCTAGGTGGCAATGTGAGGCCTTGAACCGCAGGCCTGGCAGGCGCAAACGGGGGGCTGATAGGCTGGGGGATTAGTCTGCTTATCTCTTTTTTTCTGGGTTTCACTGAGGATTTAGTCTGAATTTCCTACATCTGCATCAGCAAAAAGAAATGCCCATTTCAGGGATTTCAGAAGGCCTGCAATAGACCACGGATGTTTTAAACATACATTCAGCACTGGCAGCCTTTGTAAGCTGCTGAAAATGTTTAAGGGAGAATCAGCTTCAGGAAATAGCTTCTTGGCAATATCGGAAGGGCAATCTTTTAGCTCGCCCCCCCCCATTGCTTTTTTCAGCATCACTAATACCCTTGGTCGAATTGATGTGCTTCCGTTAGCGCAGCAACTGGTGTTCATTTGCTCCATGTAGAAATCCCTCTCTCTCAGGACGACAGCTCCCTTTGAAGTCAATGGGGTAGAGTTCCCATTGATTTCTTTTTTTGGTGTGGAACTGGCTCCTGAGATAGGCCGGCTCTTGAAGCTTTTCTCAAGGGGAGATTTCTAGGCAATTCCTTTGGTGCTTTTGGTTGGCAGATGAGAGGCCAAGTCATAAAAAGTGTCTGCTCTTCAAGCTATGCAGCTGACAAGGCACTCAAATGGTGATCACTTGATGGCTGATCTTCCAAGGAAAGGGAAGACTCTGTTGAAGAGACTGCTGGATGACCCTTCAAAAGAAGTTGCCTCCGATGGTGTCAAACCATTGGTCCATGCCAATTCTTATTGTCTACAGTATAATATTACTACATAGCTTACTCTTCTGACATCCTTGTGGTCCCATCACTTGGATATTGATTTGGATCAGCTGTCTAGGCTGATTTTGTATTTTGAGTTATTTCTGGTTTGGTCTGGGTCTCATTATGGATCTTCCTCTGAGCTGGGATGGGTAATTGTGTTTTTAACTGCTGCCATCCACCCAGAGAGGTGCTTAGGCACTAGATAGAATCATAGAATCATAGAGTTGAAAGAGACCTCAAGGGCCATCTAGTCCAACCCCCTGCCATGCAGGAACCCCCATGTGGCCAACAGGATCTATGACACCACCACTACCTCCTCTTCTGTTAGCAACAAGTTGCCACAGTTTAGCAAGAAACTCAACATCCTTTAAAACAGTGGTTCTCAATAGGGATGGGCATTTCACAACCAGTAGATTACAAAACGAACCACGCGAGCCCAGGTGGTCCTCGGAACCGGCTGATACACGCAGATCCAACTGCTTTACCTTTCTCTGTCTTGCGCAGGGTTAAAATCCGATGAGGAAGCACTCTGTGACATCACCTTTCCTGCTTTGTGCTGCTGGCCAATCAGAGAGGGAGGCGGGATGATGTCTGTCCCTGCACAGCTCCTGATTGGCCAGCATCACAGGTCTAGCACATATGACATTGCAGCATGCTTCCTCGTTGGAGTTTAACCCTGCAAGAGACAGAGAAAGGTAAAGCAATTGGATCTGCATGTATCAGCCAGTTCTGAGGACAACCTAGGCTCACGTGGTTCGTTTTGCAACCTACTGCTTCCAAAATCAAAATGCCCATCCCTAGTTTTCAACCTTCCTGATCCTGCAACCCTTTAATACAGTTCCTCATGTTGTGGTGACCCCTTGCCCTGCTTGGAAGAGGCCACAAGCCCCCTTTGGCAGGCCACTGCCACAGGCGCCATAGAGAACTTCCCTCTACAGGCACCCTCAGCCAATTTCAGCCTCCGGTGCCATAGACTGACATCTCCTGCAACCTATCAAGCTGTAACTCACTCTTCCCCCTTCCTCCCCCCCTCCTCCAGACCCAAGCCATTTCTGCCTTTTTCTTCTGTGGCCCCTGTGAAATGGTCATTCGACACCCCCCCAAGGGGTCCCAACCCCCAGGCTGGGAACCACTGCTTTAAAACAAGCAGATAATATTTGGTTATTATATAGGTTTTTGCGGGGTGCCACTGAAATTCAGCAGGATGCGTGCTGAGAGGCAATGTTTTGTGGATGCCACGTCCATATGCAGGGGGAAGAGGAGGGACTGCCATGGCAGTGAGGCACACAACTGATGGTGGATGTCTACATCTGGATACAGTTCCTAAAATTTCTCCTGCCCTAACCAAAAATAACCACATCCTGCCCCTTTCACACATACCCTTGGGCCAGCTAAGAATGGACCTTGAAAAGTGGGGAGGTGTTTTTAGCCCAGCCTTTAATTTGAAAATGCAAGCCCCCCCCCCCCAATTTGAAAGCTCTACAGAAGCAGGGGAGAGCATGAAAGGAAAGATAGTCTTCGTATGTGCTTAACCACTTAATTCTTCTGAGTCCCTTGGCAACCTATTAAAACAGATCAGCTCTGGCATTTTACCCGTGGGGGTTCCTGACTCTTGTCTAAATGTGAAGTCTTAAGTGAAATTGTTTCCCAAGTCCTAACCTCATAGTTCACATCTCAAAGCCCTCAGTGCTTAATCTGGTGTGAGTGGCAGTCTCCATTTAGGCCAAGCTAGGGGCGAAAACCCCCTTTTAGCTGGCATTTTTCAGTGCCTACATCTCTTGAGTCATTCGCGATGCCCATCGGAGTTCATGATGGCAGGAAAATTACTAATGCTGCAGTTAGGTAAGAATAGGAGGGGCCTGTTTGTGCATCTAACCTCTTGTCGTTTGGTTTATTTATTTAATTTTTTTTAAAAAGGAAACATCCTGTGAGGAAAACAGAGAAAAGCTCTACTGATAATAAAAGGAAAGAGCCAGTTATTTTTGGAGGGGGTAGTTGGAGAATTAGAAACGGGGAAATATATAATTTTTTGTATCTACCATATTCATTTTTTGAATTTCCCCTCTGATCTGAATATTAGATTGTTAAATTGTTACAGAAATCTGACTGAAACAAAAACCATCACCTAGGGCTCTATCACACGTCCTTAAAAATCCAGATCAAATTTCAAGATAAACCATGTCTAAAAATCTTGTCCCTATAGCCACCGGGCTTTTAAAAAGAAAAAGAAAAAGAAAAGCAGGTAACGCCCCCTTTAGCAAGCTTTCCAATACCTACCGGAGAAGCTGGGAATTTTTTGCCTCTGTTAAAAAAAGCTCATTTTTTAGAGCCAGACGTCGCGGGAGTGCGTAGATCAGGGGTCCTCAACCTAAGGCCCCGGGGCCGGATGCGGCCGCCAAAGGTCCTGAATCCGGCCCCCGGGACCAATTGCAACCCCCCCTACCTACCCCCTGCTTTGCGAGCAAGCCAGCCTCCCCAGCTGCTTCTATTGCTGAAGCAGTTCAAAGCAGTGGGCTATGTCGCATCCCCCAGTCCATCCACCCACTGCCCAGATGACTGGCATGCTGCTAGTGGGGCAGTTCAAAGTGGGAGGGCTACGGCCTGAGGGGCCTGAGTTTGCCTGGGCTACCTCCTCCTTCCCATCCCAATGAAGGAAGGAAGGAAGGAAGGAAGGAGAGCCGCTCCAGCCGCTGCCACTGTAGGAGGAGGAGGAGGAGGAGGAAGAGGCGCAGCAGAGGGGTCCTAGCGGAGGCACCTCAGGGTGGTGATCTGGAGCAGGAGGCATTGCTGGGGCCTTGGAGACACAATGATCATGGGCCAATCATGGGGGGCTCCGCCCACTTGCCCCTTCCCTTTTTTCCATGTTGGCCTTTTTTTTTAGACTGTGATCCGCCCCTCAGTGGTGTCTGGGGCATGGTGGACTGGCCCGCTATTTGAAAACTTTGAGGACCCCTGGCGTAGATGATCTGGTTTTTTTTTTCTTTTTCTTTTTTCTTTTGTTTTCATAGCGCCGCCCGGCTGTTCCTGGGGCTGGTTGGCACTGGGCTTTTAAAATTATTTTCATCCCCCTCCCAAGCACTGCTCAGCTGGTCCTCTGGCTGGTCAGGTGCTTTTTTATTTTTTTATCCCCCGCCCTCCAGTGCCAGCCAGCTGGCTTTTGGCACTTTAAAAAAACAAAAAAAACAATAATTTTTATTCCCCACCCCCACCCCCAGCGCTGCTCAGCTGGTCCTCCGGCTGATTGGGCACTTTTAAATTTTTTTTAAAAAATTATTCTCCCCCCCCCCCAGCGCTGCTCAGCTGGCCTTCCCCCCCACTTCCTTATCCCGGAACAGAGATCCCACATCTTCCATCACGTGACCCAGGAAGAGGAAAACCCAGACTTTCCGATTCACCGGATCTTCCGCCAGGTGAAATAGCAGCCCAAGCTGTAGAAAGAATCTTCACTGGTCAAAGTTTGCTCTCTAGTATTTCCAGGAAGGATTGGTGAATACTTTCAGAAGCACAGTGTGGACAATATGGAACTCTTAAGTACAGTAGTTTGCTTTTGTTTGTTTCTACCCAGTCTTAAAAAGGACCCAACATGGCTTATATACAGTGGACCCTCATATAACAAATGGTTTGTAGAACATAAAATCTGTACAACATAAAAAATTCTGGAGGTAGGGGAAATTTGCTTAACAGAATCGCCTATGGGGCGAATCCGTACAACATAAAATTGGTCGTGATTAGGGATTACTCTGTTTTCAATGCATTCCTGTGGGAAATTTGTTTAAAGGAAATTTTTCTTGACATAAGAGGAAGTATCGAAATATATTTTTTTTAAAAATCAGATAAATAAATATCACACTCAAAAGATCATAAGCAACACCAGAATATATCCAAAGCAGTCAGGTCAACAGTCCATTTCAAAAACCCCATCCAGGGAGCCAGTTGTGTCATTCTTGCGCTTAACTTTTCCCCACTGCTTGTCTGGTGTGGCTGATTGTCAGATGGCAGAGGGTGTATCGATACTCAGATATCCTCTGTCACCCTTCTCTATTGTAGGAAGCAGTCTTATGCCAAAACTTTTTGGACCATTTTGTAAGAAAGCAAACTAATAAGCCCTGCAGTTGGTCCCCATATTGCAGAATGACCAAACAAGAAAAAAAAAAGGCATGGGCAGGAGGGATTTGGGCTTTGGATTGCATCATTGCAGACATTACTGAGCTGCTTTGTCATTTCATGTGCATTTAGTCAAATTTATTCATATGCAAAGACCCAAAGTAACTCTACATAATAACATTGCAATCTCACATTTTGTCTGGGGTGGAGCATTAAGTCATATAGGCCGTTACTTCACGAGCGGCTCGCTTCGCGGCAAGCCGTCATTTCTGTGCGAACCGATCGCTTCAGTCCGCACGCTCCTCCTTTTTGGCTGCGACGTCACCCCGACCACGCCCCCTTTACCGTGCTCCAACCGGGGTGAGTGATTCCCCTGCCATGGGCCGGGAATCTTTTCGCTTCGCATCTAGCTTCGCTCCCAACGTCACGTGTGGTCTCGGTTTTTGGCTTTTATTTCAAGTTTTTTTTAAAAAATATTCAAACAGGGATATCGATGCATCGCTATATTGTTTCATCGCTTTGCGCTGTTACTTCCTCGCTCGAGTAGCGGCGGCGGCGGTGGCAGCGGGAGCAGGAGGAGCCGCTGCCGCCTCGCCCGGCCAGAGCAGGGCACCCGGGGCAGGCAGCGTGCAAGCGGCGGAGGGCGGGCGGCTGTGCCATGCGGGGCTCCCCCCGAGTAGCAGCGGCGGCGGCGGCGGGGGGCTGCCAATGATGCCAGGAAACAAAACACAGGATCGTACAGTAACCACGCTCTGTCGTGAATGACAGCCAAGCATTGATGCATCGATACGCCGAGTAATTTTTTTTTTTTAAATAAAAGGAGAGTGGAACCGGACGTTGCAAATCAGCTTTCTAATGCGAAGGGAGCACGTGAGGTAGTAATCGATTCGGTCCCAAAAATGCCCCACGTGAGTACAGAGAAACGGGGGTGGGAGCGAAGGGAGACCACGTGACCACCACGTGACCGCCTCCAAATTCAAATCGAAGGCAAGGTCGATTCGAAGCGAGGCACCTCGTGAAGTAACGGCCATAGTTAATGCAGAGGAAAACAGAGAGTTGTTCACTTTCCCCCATGAAAAGGAATAGTCCAACAAAAGGAATAGGCTATAACCAGACAAACATGTGGCTGTACCACTTTGGACTGATGGAAGCTTCCGGACTGTCTTCAAAGGCAGCCCCACACAGCGTACATTTAAATAACGCAGTCTGGGGGCAATCCAGACCTGTCAAGTGTCACGTTTTTGGTGGAACATTCACGGATCAATTAATCTTTCCCACTGCCTTTCCGCAAAATTATTTTTCCCAGAAATGTCCTGCATTTCTGGCAGTGGGCGACTGAGCTCCGGATGCTGCTGGGCGGCCGTGCAGCCAGCGGCTAGCTGGCCCACCAGAGAGCACTTCTCCCCATGCAACCCCTAACCTACACTCCACCAGCTGTCCGGATTGGTGTATATATACCCCCTAGAAAGCTGAGACACCTAGGTAACAGTGAGCATTTTGAAGACACCACAAGGGATTATGGGAATCCTGTATGCAAATGAGGCCCCACCCCATAGCCAAAGGGCCCGGCTACCAGCACCTGGCCTCCCAGGAACTCCCAGTCCTGGGCTGCCATGGGGAACACTTGACAGTAGAGATGGGCACGACTTAGCAGAATTCCCATTTCCGTTTCCGTTACTCGTTTCCGTTACGGAACGGAAACGGTAACAGGAATTACTCCGCCAGAACTCGAACTCGAACCGACTAAAGAATAATTGGGTCTGATTTGTCGTTGTCATTCCTGGCATCGCGGCGATCCCGCGATGCCAAGCGGCACAGAAAAAAAGTTTTTAAAAGTTTTTTTTAAAAAAAACGATTCCCGGCCCTAAAAGCAGGCGAAAACTGTCTGAGGGCACCTACCAGGCCAGAAGGGTGTTTTATTTGGGGGGGGGTTCCCTGCCCCCCCTCTCCTTGGCTGGTGCTACTGCTGCGCTGCTGGTACCAGGCGGGGGGGCATCATCTCGTCTACCTTTGCCATGCGGTGTGCTGGCGGGGGGATCCAAAATGGCGACCGCAATATTTTTTTTGAAATTGTGGTCCAAAAACACACCAAAGCACCACAGAAACATGCAAGAATTAGCTATTTTAAATGCTTGAATTTTTACAGTAGCAGCAGTGGGTTTGTCTTGCCAAAATACGTCTCCGTTGATTTTATTTTATTTTATTTTATTTTTATTTTTTTACACCTGCGCATGCGCAATGATGGGCTGGCCATGGGATGGGACCATGCAAATTTTTGGAGCCATTCCACCAACCGCATGGCCAGGTTTTGCTGAGACTGTACCAGGCTGGGAGGGCGCATCCTCGGCGTCTCCATTTGCCATGCAGTGCGGGGGGATCTAAAATGGCGACTGCAATATTTTTTTTGAAATTGTGGACCAAAAACCCACCAAAGCACCACAGAAACATGCGAAAATTAGCTATTTTAAATGCTTGAATTTTTACAGTAGCAGCAGTGGGTTTTTCTTGCAACAAAACGTCTCCGTTGATTTTATTTTATTTTATTTTATTTTTATTTTGTTACACCTGCGCACGCACAATGATGGGCTGGCCATGGGATGGGACCATGCAAATTTTTGGAGCCATTCCACCAATCGCATGGTCAGGTTTTGCTGAGACTTCTGGGTGTGCCAGAGAGGGCATTAAAAGCCCACAAACCCAAACCCTAAACCCTAACCCTAACCCTAACTCGAACCCATACGCCAGTACACTGTGTTCTTAGTGGGCCAGAGGCACCCAGAAGTACAGCCCACTAACCCACCCTAACCTTAACCGTTACCCTAAGCCTAGCCCTTAACCCCTACCCCATGCTCTGGGAAGTCAAGTCGTGCTAAATCGCGGCGGTAATGACAAACGAAAAAACGAAAAACGAAATGACAAATTTTTGAAAAAATTCGCGAAAAACGGAAACGAGCCGAAACAGACCCGTCCCGAAAAACGACAACTCGAATTTTTTTTTCCAAGTCATACCCATCTCTACTTGACAGCTATGAGGCAACCAGGTCTTAGGTGATTGAAGCCAAATTCACCTTTTGTAGGAAAGGCTGCAGTTGGTATATTAGCTGAAGTTGATACAGGGTTGTTCTGTGCTGGTAGCCACAAGGGTGGATTGAGAACTGCCTCTTTCGCGCTCTCTGCGCCTTTTTTGAAGCTGACTGTAAATCCCATCCAGAACAGTTTGAATGCCTCACATCACTCACGACTTCCATCTTGGCTCAGTTGAAATTCTCACCTCTTCTGCCTCCAGGCTCCTGCAAAGGCCCTCCCTTTGCTCTTCTATGTACTAGTGGCCAACACAAGTGCCTTACAGAATTCATTTGTCCCAAAGAAAGACTCCAGCACAGTCCTCTTGAACTCTTACTAGATGTCCAACCATCCAAGGCATGCCGTACTCTTGAGGGTCTTCTTAAGGAGTCTTGTGGCACAGTGGTTAAATGCCTGTACTGCAGGTAAAACTGTGCTCATAACCTGGGGTTCAATCCCAGGTAGCAGGCTCATGGTTGACTCAGCCTTCCATCCTTCCGAGGTCAGTAAAATGAGTACCCAGCTCACTGGGTGGCGGGGTGGGGGTGGGGGAATGTATAGCCTGCATAATTAAATTATAAAACCGCCCGGAGAGTGCTTTAAGCAATATGGGGCAGTATATAAGCGGAACACTTTGCTTTGCTTTTGATTGTATCAGAGTTACAAACCCACTGAACAATATCCTTGTTGTCAAATTTATTTGGTAATGTCTTCGGTTGCAAGGGCCTTAAAAAAATTCCCTTCCTCTCTCCCTTCTGTTCCTCCTCTATGGCCATAGCATGCCTCTGTTGAGGAAAGGGCATTCATGTTTCTGAAATGCAAACTTTATCCAAGGCTCATCTACTGCATCGTGGCCCTTGGAAATCTTTCATCTTGTTTTCAGCTTGTCGTGGAGGATAATTACTTCAAAGAGCAGCCCTGTGGCCTGGAGTCCCAATTCCCTTCATTGCCATTGTGTTTGCCAAGCTGACAGTCAGAGCCAGGGTCTGAATCCAGGTTCGCTGCCAGCCTCTTGGTCTGTTCCGGTTCTCTCACGGTTGGCCGCGGGTCTTTATTTCTCCTGATTGTGTGAGGGCTTGCCATCGTCCTTTTGTGGAAATAGCCATGCCGCCAGATGAGGCATAACGTCGGGCACAAAACCTACAGCCCCCCCCCCAGCTTCTTCCCTGCTCAGAGCTGTCTGTCAGAATGAAAGCTAACACATTTCGTTAGCATATTTGCCTTCCATTTTGTTGGAAGCAGGAAAGCAGCTGGCTGGCGATGGCTGGCGGGTGACGGCCAAAGAGGAGCAGCGCTTCCAATACTTTTCCTGGCAATCAAAGAGCAAAAGGGGGAGGATGCAGCCATGTTAATGTTCAGGCCCGAGAAGGTGTGAGTAACTAGAAAGGCTAATGGCTCCCACATGATCAAGGAGTGGGGAATTAGATGAAATAGGACAACTTTTTGGCTGTAGGGCCAACCGCGGGCTTGAAAAAGAAAAAAAAAACCCCTCAGAAAGCCCAAGGCTATTCTTCATGTAATATTCTTTTCTGTCTTTCTTCCTAATCTAAAGCTTTATGGCTCTGAAGTATACTGTCTGTACATTTGTGTGTCTTTGTGCTGTTTTTTGCAATCTCCAATGTGCGTTGCTGAGGCACTAGCAGTCCCAACTTGCATGCATGTTCTGGATTTCTGAGTCTACATGTAATCAATTCTCGTGTATGGTGACCCTTATTTCAGGGTCTTGTGGGAGAGAGTAGCCAGAAGTGGTTTAAGATTCTTTTCTACTAGAGTCACACTGGGACTGTGCAGCTTGCCCAAGGTCACACAGGCTGGCTGTCCTTGCCGGAGGCACAGTGGGGAATCAAACTCAGAACCACTGGTAGCTAAAACCAGGTACCAGTGAGCTATCCAGCCAGCTAGCCAGCTGTGTGTGTGTGTGTGTGTGTGTGTGCGCTCATGCGCACGTGCATGTGCACATACACATGCCTCAAATATTTATTTATTTTATTTTATTTATATATGTATTCGATAAATGGTGCAAGTTTCTCAATTAAGGTTGTATAAGTAGTTATTTCTACCCATTTCAGGTTTAAGGCTTAAAAAAAACCTTTGAAACCCTTGAAACTGGACCCCGATCCCTTAGGGCAGGCCTGTCCAAACTTCAGCCCTCAGGTGTTTTGGACCACAACTCCCAGAATTCCAAGCCTAGAATGCCAATGGCAAAGGCCTATGGGAGTTATGGTCCAAAACATCTGGAGGGCCAAAGTTTGGACCCCACTGCCTTAGGGTTACCAGGTCTCAGGAAGCCAACTAAAGTCCTTAGTCATTGCTTCTCTAGTTCTCCAGCTAGAGAATCACATTTTAGCCCCAGAAGCCACCAAGGAGGAGATAGTATGGGTTTTGTGTGCAAGGGATTTGTGCACCCAATGCCTTCCCTTCTCAGATAGTGTTAGGGTTCACACACCCCTCTGTCTTTCTACTCCCCACTCCTTGCTCTTGGCTTTTTGATCTACCAGCATTTGGACCTGCTGAATCATTTGGAGCAAGGCAGGGAGTGGAGCATTAGCGCCGTGGCTCATGGGTCTTTGTGTTACGTTAGCCCTGGCAGC
>JAHTLZ010003542.1:3267751-3279771 GCA_023846285.1 Phrynocephalus versicolor
ACACCCAGATATTATGTTGGTTTACCCGCCGGTAGGACCCACTATGTCTCTGGAAGGCTTACTCGTGTGTCACCCTGGAAGCAAGGCAGTCCAACAGGTCCAGGTGGGGTCACAGGCCTGGGGTGGTAGACTTGTTGATCAGCCTCTCCTCCCCCATCTCCTCTGAATTGTTCTCAGGGCAATGGAGGAAATAGAATGGATTTTCCCAACTGGCTAGTACTATGAACTTTTTATGCTTATTAAGCAAAATATCACCCGGGGGGGAGGGGGTCAAAAATGACAAAGAAGGAAATGAAGATTTGATCCATGTTAGATGAAGAACTGGGGGAAATGTTTTTTTGAAATGGATGTGCACAGTTGCCACATATATTCTTGCAAATGTAGTCTAGTGAAATGAGCTTTACTCATTTTTGGTCATGCCAAATGCCTGGACCTCAAAATATCCCATTGTCCCCATGGCATAGGAAGGATTCCCTTGTATCTTTTAGGCCTTATCTGCACTGAAGGATTACTCTCCTTTTGTGGCTGGTATGGTTCAGTTCAGAGAGATTACATTTTATGGACTGCAGTTCCTATAACTGCCCCCACCCCTCTGGAGGCCAACAGTTGTGCTTCCTGGACAAAAGCTGTAGTCCGAACAAGGAATTTTTGCTGCCTCTGATGACCATTGTTTTTCCAGGATTTGGAAATCCCCGCTGTGTTGCACTTTGAAGATTATAGGAGGTATTCAAACTACAGTGGTGCCTCTACTTATGAGCGGCTCTACTTATGAGCAATTCGACTTAAGAGCGGAAAACCGTTGGCATTTTAACTGCTGCCTTACAAATTTTAGATGCGGTCTGTTCTACTTACATTTTTTATTTTTTATTTAACTTTTAGATACCGTACCTCTACTTAAGAGTTGTTCAACTAAAGAGCATGCATTCAGAACGGATTGAACTCGTAAGTAGAGGTACCACTGTATTGAACACTATTGCCAAAATAAGTACAGTACTTCTGACAGTGCCTTTAAAGGGAGACTAAAACCCAGTATGGATTTACTGCCCCAGGGAAATTAGTGTCACCAGCCTTCACTGTCTCTTGAAGAACCACATTAATGTTCTGATACAGGTATAATTCCATTGCAACACTTAGTGAATTACAAGATACTTTATGTGTAAAGATACACACTACAAGATACTTTATGTGTAAGGTTGTGCATTCAGATTCAGAAATGTTCAGAATCCAAATGATGCCATATGCATCACTCAGATTGACATTGTGTGCTTGGGCAGCAGCAGTACTGCTGCTTTTGTGGCTGGGAAACAGACTGATATAAGGAGTACCAGGCATTGCTTTCCACATCCACACCTATGCAGCTCCATTCCATCCAAGGACGGGTCTCCATTTCCACAACTCTTTCTCTCTCCTTTGGCAAAGCAGCCTGGTGGTCAATGGGAACTCCTGTTCAAGCACACACACATCTGAAATAATGAGAGGTTAGCATCCCTGCTAAGAACCTGCAGCCAAATCCTAGAGCTCCCAAGAAGTCCATCCTCTGGAAGCATCTCACATCACGTGCAACCAGTGCACTCACGGTTCGGTGCATGCACTGCAAGAAGGTGATCAAGCATGGGTGGAATGTGGACCGCATCTCCACGAGTAGCCTGCTCAGCCACCTGAACACTCAGCACAGGGCATCACTGCAGGCAAATGAAGTGGGGACTGGGGAGGGTGGGTTTGCAGGTGGTTTCCTTATAGCCAAAGGCAAGAGTCATCAGAGGGCAGAGGCCAAGCCGCCAGCCCAGGGAAACAGGGAGGTGGAAGGGCAAACAGCAAGAGCTGGGAGGCAGCAAATGCCAAACCCACACCTCAAGCATACATTCAGGAAGAGCTTGGAGGGCTGTAGGATGATACTGAAATGCAAGGATTGCTCCTTGCCTGGGGAGGAGCCCTGGATGACCCTCCATTCCCTTGGGTGGAGAACATGGGTTTCTACCGGTTTGTGGCAGACTTGCTCCCCCTTGCCAAATGGCATCTAAAACGACCCTTAGCCACAGGGTGGTACCATATTGGGGCATCAGGCAACTGGTAGAGCAGTGGTTGGCCAGGGCACAGGTGGCACATTTGAACATAAGAACATAAGAAGAACCATGTTGGATCAGGCCAAACGCACATCTAGTCCAGCTTCCTGTATCTCACAGTGGCCCCACCAAATGTGTCCGGGAGCGCAAAGGACTAGATATCTGTCTCTTCATACCAGTCTCCTGCATCTGGTCCTTGAAGTGCCCCAGTTTTAACCCTGGAGATGACACATCTCCATCATGGTTTGTAACCTATGATGGATTTTTCCTCCAGGAATCTGTCCAATCCCCTTTTGAAGGCATCCTGGCCAGATGCCATCACCACATCCTTCCTGTGGCAGGGAGTTCCACAGACTAACAATGCGCTGGGTGAGAAAATACTTTCTTTTGTCTGTTCTTACTCTCCCAGCCCTCAGTTTGAGTGGATGTCCGCTAGTTCTGATATTTTGTGAGAGGGAGAAGAGTGTCCCTCTATCATCCACTTTACTCATGCCCTGCATTATTTTGTACGTCTCAATGATATTCCCCCCCCCCTCAGGTGCCTTTTTTCCAGACTAAAGAGCCCCAAATGTTTTAGCCTTTCCTCATAAGGGAGGTGCCCCAGCCAAGTAATCATTTTAGTTGCTCTCTTCTGCACCTTTTCCAGTTCCACTATGTCTTTCTTGAGATGCGGTGACCAGAATTGTACACAATACTCCAGGTGCGGCCTTACTATCATTTTGTATAATGGCATTGTAATGTTGGCTGTTTTATTTTCAATCCCCTTTTTGATAATTCCTAGCATGGAATTGGCCTTCTTCACTGATGCCACACATTGGGTAGACACCTTCATTGAGCTGTCCACCACTACACCAAGATCTCTTTCCTGATCCGTCACGGATAGCTCAGAACGCATGAGTTGATTAGTTTTGATTTTTTTGCCCCAATATGCCTTTGACAAGCAACTTAGGAAGCAGCCAGGGTGCAAAACATATCTGTCTCTCCCAGACAAGACACCGGTGGGAAGTGGAGGCATCGGGCATAGGTCAACACAAAAGGGGTGCCAGCCCCAGCGGGTGGGCCCTGCTGAATGTGGCCGTGATGGAGGGCAACCACCCAGCTCACAAGAGGTTCGGAGGGACGTGCTGTTGCAATGAAGTTGAGATAAGGAAGGGCAAGGTCTGTTTGTCTCCAACATGGCAGCAAACATGATGGCAGCACTGCAGGCTGGGAAGATGAATGGGGTGCAGTGTATGGTGCACACCCTTAAGCTAGCAATTTAGGTGGCTTTGCAGGTTATGGAAGACACATACATCATGGAGTGGGCCAGAAAGGTGGCAGGTCTGACCTGGCCAAGGTGACACATGCCTTAGTTACATCCCAGCTGAATTACTGTAACAGCCTGGTGGTGGCGGTGGTGGTGGTGGTGGGAGGGGCTACCTTTGCAAAGTGCTTGGAGCCTTTACAGTCAGATTGTTGTGGCTGGTTATAGGGATAACAGTAACACACCCCACTTTCCCCCCAACAGTTACCCATGACTGCGTTCAATGACCCAACCGTGTTGTGTCCTTTGACACTGGGATAGCTCCCACTGCCTGCCAGGGCTACCTAGGCGATATGCCCACTAGCCTGTAGGGCCAGCCCTCTGCTTTCCCAGTGCTGCTGGCATTTCTTACCATCATCTCTATTGCTCACAGTTCAAGCAGGAGGCCTATTAGAGCATATTTCCTACTACTTAGGCAGCCCTGGCTGTCGGCGTTGGTTCTTTTTTGTGTAATACCATCACTGGAAAGGCACCTTTAAACATGGTTTGCTTGTTTGTGTTTTTATTTTTTATTTTTTGTAGTATTCACATTGACTTTGTATAGTATATCAGTATTCCTATGGCTTCCAGTTCTTGGTATCAGGAAATTCCAAAAAAAAAATTAAGATTCCAAATCCAAAGCACACCCAAATCTGATTTTTTTTTTTTGTGGTGCTGCAGATTCCATCCCAATGTGAGCAGTGTCCCAACATGGAGGTAGCTGGAAACATTACATGGAGGCATCTTATCCTTCTCTGTTTCTGCAGTTTTTCCTCTAAGGAAGCTGGCCGGTCTCTGCCGACCACTACGAAACGCATCTCTAGGTAAAATTGCACAAACATTAAGTAATTGTTTGTGAATGCATTAGTCTCAGAGAAGCATTTTTGTTTTGTTTTCTTTCCTTCCATTGACAAAGAGTTCATGTTAAAACTGTGGAGGGCTGCATAACTGAAAGCAAGGCTAAACAGGAGGGGAGGGGGGGGAGAGAAGCAATCCAACCCTTTTCCCTGTGTTCTTTCTTTCCTGCCATGAACGATTTCACAGTGAGTGATGCTAATGAGTCACTCTAGGCTGAACTTACCTTGCCTAAGAATTTAGAATGTCACAGTGTGCCCAAACGCGAGTTAAATGCACTCACGATCAATCAGTTACCATGGTGTGTGTTGAACTCTTTCATGTAATAAAAGCCTGATCAAAGCATCCCCTGTCTTCTGGATACAGCTCTGTGTGTGTGTGTGTGTGTGTGTGTGTGTGTGTGTGTGAAGGAATGGATGGTGGGCATACTCAGCAAAGGGTCTAGCCCCACTGTCAGAAGAAACAAGGGAGAGAGGCAGTTTCATTGGGACATAAGGGTGAGAGACAGGTGGACTGAAGCCCGAATCCAAAACTCGTGTGGGTGTGCATTTCCTCCTATTTGCTGCCTTGGCCTCTGCCATCACCAGCTGTGCCACCTGTCAAAACAAGGTCAGCCACAGACTGTGTGCATGTGGGGAGGTGAGTGTGCAAGCAGGGGTGGTGGTTGGGAGATTGGTAAGCAAGGGGGCCATGCAGAGAACATTGGGGCTGGTGGGGGGAGTAGGTGAGTGCTCGGGTGAGGAGACAAGGGGCACGTGGGAATTATTGGTGTGATCTAGTGAGCAAGGGGGCAACAGGAAGTGAGCAGTTGGGTAGATGGAGGGGTGATATGGGCGCTTTTACACGACCTCTAAAATCTGGTGGCAAC
Organism: Phrynocephalus versicolor; assembly: GCA_023846285.1. Taxonomy (NCBI): domain Eukaryota; kingdom Metazoa; phylum Chordata; class Lepidosauria; order Squamata; family Agamidae; genus Phrynocephalus; species Phrynocephalus versicolor. The sequence goes on from JAHTLZ010003542.1 coordinate 3,272,820, forward strand.
TTAAATTCGGATCAGAGATCGTGGGGTTTGTCCCTCTTCCTGTCTTCCCACCCCTCCGCACTCCATTGTTCCTGTCTGTGTGAGGGCAGGGAGAAAAAAGGGAGAAAAGAATGCAGGCTCACCTCCGTCTGCTGGTTGAAGCAGCCCCGAGCAGCCCTGTAGGGATTCCTCTCTCTTAAAGGGGCAGTGGGGACAAAACAAACAAACAGAAAGCGAAGGAGCCTGGGATTCACAGCTCTACAATCCGCATTGGAATATTTTTTTACCTCCTAGAGGCCAGGTACTTGAAAAGTGCGCTGGGACGTGCTTAGGTAGGCATGGTCATACTTAATTTTTTTTAAAGTCTGGAGCTGGTGGGAAAACATTTTAAACTCCGAATCTGGAAGCCCTTTGCCTTGGATTTTAGGGGTCGTGTAAAAGCGCCCATTGTGTGTGTAATGAAGAGACTGGGTGATTGGCTGGAGGTGATCAGGTTTGTGTGTGTGTGTGTGTGTGGAATGAGCAAGTGACGGGGCAAATAAACAATCTGGCTGCTAGTGGAGCATTGGGCAGGAAGGGGGTGGTTGAGGAAGCGAGTGAGCAAGGGGGTGAGTGGGGCAGCAGGCCAGTGAGCAAGTTTTTTTGCTCCTATCAGGGGCATTCACAATTAATTCAATTAATTCCACGTCTGCCTCAAACATAAACAGGCCTCTTCCAGAGGGGCAGAATGACTTATTTGCATAGCACATGAATGTGCGCACCTAGTGGCTATGCTAAAATGGAGGACACTTTTTCATAAGGAGAACCCAACACAACGGTGGTTTTTATGGCCAGTGGAACTGAGCTCTTAGCCAGCTCTGCCAGGAAGATGGAGGACACAAGAGCCCTGGGCTTGGATTTAGTCCTCCCAAGAGGAGACTGATGTTATCAAGGATGATGCTCTGAACCAACCCAGCCAGGTCCATTCAGATGCATAATATAGTGATCTAGCCAAAGCTTGGCCGCAGCTCATTACAAATAACTAATTCCTTGTATTTAATTTTAATTCATACTTCCCCCCCCCCAACAGTGAGAGTTTAATTATGTTACATTAAACCTCACCAATATCACTGGAACACCACCGTCACCGTCAATATTGGCATTTGTCTACAGCTTCTTCGTTTTAGAAAAATTGAAGTGGTTTGCAGTAATACAATAAAATGAATGGATAAAAGCAATAAACACATTTATATCCCCAGACACGGCGGCCAACATCCAGCTTTGGGAGGGGTGGGGGGACGACACTTGCGAACACAAGTGCATGATGGTTTTCTGTTCTCCTGCCTCGCCCCCGCTTTGTGCAGTCCGTCACACAACCAGACGCGGAGCCAATTTGAGACAAAAAGAATGCATTGCCGTGCCGAAGCCATTTGGAACAGCAGCTTGGGGAGGCTACTGCTCTGGGACCCAGAGAACCATCCTACCTCAACTCATTTGTGGGTGGCTTCAGTGTGTCCTGCGCCCTTGCCTTATTCCTGGATGCCACTTTCCAAGTTGTCCTGTAGAAGGAGCAGGCGCAGCGCAACAGCCTGAGATGCGTCCCTTCAAACGGAATGGGTGCCTTCAACCTGCCAGCCCAGAGGCCCTCACAGTCAAACGCCTTCACTTAATACAGCCTCCTTCTTAAACACAGTGTTGGCATTTTGAAGTGTCTAATTTGATTCAGAGAAATTCAAAAGTTTTAATAAATTTACAGAGTTGTATGGTTCCAGACAATGATTTGTTGCAGCCTCCTTAATTAAAGCTTTGTTGTCTTTCAGTGGAATACTTTATTTGTTTTAATTGAACTGTGAGCAATTTCATCTTTCTCCCTCTTCTCCTTCTTACTGCCTCCCTCCCTTCCTCTTCTGAACAAGGTGAAATAAAAGGAAACCAAAGAACCCCAGGAATATTGCTGCCTATATTTTGGCCAGGGCAATGGCCAAGGCAGTGTCTTCTCATAACAGATCACCCTTAGTGTCTCAAGGGACAGGAAAGGGAAAGCCATCTGGATCCTGGATATGTGGCTATGAAAATAGCTATTAGTAATGATGACTCTAGTAATTACCACTTTCATTTGATGGTAGCACATGGCATAGACCTCCAGGCACCACAGAGAGTATTTAATAAACTAAATGGAGGAATTTGCAAAAACGGCATTATGGTCGACCTTCCTCAGTTGCATCTCAAAGGCAGAAGACAACGTGGCCAAACGCAGAACAGCAGATCTGACCTTTCACTGCTGCTTGTTTAGAGATGATGATGCGTATGTGGCTCAGCTTATTTCTACATCTTGGGGTCTCCATGCAGCCTCCACCCACCCCGCCAGTCGCTTTTTTCACATTACAGATCTTTCACATGGCCTCTTTGATGTTGGAAAGCAGGCTGGCTGTGACCCAACAGAAATATCCCCAAACCTAGACATTTGTTAGTGTCCCAAAAAGGTCTTATGGGGGCGGGGGGACACATCGAAGTTGCAGAGCTCAGAAAAGTTGCTCTTTTTGGGGACATCAACCTCCCCAACCCCTATAGCCCTCCCAGCTGTGGGCATTTGAGGGCTGTCATCCAAGAAAGGGGGTATGTATGAATTCTGAAACTAAAAGTTGGCTTGACACAACTAAATGGTAGGCATGTTCTGGGAATACTGTGACCCTGGATCAGACGTACGGACTCCCTTTCTTCTTTCTGAATAACTCCTATCCACTTTTCTGGACTGAAACTTGTGAAGGTAGGGAAGGTTTGAACTGCCTCCTCAGTTGTTATTGCTATCCTATTTCTGGTTCAACAAGGTGGTTTGGAAGGAAGGAAGGAAGGAAGGAAGGAAGGAAGGAAGGAAGGGCAGATGTAGGGAGAACGGCCAGGGCAATGCCTTGAACTTTCTTTACTTGCACATTATGGTCCTCTGATCCAGCCAGAAAGTACACAAGGCTCTCCTCCACGTTCCATAATTAGCACAGCATTTAGTTCAGCCCTTGTGAAGATAAGCAAGAATGTGTCGATTTGTACCTGCTGAAATCTCAGAAGCTGGAGAGATGGTAGAATAAAGTTTACTAGCTAATTGGCCCTCTGCATAAATCACACACACAAAGAGGGGAAATGGGTGGGAAATCGTCCATTAAGTGGGGGGAAAAACCCATCCTCGTTTCAAATGATTTCTATTTATTATCACTGAATTCCCCCACCTGCCATGGATGCTATATTTGGATTGCTATTTTTCTATGCTGTAACTTTGCTTCCAATTAATGATGACCTTATAAATTAGTAACAACTGAATAAGTATTGAATTTCAGTCTGGAGCACCTCCTTTGGCTTTTCCTAATAATCTCCTAAGGAAATGGCTAGAGGTGAATGTAAAAACATCTATAGAGTCTCTATTTGCAACTACCGCCTTGTATTGGTGAAAATGCAGTCCTCTACTGGAAAAACAAGGCTGGATGTTCAGACTTCTTCTCCTGTTGTCCCTGCAGAAATGAAAGGTGATGATTGGCTATTTGAAACATTGATCTCAGATATATGTTGCTGTGTACCCTTTTTTGGGGCTACCACATGTCCACAAGTTAGACAATATTACAAATACCTCCCCCCTTTATTTGACAGTGTGTTGCTTTCTTCGTGAAATGGTAAGAAGGAACCATGGTGAGATGATGGAAAGGGTTGGGAAGAAGGTTCATAGCAGGGCCTTCTTTGTGGTGTCTCTCCTTGACATGATCTATAGAGGCTCAGCCTGTTGTAATGAGCCATTCACTTAGAATCGTGCTGCTTAGGACCTTCAGCTCTTTTTCATGATATACATGTTTCCCTGAAAATGGTGTGTATTTTTCCTAGTCCCAAAGAGATAGCTCATAATAGCAAAATTGGCACGGAACAAATCAGTTTTCCATTTGTGCTCGGGGCACAAAAGTTACAAGGACATGACTGAGATGTATAAAATTATACAGGTGGATGGATACAGTGGATAGAGGGAAGCTCCTTTCCCTCTCATGCAAGACCAGAACCAGGAGTCATCCACTCTAATTGCGAGTTGGGAGAGTGAAAACAGACACAAGAAAATACTTCTTGACCCAGTGTGTTGTAGTCTGCAGAACTCCTTGTCACGGGATGTAGTGATGGCCTCTGGCCTGGATGCCTTTAAAAGAGGATTGGACAGATTTCTGGAAGAGTTGTCTATTGCAGGTTACAAGCCATGATGGGTCTATGGTGATCTCCACACTTAAAAGGAGGGCACCTCAAAATGCCAGAGTCACAGGAGTGGTATCAGGAGACAGGTAGCTACTTATCTCATGTGTTCCCTAGAGACGGGCACGAAATGAACATTTTTCATTTCCGTTGTTCATTTGTCGTTCCGTTACATAACGAAACGACAAACAAAGATTGTCATGAAAATGGAACGAAACGAACAGAACCACGAAAATTGTGTTTGTTACATTTCATTTCCGTTACTGGCAGCATGCAATGAAATGAGCTGTTTTAAAAGTTAAAAAACGCCTTGGACATCCATAAAAATGCAGTGATAATTATTTATACTGTCTGATAATACCTACCGGGGGGTTGGGGTCCTTAAAATGTGCATTTATATCTTTTCTCAGATCGCTGTATTTTTTTCCTTTAAGGGGAGTTAGGGGACATCGACCCATAATGGCTCCCAGATGCCTAATATTGATTTCTTGGGTATTAAAACACCCTGGACATACATAAAAATGCAGTGATAATGCGATAATTATTTGAAATTATTACCTAGCAGGGCGTTGGGGTCCTTAAAACGTTTGTTTTTGTCTTTTCCCATCACGATGTATTTTTCTTTTCCCTTTAAGGATGAAAAAATGGATGTCGCCATCACCAGCCACAAGATGGAGGCAAGCCATGTGATGGGATCGTGTAAATTCTTGGACAACTTCAACCAATAGCATGCCCAGGTGGCAGACTGGTCAGATCTGGCAGCCACAGAGGGCATAAAAAGCTCTGGCAGCCTCCGTCCTCCTTGCAGTCTCTGGTGGGAGTTAGGGTGGGATTGCTGTCTCTGCGACTCTAGCTTCAGTCCTGCAGCCTCCCTGTGTGCATGTGTGCGTACCTCTCGGTGAGTACCCTCCCTTGGCTGCAGTGCAGTCACTCTGTGGCTGCCTTGCACCCTGGGCAACGCCCGCCGCTGCCTTTGCAGCCTCCCTGCGTAACTACTCTATACTGTGTCTCTGCCAGCATCATTTTTTTTAGTGTTTTCCCTCTGGTCTGGGGCATTGGGGGGGGCGCCCACGCACAGAAATGCTTTTAAAAATCACGCAAAAAGTGGGTAGAAACGACAAATGAAAAAACGAAAAACGAAAATGAAATTTTTCCAAAAAATTCGCGAAAAATGGAAACGAACCGAAACAGACCTCTCAATGACAAACGACAAACGAAACACCATTTTTTTATTCGTGCCCATCTCTAGTGTTCCCAGAGGCATCTGATGGGGCCACTGTGAGATACAGGAAGCTGGAGTAGATTGGCCTTTGACTTGATCCAGCAGGGCTCTTCTTATGTTCTCATGCCTCATGGGGACCTTACAGGAGAAAAACCAATGAAAGGGAAGGTGGATGGGTTACCCAGAACTACCTGGCTGCTCAGTGTTGCAAACCCTCTGCTAGCCTCAGTGGACCTTTGGAGGGCTCCAGCAGACCTTATCTTAAGCAAAGCCTCTAATGAAATGAATAGAAGTTGTGCAAGAAGATGGGTCTGCGTCCCATTTATTCAAACATCATTGTTCTATTAGAACACTTCTCTGGATTCTATTGACACTGTTTTAATGATCTAACCTGTGGGTTCAGTTTTGTTACCTGTAGGTTTGTTTCGTAGTAGGTGCTATGGTTTTAAATTATGGGATGACAACGAAACACAAAGAGAGATCATATATATTCAAAAGAATATACAGTAGTACAGAACGATGCACTCTTGAAATCAATGAACTTAAGTGGCTCTGTGCACTATTCAGGATGGTGCCCATTGCATCCTGATGTTCTGGGGCTGCTTGTGTGGTGTCGTCATAGCACGTAGCGTATTTGGGAGCCGGGAGGGGGGCTGTGATCATCCCTGCCTGGCAGTGGAACCTGTAACTTGGCCTCTTTTTCGTAGCAATAGCAATGTATCATTTTGGGGACGCTTTAAATAGATTTCACATCATGGCCCGGTTAACTAGGTAAAATTCCTCCTGGTGTAAGAAAGGGTGCTTTTTGTATTGAAGAAGAAGGGGAAGTGGTAACAGCATGAGTAAAAATGGCAAACATGTAACAGGGATGCATTCGATAATTAGCAATAATAAAAATAACTTTTAAAAAAATAAGTTGCCGTTACATCCAGCAGAATCTTTCATATTCTGTAGCTGCTAAAGCTGGTGCACTGCACGCAATCATCATTTTTATTAGCTAATGAACATAAAGATCCTTTTTAATGACAATTTTTAAAACATAAAATATGCCCAAAGTGCTATCGGTAAGCTCTGACTCAAGTCACATTAAAGGGCTGGAGTTCCTCACCTTCATCTCTTGCAGCAACATCTTGTTCACGCGGACACCACGGGGCACTGTGCCGTGATGCGCCTTTGCATTTTAAAAGCCAGCGGTTGAGATGGAACAATTATGCTCCCTTTTAATGATGGGAAGGCAAGCCATTTATTAAACCATTGCACATTGTGCATGTGCGTGTGTAGGGTGGAGGTGGTGAGTCTTCTCTTTTCATTCTGTTCTTCGTTAAACTTTCAAGTGTGTGTGGTGTGTGGAAAAGGACCCAAGGCGGATTAGAGTAATGAGGAATAATACACAGTCCAGTACAATTAAGACATGTTCAAGTATTGCAAACAGGGAATTGAGGGACATCGACTTACAGCATTAGTAGACAACATTATATTAAAGCTACAAGGGAACCTGAGCAGTTAAAAGGATAGATAGATAGATAGATAGATAGATAGATAGATAGATAGATAGAT
>JAHTLZ010003542.1:3281445-3329716 GCA_023846285.1 Phrynocephalus versicolor
TGTGACAACGACATAACGATAATGATGATGGGTGATTGCCTGAGTGCAGTTTTTAAATGTGTGGTTGTGCCTTATTGATCTGAATATTTTTGGTGTGACTTTTGTTTACCATTTTTAGTGTGACATTGTTTAATCCTTTTCCTTTTTTTGTACAGTGGACCCTCATATAACAAATGGTTTGTATGACATAAAATCTGTACAACATAAAAAAATTCCAGAGGTAGGGGACATTTGCTTGACAGAATTGCCTATGGGGCGAATCTGTACAACATAAAAATGGTCGTAATTAGGGATTACTCTGTTTTCAATGCATTCCTATGGGAAATTTGCATAAAGGAAAATTGGCTTAACAGAATTTCATTTGGAACGAATTAATTCCTTTATACAAGGTACCACTGTATTTGTATATTCACTGTTTTTAGCTTTCATGTTATCTTTTAATGATGTAAACCACTTTGGGTCCTTTTTTAAGGACAGAGAGGCAGGGTAAAAACATTTGAAATAAATAAAAATAAATAATAATTTTCTGACCAGACATTATGGCATGGAGGTGCACAGCCAGAATGTCTGGGTAAAAGTGAGACAGTGTGAGGCGATGTATACTTTAGCGTGGACTGAGAAGACAATGCAAGACAGAGGAGAGGCACGCGGGGGGTGGGGGTGGGATAGGACCTTAAATTGTAAGTGTATTTAATTATGTTTACTTCAGGAATACTTGCGTGACTTTATATTTATATCCAGGACATGGCTGTTTGGAACGGAATGTTTGCGCCAAGATTAATGGGACTGAATTTTGTGTTGTTTCAACCTTCTCTGGATTAACTGAGATCTACTTGACTCTTTTTCTTTTTTCTTTAATGAGATTCAAACATCTCTTGTGGACAAACTTATTACTGGAATTAAGACAACAGAAGACTGTGATTCATTTACCTGGTAAGCGGACTTCACTCACCCCGAATGAAAAACGGAAATCTCTTGATGAACTTGATCAACCATATCTTTGGGTGAAGGACATAAACTCTGCATGACTCTGATATGTTCTTATTAAATTCTGCGAGCACGGAATGTGTTTTGAATGAAATGACATATATCACACTCTGATAATCTTATTTTGAATATGCTGAAAGGCACACTGTAATACAATTCCATTTTTTTTTCTCAGATAGAAAAGTAGATACTGCATATTGCAGGTTATATATTTGGGAGAAATCCTTTGGGGCCCTTTATTCAGCACAATCAATCAAGGTTATTTATCTTGGGAATGTATGCGCACCAAATTTCGTGATTTCTGCAAAAAACAAACAAACCCAAAACATGTGTAGATAGACAGTGGAAAGACTCTTACACTTGCATCTACTAGGGCAGTGATGGCGAACCTATGGCACAGGTGCCAAAGGTGGCACTGGGAGCCCTTTCTGTGAGCACCCGACACCGCCGCTTCACAGCCACCTGTATACAGGTTAAATTACTGTATTGGCACTTTGCAAAAAAACAAAAAACAAAAACAAAACAAAAACAAAAACAAAAACAGTGGGCTTTGAATTGCAGTTTGGGCACTCGGTCTCTAAAAGGTTCGCCATCACTGTCCGAGGGTGCTGGTTCCCAACCTGGAGATGGAGACACTCAAGGGGGTCTCAAAGTGCTTTCTTTGGGGGACTGTTGGGTTATTTTTAGTGTCAGTCATTCAAAACGGATCCTCACACATACCCCTTTAGAGTTACAACAGATTGAATTCAACACTGTTCATTTCTTGCCAGGGGACAAAGGCATCAATGGACAATCTGCCATCACAACCTGCTCTTCTCCCACTCTTTCTGTTTGTGGAAGGTGGAAGATATTGTCGCCCTGCTTGGGTTGCTGGCCAGCTTTGGCATGGGTGAAAGGAACGCTGCAGGGCTGGCCAGCATCTGCTAGGCGAATTTCGCCTTGATTCCATCCTGGTGCTGCCTTTGGAACAAATTATTCTTCCTCCGCCCTTCTGCGCTGGATCCTGCATGCTTCTGGCTGCCCAACATCCAGCTCAGCCTGGGATGGCTTAAAATATAGAATCCAAAGAGAAGTAATTTGTCTGTGCGAACACACGTGTGTGTCATTCTCGCTCATTCCTTGTTAGCAAAGAAGGAGGGAAAAGTGCAAAACTTGGATTGTGCAACAATGCACAAAGTTGGCACACTGACAAGACACCCCCCCACACACACACTCACTTCCACTCTACACAGAATTGCAAGCCCCATTCCAACTCATTTGCTCAGAAAAAAAGTCCTTTGGGGGCTGGAGGAGGGTTAGTGACACCCGAGGAAGTGTGGCTTTGTAGCCTTGCAGATAATTGCTACCCTGATACTGTGCAGTTTTACTTGGAAATCAGTCCTACTGAGCTCAATAAAACTTAATCCAAAAGAAGCCTGGAGTGTTTTTTTTAGGGGGGGGGTAGGAACGTGGAGTTACATGTTATTTGGCAATTATAAAGGGGTGGTGGTGCAGGGCAGGAATGGGGGAGCGGGGGGGGGGGCACCGGGCATGTGCGCTGGGTGCCATGCTGGGTGTGTGGGTGTGGCAAAATGGCACAATAGTATTTGTACTTTGTACTATCCCACCCTGCCCCCCACTCTTGCCGGGATTGTGCATGGAATCCATGTTTGCCCCAGGTGATACAGACCCTAGTTGTGGGCCGGGATGTGTATGTGTGTGTTTCAAATCCAAAAAGGTTGCTGTCACCCCAACACTAGTTCCATGTCTCCGAGTATTCCTGTTAAGCATATGCCTAGTTTAACCTTGAGATCAGGAGCTGGATGAAAGGTGAATAGGAAACCTCTCAGCCTTTTATTTTGTTAAGATAAAACTCAGGGGGAAAAATAATCTTCAAAAAATCTCTCCAGTTTCTTTGAAAACAAAATGATTAAAGGCTGTCTCTCCTCTCATCCCACATCAGACACCCTGCTAACTGTCTTGCTTTCTCCTTCTGACTATCAATGCACTTTAAAAAAAAATCACAATGGCAAGTTCTGTTTTTGAGCAGGCAAGTGAGCGAGCAAACCAATACATACTGATACAGAGAAGGCTCCTTGTGGCCCATCAAAGTGAGCACCACCTGACCACATGCAGCCTCTTACATGGAATTTTTATTTAAATATGGATGGGCAAGAGAGCTGCTATTATGAAGTGTTTTGAAATTAGGGATTTTTCTGGTTATTTGGCCATTGTGTGTGTGTGTGTGTGTAACCCCCTAATGATTGGAATTGACCTCAGTTGACCTCCTAACCTGATTGACTTGGAAGTATATCACATTGAAGGCAATATGTCTATGAAGATTCCCAGTCATCCAGGTGAGTTTATCTGGAAGTTGAGTCATGGCAACTGGACTTCTTTTCTTGTGGAATTGAAACATTTCGCCGCTCATCCAAACAGCTTCATCAGTTGCGAATCCCCCATTTTATAGTTCACTTTGACCTTATGTCACCCTTCTCTGAAATAGGGTCATCATAAGATGAACAATGGCCTGAATAGGTTAGTTAGATGGACAATAGGCTCATTAGGTGAACAATGGCATAAAGTGTGTGTAAGCCCCACCTTTAATCTTCCCAACACCCAAAAGGTATGGGTCGTTAGCTATATTCTTGGTGGTGGAGGTGTGAAGGCTTTTTGATTTGTCTGGCGATTGTTGAAATCACTGCCTGATAAGGAGCAGACAGACTGTGCCTGAGCTCCCTACCTCTGTTGAGAGAGGGGTTTTCAATGCTCACATGAATGGCTTCCCTGACCCCTCTCTCAAACCACATTGAAGGCACTGAGTCAAACATTGAAGGCAGTGAGTCAAAGGAGGGGCTAGGGCAAACATGTTATTCCTTGATCTCTTTATAGGACACTAATACAGCACAAGAATAAAATATCATTGCAAGCTTTCATGGGCAATACACATTTCTTCAAAGAATGTACCAAAAGTCAATGCTTTGAAGAAGTTGGTATTGCCCACAAAAGCTTGCAATGATATTTTATAAAGTTGTCACCTATGGCCTAGTCTTGCAATTGTATTTTTTTAACAGCCACATGTAAATGGGGTTAAAGTGGTGGGTTCTCTAGGTAGAAGTGACCATGCTCTTTTGGAATTTGTTATACAGTGGGAAGGGGAAGCTAAGTATAGCCAGACAAGCATCCTGGACTTTAAGAAAGCCAATTTTTGTAAATTTAGGGAATTATTGGCTGTAATTCCATGGACCGAGGCATTGAACGAGAAGGGAGTCCAAGATGGATAGGAATTCATATTAAAAGCACAATATAAAATGGTTCCAACAAGAAGGAAAATGGGAGATGTCTAAAGAAACCGCAATGGTTGACTAAAGATCTTTAAGTCAGCTAAGTATATATAAAAACATGTACAGGAAATGGAAAAATGGGGTATGCACCAAAGAGGAATATAAGCAGATAGCTAGTATATGCAGGGAGATGGTAAAAAAGGTAAAGCACAGAATGAATTTAAATTTTCCAGAGAGATTAAAGATTGTAAAAATGTTTTTTTTTTAAGTTATGTCCACAGCTAAAGGACATGATAAGGTCTCTGCATGGTGATGATAGCCAGTTACTAACAGGAGACAGGGAAAAGGCAGAACTACTCAACACCTTCTTTGCCTTAGTTTTCTCCAAAAAGGAAAAAAGAGTTCAGTTGGAATGAAGAGTAGATGAGGTAGGGTGGAAACTGCAACAAAGAATAGGTAGAGAGGTAGTACAGAAATGAATGTAAGTCTTCTGGGCCAGATGAATTACTCCCAAGGATGTTAAAAGAACTGGCAGAAGTAATTTGAAAGTTGGCAATAATCTTTGAGCAGTTTCGGAGAAAAGGGGAAGTCCCCATCGATTGGAAGAGGGCTAATGAAAAAAGAGGACCCAAATAATTACCGCCCAGTCAGCTTGACATCTATTCCTGCAAAGATTCTAGAGCAGATTATTAAGCAGTCTGTAATTATTTAACAAGCAATGCTGCCATTAAGAGAAGTCAACACAGGTTTCTAAAAAACAAAGCATGCCAGCCTAATTTGATCTCTTTCTTTGATAGAGCTACAGGCCTGGTGGATGAGGGGAATGCTGTGGATGTTGCTTATCTTGATTTCACTAAGGTCTTTGATAAGGTTCCCAATGACATACTTGCAAAGAAGTTAGTAGAATGTGGGATAGATAGATAATGCTACTGTTAGGTGGATTTGTAATTGGTTGACTGATCGTATGCAAAGGGTGATTGTAAATGGCTTCTCCTCAGCGTGGAGAGCGGTGACCAGTGGGGTGCCCCAGGGTTCTGTTCTGGATCCAGTGCTATTCAATATCTTTATTAATGACTTGGATGAAAGAACAGAGAGTAGACTGATTAAATTTGCAGATGATACCAAATTGGGAGGGGTTGCAGATTCCCTAGAGGATAGAATAAAAATCCAAAGTGACTGTGACAGATTAGAGTGCTGGGCCAAAGCCAACGGAATGGATTTCAACAGAGAGAAATGTAGGGTCCTGCATCTTGGCAGAAAAAATGAATTGCATAGATATAGGATGGGAGATCACCTGGCTTGAAAACAGTAGATGTGAAAGGGATCTGGGAGTCTGGGTGGACCACAAATTGAACAGCAGTGTGATGCAGCGGCCAAGAAAGCCAATGCGATTCTTGGTTGCATTAACAGAAACACAGTGTCTAGATCAAGAGAAGTGATTGTACCACTCTATTCTGCTCTGGTCAGACCCCACTTGGAGTACTGTGTTCAGTTTTGTGCACTTAAATTTTAAATGGATGTTGCTGACAACTTCAAACAGGTTCAGAAGAGGATGACCAGGATGGTTAAAGGTCTGGAAGAAATGTCTTATAAGGAGCAGCTTAAGGGGCTTGGAATGTTTAGCCATACAAAAATAAGGTTGAGAGGCGATATGATAGCCAAGTAGCCATGTTTAAATATTTGAAAGGATGTCATAATGAAGAGGGAACAGGTTTGTTTTCCATGGCTTCAGAGACTAGGATGCGGGGCAATGGTTTCAAACTACAGGAAAAAAGATTCCATTTGAACATAAGAACTACCTGATGGTTAGAGCTGTCTGGCAGTGGAATATGCTGCCACAAAGCAGGGTGGTGGAGTCTCCTCCTTTGGAGGTTTTTAAGTAGAGGCTGGATGGCCATCTGTCGGGGATACTTTGAAGGGGGGTTCCTGCATGGTAGGGGGGTTTGACTGGATGGCCCTTAAGGTCTCTTCCAACTCTGTGCTTCTGTGATTCTATGACACAACAAACAGTGGCAGACAAACAGTGGCCCCAAGAACCACCTGTGGTTTGGAACCATTCCAATCACAAGGGAAAACAAAGCACTGAGAGGGTGGATTTCACCGTTCTTGAGTGGTGCTTTCCCTTGAAATGTTAACTATGAATTTGAGGCACGGCCCTCTTCAACAAAATGGAAACAGATGGATGTCAAATGGAACCTGCAACTCCATGTGTTGCAGCTCACAATTGACTGGAGAGACTCCTGCCTAATTCCAGGACACTCCATTCCATTGCCCTCCATGCCTGGTGTTCTATTTCCCTTCCGCCACCCAAACAGATGTAAGGCCAGTGCTATAACCACGGAATACCCTCACTCATTATTTCTGGACACCTTGGGTAGGACACACAATTAGAGGGAGGGTACCCCCCCCCACACATTTTTTTTGCCTCCCCAAACTTTGGGATTCCCACCGGCATGCTGAAACCTGAATGAAGGAGGTGCAGTTTTAGCTCCATGGCACTCTTGCTGGAACAATGGTGCTAAAAAGAAATTATTGCTCATGCGGCCCTCTGATGTTTTCTTTGTGGTGTGCACAGTTTTTTTCTAACAGAGGACCAATCTCTAGCAATGCATTTATGAGGAAACAGCAGCCCTGGCATTTTAGCTCTCATACTGCTGTGAACATTCTGTCGCTAGTGATTTTGACACAATAAACTAAAAGCCATTTCAGTCATTCCTGCTATTAGGGCTAGCGGCTCCTCTCTACGAGATCAAGGACTGCACTTTCATTTTCCTTGCTTGTTTACTTTCCATGCACACTCCGCACCTACTTATATAACCTGCTGTTGAATTTCGGAAGCCAGGGAGGCTTCTCTAGGGAATATTAGCACACAGAATTAAAGTAGTGTTTGGAAAGGGTGGTGGTGGCTGGGGGTGGCGGCACATGTAGATGAAGTTGCAAAACTCCCCTTGGCTCTATCGCTGCTTCAACATAGTATTTCATAGGGCGAGCAACACTTGATCGATGGCCTCTCCCTCTTCCTGATTAGGCAGCATAGCCAATAGTGAGGGATGATGGGAGATCCAGGCCAACAGGATTTGGTGGGGAGGTGTAACATAATCTCTATCCTTCAGTTGAAGTCTAAAGGGATCTACTTCTTGCTTGATTTGCATGGACCTGAGCAGCATGGTTTTGGTTATCGATTCACCCTCTCACATCCATCTGCCCGCCCACTCACCCAAAGCTGCTGTTCATCTCCAGGAAGCAGCCAGAAGGAGGCGGTTCTCGGGTTTCCCTGAAGCCCTGCTGTTGGCAGAGTCCACAGTCATAATGACAGCCCGGCTGGCCCATTCTCGTGTCATGGCAGCTTGATGTGGTGGCTGGGGCATGGGGGGAGGCTGATATGGGTTGGTGGACACGTGTGTGTGTGAGAGTGAATCAACTGTTTATGCTTTTAGTTCTGTTTTGATGGACATACAAGTCCTACACAGATTTTGAAGTGCATGGAAGTCCAGCATCCCTAACCCCCGAGTTGTTGAAGGGAGAAGAGTATGTTGGGTCATTGGGTCTAAACTGAACTCACATGTCAACATCTCCAAGCTAGGTCCCACCCAGTCAAGTCATACAGTACCATTGAAACGTCTGACTTCTGGCACTTCTCCCAGAACATGTATAGTCCACAGCACAGAGTGGGAACCCCTGGCTTCAATTTCCTCCCCATAAAGGCTGGAGGGAACTGACTTTGCTGAGAGTTGGGTGATCTCTGTCTTTGTTTTGTACCTCTTGGCATTCCATGTAATATGATCTTGGCTCGAATCCTACATGTGAGCAAGAGGAAATTGGGAAGGTGCCGCAGCAGCTGCTTACGGGCCAGGGGCTGCGCCCAGCCAGGAACCTGCCAGCTGCGCCATCTGATTCATGGCAAGGCATGTGGGCCACCGTGAAGCAAACACCTGGTCCGTTAGCAGGAGCAACGGGTGCAATGCCTCTGGGGTGAGAGTAAATAGCCCAAAGGATTTGGGCCACTGTGCTCCATTCCATTTTAAGCAAGCTAACCATAGTCTGGGAAGGAGCCACTGTGCCTGCAGCAAACAGATGTAAGGCTGTGAAACACAGCACTTGCCTAGTTTGTCACGGCAGAAGATAACAGAGTTGTCAGATACGGCTAATTTAAGAAAGGAAAAAAATTAAATATTTTGTTCTCATCACTGAGTATTTATTATATATAACAAATACATGAAAAAGAAAAAACTATATTGTGTGATATAAATAGTTTATTTACATTACAGAAAAAACATCAAGACAATGTATACTATTTCAAATATATCCATACATAATCAAATATAGCTGTAGTACATGTTCTTTCCCCCCATTGGTGTAGATTACCACAAATGCAAGGCAACATGTGTAGATCTTTTGTCTATAATACCGTATTCCGTAAAAGTCCAAGCTCTCTGCTGTTTACTTTTGCCATTGTGGAAAACATGCTCTCTCTCTCTGTGTCTGTCTTTTAAATTAGCCTGGTTGACGCTCTTGTTGTGTTGTCTGAACCGTAGTGCCCTGTGTTTTGCTTCTGCCTGTGAATTCTGTTGCTCCTGGGACATTTCCTAAGAGCAGTCAGGGAAGAAAGAGAGGGAAGGGGGAAAGAGCATGAAATTTGCTTTGCTAAAGGACATTAGAGGCAAGGTAAGGGTGGCAGGCCTCAGAAGGGCAGCTGGCAATGATGATGGCTGCCTGACCAGCTCGTTTTTGCCTTGCTCGCAAAGCTACAAAGCTTAGTAAAAACGGGTGACCTCTCTTGCTCTGTTAGAACCCCAAACTCGTTCGGGAATCTGAAAAGGCCAGTCCATTTCCTCAAGGACTCTGCTTGCAGGTAGCCAAGTTATTTTCATGCAGTGGATAAAATATCGACCACAAGCAATACTGCTCAGGGGTTGGTGAAGAATAATGTACAGGGGGTGGGTGGGTGGGGAACCATCATGTGTGCCCCCAGATTCCCTTTTAGCCTGGAGCACATGAACAAGAGAAAAGATGTCTGTGAAGATTCTCAGTCATCCAGATGAGTTTATCTGGAAGTTGAGTCATGGCTACTGGACTTCTTCTTCTTCTTCTTGAGCGATAGAAACGTTTCGCTGCTCATCCAAACAGCTTCATCAGTCTGAATACAGCTAGTTGCGAGTCCTCCATTTTATAGTTCACTTTGACTTCATGTCACTCTGGTCTGAAATAGGCTCACAAGATGAACAATGGCCTGAATCGGCTTGTTAGGCAGACAATAGTATCCATAGCCTTAAGGTGAACAATGGCCTAAGGTGCTGAAACCTATAAAGTATGGGTCGTTAGCTATGGCCTTGGTGGTGAAGGCTTTCTGATTTGTCTGGGTACTTTGGAAAGCACACCCTGATAAGTAGCAGATAGACTATGCCTGATGCCCCCACCTCTGTTGAGGGAGGGGGTTTAAATGCTCACATGAATGGCCTCCCTTACTCCTCTTTCAAACCACCTATCTACTTTGTCTAATATGTGTACATCCTCATCTTTGAATGAGTGCCCTTTGTCCTTCAAATGGAGGTGCAGTGCTGATTCTGGTCCTAAGCTGTTACCCCTCCTATGTTGGAAAAGATATTCATTGCCATTTTTTTCCATTGGAAGGAGAAGATGGCGTTTATAGAAACATCAATATGCCTACAAATGGTCCTCAGCTCCTCTAAGGAGCTCCCGAAGTTGTCTAAAGCCATTGTATTCATCCCCATCCCCATTTGTATCCTCATAACAACCCTGCAGAGTAGGCTAGGGACAAGGGGCAGTGCCGGGCCTGAGGACACTTAAGTGAACTTCATGGTTGGGTGAAGACTTGAACTCGGTCACCCTTGTTCTAATCCAACAAATTCAATCAGTGTCCTAATCTAGCCAATCCAGTAAAGGTGGGTGTTTGGGTAAAAGAAGGCAACTGAAGCAGTAAACAGTCTAACTCAACAGAAAGACATTTCGCTTTAAAAGGTGACACTGCCACACAGTCCAGTTCCTGTAAGTTCCTGATCATGGGATGAGGGGGGGGGTCTTCTTGTTGTCTCCCCTCTTGGGAGAACTCTTGAGGTCTTGTGGCAGGGGGATGGCTATCTGTAACATTGCATGGTGTTGGTGAGTGTGTGTGAGGCTGCAGCAGGATGAAGAATCTTGGGGACCAGGGAGGGGATTTTGGTTTACGCGATGGCGCCTTATGAACAGCGAGTCCCAGCAGACAGCTAGGAGAAATAACGGCTTCCAACATTTGCCCTCGTTAATGTGATGCACACACACAGAGATATCTGTGTGCACATGCATGCACACGTGCCCCTAAATGTGCCTCTGTGTGCATGAATGCATACATGAGCACAAACACATAAACATTTAATAGAGATATACATGCTCACCCCCTTCAACCCACTTACTAAAGATCCTGTCAAGCAAGCTGGCAGTCAGGGTAGTTTATGAAAAGACAAGAACAAAAACAGACACAGCCTCCCCCGACTGCTCCTCCGTGTGCTCGTGTCTAGATTCCAACAACCAAGTCGCATCTCCTTTATCTTTCCGCCTAGAATAGCATTCTTTGGATACTTCCTCACCTTAGTATTCATCATCTGAATTCAATGGCAACCCTATGCTTACCAGGGGAGCTGTTACGGATTTAAACCAGTGCCAGGATATTTATGCTGTGCAAGACATTAGGGTGGTTCTCAACCTGAGGGTCCCCAGATGTTCCCGGACTGCAACTCCAAGAAATCCTGGCCAGCTCAGCTAGGGATGAAGACTTCTGGGAGTTGCAGTCCACGAACATCTGGGGACCCATAGGTTGAGAACCACTGGAACATTCTGGATGTGCTGAATGATATTTCAGTGTGCCACAGAAAAATGGGTCTGCTGCCTTTTTCACCGGAGAGCATTTGCCAGTGAGCTCTAGTGCTAGGATGGTGTCAGAACATAGGATATTGGCCATTGGGTGTACTTGGGAGATGTTGCATGGGATTAAGAGAAAAACACAATGCAAGCTTTTGCAAACATAGGAAAGATTAAATACACTTTTCCTGTACCCTTGAAGCTACCACCGATTCACTGAATAAGTAGGATTCATGTAAAAGTTTCCCTGTACAAAAATGACTAGGTTGCTTTATGGCCTGAAGCTGACCAACCTGGAGTCGCAAGGAAAATTGCTTGAACACCATGATGTAATGTCTGTTTATTGTTGAGCAGTTACTCTCCCATCTCTGCCCTTTTATATACACTGTATTTTTGCCTGTTTGAATTATCTTCATATTCCTGGAAACCCACTTTAATATAAGGCATTGTCTTTTTACAGGGGAGCATGTACTCTAGGGTAGAGTTGATGAACTCTACGTGGGTCAGCAAGCATCTCCAAGCTACCACAGACATTTTTCTATTATGCCTTTAGGCTGAGAAAAGATTTATGAATTATTTTGTACTTTTCTTCTAAGAATAGCGAGATGCGGATGCTTAGATATATTGGAGCTCTTAAACTTTCTATAGGGAGATGGTGTCTGTTTCCCTCTCGTTCCCTCTCATCTTTTAAAGGGAAGGGACACATTTTAAGACGTATATTGACATAACTTGCAAGGAAACTGAATCATCTTGTGAAGTCTGAGGAGAAGGCTGAAGGTGTGGGGAAAAATACTAAAGTTTTTTGATTAAGTGTTTTCCAGAGGGATAGTTGTGTTAGTCTGTTGCAGCAAAACCAACAAAGGGTCATGTGGCATAAAGATCTATTTGGCATTCATTTTTATAGACTGCAGTTGTTTTGCATCTGATGGGCCCAGCTGCTATCTACAAAAAGTTGATGCCAACTTAATAAAGCCTGCTATTCTTTAAAGTGCTATTATGGCTGCATTGGCCAACTAATGAAGGATGTAAATTGCTACTGGCATTTGTCAATGGGCAGAATTCAAACCTGCCTTCTAAACAGGCTTCTAAGATTGCACTTACTCCACTCCTTGTTGGGGTTTTTACAAGCTTGCATGCTGCCTGTGGTTTGAGTGACTGGGAGGGTGTTTTCTGGACTGGAGTGAGTGTCAATCAATCCAGCACTAACCAATCATTACCTCTGGCCTCTGAATTCAAAGAGAACCCCTCCTCTCTGCTGAGGGGTTGCCTTCCTCTCTTCAGTCTGTTGGAAGCAGTTTGCTAGCTTGCTGTAAATAATGAAACATTTTTGTTCTTTCTTCTACAAATATTAGAGTGTGAGTTACTGAGACCGTAAGTGCCAGTTAATGAGAAAGGTGTGGACTATCTGGGGAACTTGTAGCTGTTCTTCTGCGTGCATAATAGAAAAAGGAATTTTAATCAGAAATTCAATACTGCAACAATCCTATTTAATCAAACTGGTGGTAAGTTTTCAGGGGTTCTGTATCCTGAGATCATTTCAACTGGACTCAGTTTTGAGATCTGGGTTCTTTCCAATGGGGTTGGCAGTGTATTACTTGCCTGTATTACTCACCTTGTAATGCAGAGGACTACGACACAGATGATTGCAATCTGAATAGTTCCAATCACTGCTGCTATTAAGACATATTGAAACCTTACGGGGCCTGGAACCACATATAAAACGCTATAGTCCTTCTTTTCACAGTGTTGTCCAGTGTAGCCTGCATCACACCTGGAATGGAGAGAGAGACATTCGCTCCATATCTTGCAGTGGTCATTTCTGCTTTGCAAGAGAAACAATCTGGACTCTGCCAAGAAATGTGATTTCATAACTGGACAGAGAGAGGATTGATTTTTTTAAAATGTTATTTTATTTTATTTATTCATTAAATTTCGGTAACTTAGTATAACGTTCTAAGCTGTGCTTAGCTGAGCATTTAACAGGAAAAGCCTTACTTGAAGGGGCTTAGCTGGCTCTCTGTTCAACAGTTATCATTTCAAAATTGAGATTAAATGCTTGTATTTATTCATTTATTGGAGGGATTCCAATATCTTGCACTTTAATTAACTTTCCCGTGAGGTTTTGAACTTTTCAGAATATAATGAAACAAGTTAAAAGGTACCAGCTGGGATAAAACAGATCAGGCTGAATTAAAAGGCATGTGACAATATACAAGAAATTTGCCTGGGCCTGAAAAGACACAAACACAGCTGTTTCTTTGGCTAGAGAGTGCATTTCCACGCGCTTGTTGAATGACTAACTCCATTAAGGAAAATGTACTGAAAGACGCATTTAAAGTACATAGGTTTTCACCAGCACAGCCACTAAGGCTTCTGGCTGTTGGGAAGGTGGTCTGTTGACTTCCAACTGGACGCAGGACTCTTAAACCTGCTGCCCCTTGAGTGCAGTGCATCCAATACAATATTTGACCAGTGTGTGTTGTGTCCTTACAGTCGTGACCGACTCTTTGTGACTCCATGTCCATGGAGTTTTCTTGGCAGGATTACTGGAGTGGCTTGCCAGTTCCTACTCCAGGCGCCTACAGCACCTGGTATTCCACCTGGTAGTCTCCCATCCAAGTACTAGCCAGGCCCGGCCCTGCTTAGCTTCTGAAATCAGGTGAGATTGGATGTGCTTATTAGGGCCTCTAGGCAGCAGCCAGTAGGAGGACACAATGCATTTGTGCACATCACCTTTCACTTTCTCCAGCTGTAGCTAAAGCTGACAGAGTCATGCCACAGGGAGGCTCCTCCAGCTTTTTTCAGTCCATTGCCGCCCACCTGTCTCTCCCAAGGCCAAGCAGGGTGGCTGCTAATGCATGACCATCAAAAGAAGAAATGGGTCACTCCCTGGGAACCAAGAGGTAACATAGATTTGCACAGATTTTGCGTCCATTAGTTAACTCGTGGATATAAAGTAGTGAGATCTACCAATAAAGCCATAACAGAAATAGAAATAGAATGCTTCCATCCAAGTGGGACGACTGTAACCAGTGCAGGTTTGCTAGTCAACCTGCTTTCCAGATGCTGCGGCGTGGGGATGGCTCCATCCAACTGGCTCTTTCAACTAGGCTTGGCCCGTGAGATGAAGCAGGTTTGTTAACCAACATCTGCCTAGGGTCCATGAATTCGGAGCGGAGGGCCTGCCTTGGCTGGGTCTAGCCCTTGGCTCCACAGCTGCCAGAGTCTCCCATCTCGCCATTAGTCTTTACATCCCACTTGGGCAGAAGAACCCTTCCTATTGAGGATGCCTTTAAATAGATGGCTGTGGTCCTCCATGAAATAGGCTGCTTATGCTGGTGCCAGGCATGGCGGTGGCAGACTTGCCTAGTCAATTCCTATCTTTCCTGACAAGACGTGCCCAGGATGAGTAAGAACCTACTTAGGACACACTCACCCACACTAACTCCACCAGTTTGAACGTCACAAAACATGGGTGGTTTGTGACGAAGCTGGACATGCTCCGGTTTCATAGAAACTGAAGGGCCCATGGTATCCAGAGGGGGAAAGAAGGCCTGGGTGATCAGTAGATGACTCTTTCTCACCCACCCATAGCCTACTCTCCACCTTCCATGGTTATCTCTGGTGTACTCTAACTTTCCTTTCCATCTGGATTCCTTGTGACCAGGACTGATTTGTACCTAAGTGACCAGATGATCACCTCTGATGTTCCATTCAACAGACATGGCATATATTTAGTTTTTATTTGTGAAACTTGTATCTCCTGCTTCTTCTGAGGGGCTTAAACCACTTTACAGATGATTTCCTGACAGCCTACCAGAGAGCCAGACTTGCTTACATCTGGCAGTGCAACTAATGGCAACCTCTTTGCCCTTGCAGGGAAATATCACATCCTGAGGTTCAGTCTCATTACTTGTGATGCGAAGTCTCATCCTGAAGTCAACCTTATCTGAGCCCTCACCCTTTTAACACTCAATACAAAAAAAGCCTTCTGTCTTCGGCCATTTGGCCACAAGGAGAAATTGATGCAGATGTCCTTCTTGACTTTTTGTTCACGGCGAGGTTTCCCAGGATGGTAGCTCTTGGCTGTGTGGTTGAAAGCAACAGAGAATACCCCTGGGCCAAACCCATGTTTTGTAGTGCCTTTTAAGGAAGGTATTGACAGACCTTGCAGGAATGCTTTCATAATCAGATTATGACTGCTGCATTATTCAGCACCGTTCTGCTACATACATTATGTGCCTCTGTACATAATTTAGATCCAAAATGGGGACTCGGCAATTATTCTTTTCCTTGCAGCATCAAGATAACTTGTATTAGCAAGTCTGCCTATTCGGTTTATCATCAGCCGCTCAGTTTGGAGAAACTCCTACCTGCAAGATGGTTCCAGCATATTAGCGGAGTGTTCACATTTCCCATGCATGCAGAAACCATTATAATGTTCAGGACAAGGAATGTAGATCCCCCTGGCACTTTCTTCCAATTTGTTTGCATTCTCTGGAAGGGGAAAAGAAAATCAAACTCTCAAGGCATTGAAATGGTTAAAAGAATAAAAACAAACTCTCAGCGTGGGGTGGGAGGGAAGCCTAGAATAACAGAATATGGGTAGAAGTCTGAAGGTGCTGACACTGAACGTTAATGGGTTAAGTTCGGATTTAAAAAGATATAGACTTTCCAGCTTTACAAAACAGCAGAATATAGATATCTTGTTCCTGCAGGAAACACACAAAGCAAAGAGAGACAAGAAACCATTGTTAAAAGACCCAAGGTGGAAAGTAATAGCAGAGGCAAGAAGCAATTCCAAGGCAAGGGGAGTAGCTATTTTGGTACATAGGAAATATGATATTAAGTTAAAAGAAGTAATTCCAAATGGGGAGGGTAGATACCTCTTAGTTAAATGTTTATTTGAAGGCAAAGTAATAACATTAGTAAATATATATGCCCCGAATAAAGGGCAAAAACAATTTCTGATAAAAATCTTTAAAAAGATACAGAAATTTGCAGAAGGAGAAGTAATAATAACAGGAGATTTTAATATAGACTTTACGAAAAGTAATATAATTAAGTGGAAACAATGGGCTTTAAAAGAAGCACACGAAATACTAGGCTTAACTCCACAACCAACATATTTTTCCAGCAGACATAAAACAGCCTCATGCTTGGATTATATAATTCTTAATGAATTTAGCAGATGGGAACTAAAAGGAATAACTACACATCCAATATGGATATCAGACCATGCGCCCATTAGTGTAGAAATAGAAGTAAATGGAGATCAACCCAAAAGATGGTGGAGATACAATAATATGATTATGTCCAAAGAAAAGGATAAAAAATATATGGAAGACCAAATAAAATTTTATTTTCAGGAAAATAGAGGAACAGTCACCACAGACATATTATGGGATGCTGCAAAATCTGTCATCAGAGGGTATTGCATAATGAAAGAGAAGGAAATAAAAAAAGGATGGTACATGGCAAAAAAAGAGAAGATACAAGAATTGGAGGAACTGCAAGCACAACAATTGCAGACATTCTGTCAGGCTAGAAGTAGGAAAATTACAGAATTGAAAAAGCAATTAGACTCCCTTGATTTAAAATCACTTTGGAAAAAACAAGTCATGGTAAAGGATGAATTTCAGAGAAACACAATAAGATCAGTCAAAAGATTAGCAAAATATTTAAAAATCAAGAGGGAAAAGCAAAAAGTGAAAGCTATTAGAATAAACAGGAATATAACACACAACCCGAAAGAGATTAAAGAAGCCTTTATGAATTTTTATAAGACTTTATATAAGAAAAAAGATACTGGAGAATATGAAGAATTAATAGAAACTAAACTCAAAGAGAAAGAGAAAGAGGGCCTTGAGGCAGAAATAACATTGCAAGAAATAGAACAGGTAATAAAGGAATTAAGAGTAGGTAAGTCTCCAGGTACAGATGGGTTTACACCAGAGTTTTATAAGGAAATGAAGGGAATCTTGTTACCAGAACTGCAAGAAGTTTTTAATAATATAATAAAAGGAGGGAAGGCACCCAACACGTGGAGGAAGGCAGAAATAACAATATTATTAAAACCACAGAGAGACCCAAAGGAACTGGGTTCTTACAGACCAATAAGTCTACTAAATCAAGATTATAAGATTTTTGCCAAAATAATGGCAAATAGGCTTAAAAACATTATCCCACAATTAATAAAGGAAGATCAGTATGGGTTTGTGAAAAATAGAAGTATAGCCCACCCAATTAGGAATATACTAAATGTATTAAGTCATGGTCAATGTAAGAAATTAGGACTACTTAAATTAGATGTATATAAAGCCTTTGACACTCTGTCTCATGAATTTTTATGGTGTATAATGACAAAATATGGTATGGGCCAAAGGTTTATAAAAACAATACAAGAAATCTATAAAGATAGTTCAGCCGTAGTCCGAATAAATAGTGAGCACACTGAACAATTCCCTATTACAAGGGGAGTAAGACAAGGCTGTCCACTCTCACCCTTTCTATTTATAATGGCAATAGAACAATTAGCCGAAAGAATTAGAAATTCAGGAAGGATAGAAGGTTATAAAATAGGGAAAGAAGAGATGAAGATCAATCTGTTTGCGGACGACATAATTATAATAATGTGCAACCCAAAGGAAGGAATTAAGGAAATTAAGGTGATACTAGAAGATTTTGAAATAACTTCAGGTTTAAAAATTAATATGACAAAATCAGAAGTAATGTATCATAATGTGAGTTTAGATGAAAAAAAAGAAATTAATAGACTAATTAAAATAGGATTGGGAGTGAAGAGATTTAGATATCTAGGTATAGAAATATTTCAGAATATTAATAAAATAGTGGAAGTAAATTACAACAAAGTTTGGAAGAAAATAATAAGAGACAAGAAAAGATGGAAAAGAGACCCTTTAAATGTAACATCTAGAATTAGAAGTGTACAAATATTCTGGTTACCAAAATTAATATACCTATTCCAAGTCCTACCATTGGAAATCACTAAACAAAGAATAGAAAAATGGAATGTAAAAATAAGGAAATGGATTTTTGGCAGTTTAAACACTAGAATTTCTAAAAGAACAATCCACAGACATAACTCAGAATTAGGGTGGGGCGTACCAGATATAGTAAGCTACTATGAAGCCTTTCAGTTGAAAACATTCTTAGAAATAGAAGGCGAGAACTCCAAATGGGTCAGATTTGAAAATGAGGCAAACAAAGGGGTTGGAAAATTTGGTATATTTACACATAAGGCAACTAGAGAAGATGAATTAGAAAAGGGACCTAGGAGAAACACTTTGAAAATTTGGAAGAAGTGGCAACCAAAATGGCTAAAAGGTATATCCAGATGGGCACCAATAGAAACATTAGAAAAAGACAATACAGATCCTGGATGGTGGGATTTACTCAGGCAAAAAGGATTTAGTAGAATAAAAGATTTGTACAATGGAGAAGTTTTGAAAACAATTTCAGAGTTAGAGAGGGAAATAGGCCCACAATATTGGCTAAAAATAGCTGGCCTATATAAGAAGACTCATAAATTAATTGAAGAAAGGGACATAGGTACAGAAGAACCGATAGAAGAAATATACAGAATAATGAATCAAAATAAAAGAGGACTAGCAGGTCTCATATATAAGAAAATGACTACGGACAAGGATCATGCAATTATGCAATTATAAAAAAAATGGGAGATAGAAATGCTAATATCAGAGCAAAAGGCTATAAGATTAATGAATGGAATTACTAAAATAAAACTATACAAATTTAAGGAACTAGAATTGAAATTCTTTACTAAATGGTACAGAACCCCAGCCATGCTAGCAAATATGTTCTCAGGATTAAATCCCAATTGTTGGCACTGCAAAGAAACAAAAGGATGGTATTCTCACATGTGGTGGGAGTGCTCGGAAGTTAAATTTTTTTGGGAAATGATTGTTAATAAAATAAATAAGTTACTCCCAGTAAATATAAAAATAGATGCTGAACTAATGTGTTTAAGTTCAATTGGAATAGATATAGTAGAAAAGAAGCAGTCAGAACTACTAAAAGCAATGGTATTAGCTGGCAAAGCAGTCATAGCGGCAGGATGGAAAGACAAGAGCAAATGGACTGAAAAGAAATGGCATAATTATTTGTTTGATATCATTCAATCTGATGTAATTTCTATTATCGACCAAGATATGCCGTGGAAAGACAAAATAGAGAAAATCAAGGAGAAATGGACTGTGTACCAGAGATGGATAGAGGAAGAAGAGAACGAAGACGTTCGGTGGAAGCTCCAGACCTTGTGCCCCTGGCTGAGAGAAAAAGACTGAAAATAATGAAATGGGGGGAGGGGGGATGATAAGTGGGGAAAAATGTAAACCTTAAAGAGGATAAAAATGTATAATTGAAGAATGTTATTAATAAAAAGAAGTTTGGTAAAAAAAAAGGCATTGAAAGGTGAAGAAACAGATGCAACAACAAGTACATGGAAAAGAGCCACCACCCGAAACTCAATTAATTTAAGTTCAGAAGAAAATAAAGCAAAGCAAAGCGTTTTGCTTATATACCGCTCCATACCACTTCAAGTAGCCTCTGGGCAGTTTACAGTTTAATTATGCAGGCTACACATTGCACCCCCCCTCCCCAAGCAAGCTGGGTACCCATTTTACCAACCTCGGAAAGATAAAAGGCTGAGTCAACCATGAGCCGGCTACCTGGGATTGAACCCCAGGTCGTGAGCACTGTTTTACCTGCAGTACAGGCATTGAACCCCTGCACCAAGGGGTTCTTTTATATTAAGACAATGCTACTGTATACTTTAAAATGGGCTGAGCATCAATGTGACTTGGGAGTGAAAAAGGATGCAAGCATGTCTCAATATGTTGCAGTTGTCCCCTCCAATCTAGCTTCTTTGAGTCTCCTAAGAATTCAGCGGCAGAATCAAAACGATCTTTCATTCACTCTCACAATGACCAGTGGGCTTTAAACGTGCCCCAGTTTGAGTGGACTACACCCTTTCTTGCTTATCATGTTCCCACAAAGAACATGGGATTTTTTTGTTTTTTCTTCAATTTTTAAAAAACTTGAGCCCATGCAAAATATTCATCCTGCTAGATTGCTATAAGTTTAATTTGCCCGTCTTGCTGATAAGTAATAAGAGATCAGGAACAAACAAGTCCAAAAGCTCCATGTGTGGATCCTTGTAGCCCAACAATAACAACAGTCAACAGGCCATACACCTATAGGCTATATGGCATATAATATGAGAGATAAGAGTTGAAGTGCAGAGGAGGCCTACCAGGATGGTTGAGGGTCTGGAGGAAATGTCTTATGAGGAACGGCTTCGGGAACTGGGAATGTTTAGCCTCTCTAAAAGAAGGCTGGGAGGGGATATGATAGCTATGTTTAAATATTTGAAAGGATGTCATCTTGAAGAGGGAACAGGTTTGTTTTCCATGGCTTCAGAGACTAGGACTCGGGGCAATGGTTTCAAACTACAGGAAAAGAGATTCCATTTGAACATTAGGAAGAACTTCATGACAGTTAGAGCTGTTCGGCAGTGGAATATGCTGCCATGGAGGGTGGTGGAGTCTCCTTCTTTGGAGGTTTTTAAGCAGAGGCTGGATGGCCATCTGTCAGAAATATTGTGATGGGGGTTCCTGCATGGCAGGGGGTTGGACTAGATGGCCCTTGAGGTCTCTTCCAACTCTATGATTCTATGATTCTATAAGGCGGCACAGCTACCATCTTGCCATTGTATTGTTGCACTATCATCTTTCTAGCTCTTTTGCTCATGACAGGAAGGACCAGAGAGAGAGATTCTGCAAGAAGGAGAGTGTTACTTTAAAAAATCAGCCGCAACCATAGTTCTAGTTTACAGAAGATAAATTTGCACAATTACAGAAGATTAATTCACACAATTAAAGCTAGTATGCCAGTTACACCTGCTTCTTAAGAAACCAGCTTTGGCCATGGTGACACATGCCCTAGTGACGTCCCATTTAGACTACTGTAATGCGCTCTATGTGGGACTACTGAGGAAAAGTCTCAGGAAACTTCAACGGGTCCAAAATGCAGCGGCCGCCAGATTGCTGACTGGGGCAGGGTACAGAGATCTCATTATACACGCACTAAAGCAGCTCCATTGGCTGCCAATCAGCTATTGGGCACAATTCAATGAGCTGACCTTAACCTACAAAGCACAAAATGGTTGAATCTCACAGCATGAACCAACTCGAGTGTTATGTTCATTAGGAGAGGCCTTTCTCTCCATCCCACCACCTTCACAGGTGTGGCTCAGAAGAATCCATGAAAGGGCCTTCTCTGTCGCTGCTCCCAGACTTTGGAACTCCTGCTGGAGGCCAGGACTGCCCCATCTCTGCTGTATTTCCAGAAGCAGTCATAAGACCTTCCTCTTCAGGCAAGCTTTCCCTGAATGATGGACTACCTATTATGTGTCTTTTATATGAACTATCATACATGGCTATACAGACTTTTTGATTATAACCACTTAGAACTTTGTGTTTATATACTGTATCTCCTTTTGGGATTGCATTGACACCATGTTTCAATGTTAGTTTTCATCCCTCATAACTTTTAGATGCTCCGCTGTACATGATTGCATTGACTGACTTCATAAACACACAGGTGATTTCAATGTTAGCGCCATCCCTCATAATGGAATTTTTACTCTTTTCTTTAACTGCTCGCATTCTCTTTTAGCTTTAATGTTGCATCTTATTGCTGCAAGATGCCCCTCAATTCTCTGTTCTCAAACTTGTATATGTCTTAAATGTAATGGGATGTATATTGTCCCTCATTACTGTAAGCCACCTTGGATCCTTTTCCAAGGAGAAAGGTGGGGTAAAAATACTCAAAAATTAATAAAAACAAATAAATAAAGATCTTCTTCTAACTTTGAAAAGTAACTCTTTGCTGTTTTCCTCCCAAATAGCTGAAACTGTTACTTTTAGTTTCTTTTCTTTCTTTCTAAAAAACCAACAACACTTGTATTTTGCAACATGCTTTTCTCCCATTCACCTCAACACCACCACACCACCGACAACAGAGCCCAGGGATAGAAGAAAAGGCTCAAGGGAAGCCAGGCATCATAGTATGAGGTAGATCTTCTCCACCAGTATTGACTCATGATGAAAGTAACTAAAGTTACAGTAAAGATACGAAATTACCTCCTGACAAGTAACTAAAAGTTACAGTAAAGGTACAAAATTACCTCTTGCCAAGTAACTAAAAGTTACAGTAAAGATACGAAATTACCTCTTGCCAAGTTACCACTGCATGTGACCTAACCCTATCTTTTACTGGGGGGGGAGGGGGGAATTATATAGAAGTAATTCATCGTTTATTGCTAGTTATTCCCCAGCCCTTCCCCTTCTATCCTCCCGGCTCCAGACGATGCAGTGTCCGACGCACCACAGGGCACAAGATGCACCTGCACCCAAAGGGAAGATGTAAAGCTTTTAGTATATTTCAGTGACAGGAAGTTTTATCCTAGACTTCCATAAGTATATTCGGCTGTGGCTATCTGACAGGTTCAGAAATGAAACAGCCCATGATTTATTAATGCCCTTTGTAATGCATTCTCTCTTCTAACCCAGATAGGAAGGAAGCCAGGCCGCCGTGACAGACATTGAGCCATCTAGTATCCCTTCAGGTGAAGAGGGCCTCCTCTGCACTGCATTTTTATGGTGGAGGCAAACAGGCTCCTTTCCTGGGTCTTATCAAGAGCTCCCACAGAAGACCTACTCTTGTGTGAGGTGGGCGTCAAAACCAGAGGATGATCTTAAGCACTCTGAAAGCTCAGCTACACGCAGTTCGAGTAAATGCCAGGGAAATTATGAGATGGCATGTCAGTACAATGGGAAAATCCTCGTCAAATGAAGGAACTATGTCCCAGCTTCTAAACATTTTTATGGCTTTCCTGTATAGCATTATCATATAAGAATGATAGTTTCCCAATCTGCTACATCAGTTCAGTGCTATGTTACTTGCATTTTTTTTAAAAAAAACAGAAGTGGAGATGAGAGTGGCATTAATGGCAAAGACCACATATTATAGAATCATAGAATCATAGAGTTGGAAGAGACCTCAAGGGTCATCCAGTCCAACCCCCTGCCACGCAGGAACCCCCATCACAGTATTCCCAACAGATGGCCATCCAGCATCTGCTTAAAAATCTCCAAAGAAGGAGACTCCACCACCCTCCGTGGCAGCATATCTGACTGCCGGACAGCTCTAACTGTCATGAAGTTCCTTCTAATGTTCAAATGGAACCTCTTTTCCTGTAGTTTGAAACCACTGCCCCGAGTCCTAGTCTCTGAAGCTATGGAAAACAAACCTGTTCCCCCTTCAATATGACAGCCTTTCAAATATTTAAACAAAGTTATCATATCCCCCCCATAAAGGGGATTTGTGAAAGTGATTTTTCTCCGTTTCCTGGGCACATGTCCAAGTGTGTGATGGTCTGTGTGACCATCATTGCAAGGCTGGGCGTACAGCTTGGGAATGACCAGTAGTGCTTAAAGGACTGCCTGTATGTGACTGTGCAAGGCAACGGGGTGGTGGGGGCGAGAGCTTAGGAGTTTGTGTTCCCACAGAGCCTCTTAGGTAGCTTTTGGAAAGCCACACAGATCCAGGGCACTCACAGAGGAAAGGAATGGCAAACCTCTTCTGGGTATTCTCTACCTAGGAAACCTTGGAAATGGTCATTGAAAGTCAGAATTAATTTGAAGGCACACTCTTATTATTGTTAGGGGGGAAACGATTTAGTACTATGAAAGGCCCTTTGCTCACTCCCTACAGTTTGTGGGAGCTGCCTTTGAAGACTGCAGGAATTTAAATTTGCAGTGACATACATTAGTAAGACGTAAAGAAAGAGGCCTGTATTGTTTCCCAAGTGGGAGCCTAATTAAAAGGACTGTATTAGACTAGATTATTTCAGGAGGCAGAACCTCCTTTGAGTCCACTTATATAGTATAATGGTTGTAGAGTTAGAAGAGGTAGGCATGTTAGTCTGGACAAGAATATCAGGCAAAATCCACAACATTTTACAGCACAACAAAGCCCCCCCCCCCCCGTTTTTGCCTTGTGTTCTGTTTTCTGTCTCTTTTGGGAATGTTTACAAACCCAACTTCAAAAGAACTGAACACCAAATACAGGTCATAATAAGTCACTGCATGTGTGAAATGCAACCACCCAACACTGTCTCTGAAAGCCAGCATGTAGGTCCTATTGTGTGAACTCTGTATTTTAACTCATATGTCGGAAGAAGTAGACGTGTCCATGAAAGCTCAAGTTAAAATATAGCAAGTAGTGATATCTTCCTGCCTCGGTCCCTTGTTATCCATTAAATCAGATATGTGGGAACGAGAAAGAGGGCCTGGTCAGCACTGCCCATGCCACTTCCAAGTCTTTCTGTAGGCAGACTTAAATTCATAATTAAATTTTAATTGCTGCATATTTCAGTGGTTTAGACATCTGATTGGGAGTTCAATTCCCCATGGTGACTTCTTGGCAGGGGTTAGACTCAGTGGTCTTTTGGATATTTAAAAAATATATCATCATCATCATCATCATCGTCGTCGTCGTCGTTGTCGTCATTTTATTTATTTATTTATTTATTTTTAAGGCTTGTATACCGCCCGTCTTCCTGAAGGAACTCCGGGCGGTTCACAGCAATCAAAGAGTAAGCAAACAATCAATCAAACAACTTAAGTACAAACAACAGTTAAAACCACTTTAAAACAAAAACAAAAAAAGCAGGAGGCAGGAGGCACCATCATCATCTGAAAGTTTATAATATTTTAAACAAACAATGCCCAAACAGGGAAGATAAGAATAACCACCCATTCTTTAGGCATTCAGGTAGTCGTCTGACGTAGCAGCTCTCTTTGCATGCAGACACAAACTGAATCTGGAACAGGATCCATGTACTCCGCAGGCATTCATTTCTGGACATGGACCACTGCACGGAAGAGCTACTAATACAACGTCCTAATAATACACCATGTATGATGTTTGTTCAGCCTGAAAATACCTATGAAGATATTGTGTATTGCAACTCATCAAATGAATAATTAAATAATTCATCATTTAATAATTAACTATTAACCCGTGCTCTTTGTTTTAAATTATAAATCTCCTTCGATCTGTTCAACATTGACCTCACAAGCAGCGGCTGGTTGATTTCCCTCCCCCCCCCCCTGGAGGGCAGGGCAGACATTTAAAAAAAAAAAAAATAGAAGGGAGAAATTTCAAAAAGAAATATTTTTAAGATATTGCATTCTGCCACTACCTCCAGGTCTCGGCCTGCAAGATGTGCAGATGGAGCATTCCCAGGTTCTTAAATAAGTGATTCAGCTTAACTGAGAATAGATACAACACATAAGGCCCGCAAGGGTCCTTGGAAGGAGATGCCTGTTGCCACCCCACTTGCTCCCGAGACTTGAGGGAGGGGGCGACATCCGCTTTATTTCTCCCCATGGAGGTTAAAGAGTTAGCATGGGGGTGGGTGAGGAGCAGAGACCATGCACATCCCTACCAGGGACGGTAGGAAAAAAACTGACTCTTCCCATCCACGAATGGATTAGCTGGAACACCTGCCCCCCCCAGTAAATGGTAGAATGTGTGTGGGAGGGAGAAGAGGCATTTATTGTGCCCCTCCCCCTTTGATAGCAAACCCATGGGATGATTTTTCAAATAGCAAATCCTGTTGGTTTTTCACAGCCACCAAGGAATGCTCTCCAGATGTGTCCATTGGGGCAGCTATCAAGTGGCTTCCTTTGAGCCTGTCCCCAGGGCGGTACATACAGGAAACATGACTCCTTAGGCATTGTTGGGTGGTAGCTCTCAGCAGCCCTAGCTAGCATAGCCCACAGTGAAAGAGGGTGCCTCTTGCAGGCTAGCAACATCTGGAGGGCCACATGTTCCTCATCTCTTTCCCAGGAAGGAGCATTTCAGGGCTTGGACAGTTGTCCCCAACACCCTCTCAAGTGACCAAGTGGCTCTGAATCTTGGAGGCCAGCACATTCTGCTGTGGACTCCCTTGCATGACACCAGTTTTGCTTTGGGGGTGTTTCCAATGCACTATGAGCCTCTTGCTTTGGTCCAGCCTGGTGGCATCTTCTGAAGCAGGGATATCAACCCCCCTCCAGGTCCTAGTTCACCCCATTTCCTCCTTCTAGAAGGCAGAGACAGGCCAAGACAACCATGGTGGCAACCCGTCTGTACAGCTTCACTGGCACAGTCTTCCAAATCAGAGAAAGGAAACGCTGCTGTTGGACTCCCGTTCCATGAACCCTTGCTGTTGGTTAGGTGAAGGAGGAACAATGGGAGCTGAGGTCCAAGAAGAGCCGGGCGGTCACACGTTCAAGATTATTATAAACCCACAGTCTTGTTTGGATCAGCCCTATAGAAATAACTCAGAAGTTCTTTTCAGCTGAGCAGCAAAGGCTTAAGACAGGCATGTCCAAACTTCGGCCCTCCTGATGTTTTGGACCACACCTCCCAGAATTCTAACCTTAGATTGCCAATGCCAAAGGACTGTGGGCGTTGCGGTCCAAAGCATCTGGAGGGCCGAAGTTTGGACATGCCTGGCTTAAGATAAAACAAATCCATACACAAATTGCAGGTGGCCGCACCTACATTGTCAGCAGGTTGATTTACAAGCTTCCAAGGCTGCACTTGGAAGCTTGAAAATCAGGACCATCACTCTGAAGCACCTCCTCAAGCAGCCAACTATGGTTCCAGTCAACAACAAGGTCTGTTGACCAGCACACACTGGTCAGAGCTGGTGTCGTTAATATTAATTGCTGAACGAGGCAAGAGGGCATGGCGGCCCGCTTGCATGCAAACCAGCATGTACAAGAAAACTAACCAAGGTAAAGATGCCGGCATGGCAGGCAGCAAATTCGGGACAGAAGGAAACTGCCAACTGGGTGGGCATCAAAGTGGATTTCCCCCTTTTCATAATCTCACCGTGTAATCCTATTATGTTTAATCAGGAGTCGCTCCCACTGAGTTCAAGGAAGTTTACTGCTTTCTCAAGGTACCTGGGATCGTGGCCTTTGCCATTCATTTTTATTATTTCAGCTGAAAGCCAGGACCACCTCCCCCATCACCCCCCTTTACCTAATCTGATTATTTAGAAAACCAGATTTTGTTGGAAATACATCAGGACTGCTCAACAGGAAGCTCAGTCTTCACCGTCCTTCACATATCTGTAAAAAAGCAAGGCTAAAAATGAAAGCCTGTCTTTTCTTTTTTTTTCCCGTTCCCTTTTTCTCCCCCTGCCACAGTTTTGCAATTATTCATACGGCAACACTACAGATCATAATTTCCACATTAATCAAATTGCAGTTACATTGTGCTTGACAGCTCATCTTTAAATACCAGCCTTTCCGATGTCCTTATTAGACAGGAAGGAATTATTTTAGCTATATTGAAGTAAGGGTATTAGGGCTTTTTTCTACCCGGTTCCTCACCCAAACCTAATTTACGTAAAAACTGGCATGGCCGCCTCCAAGCCGTGGTTCACTCGGGAAACAGCTTATCCGCGTTGTGTCATTTTGACACACTAGCAATTATCTCATGTTTAGATCTGGAAGCGAAGAAACTCACACATCCTGTCCTCCCACCTACTATGCTTAGCCAGTTCGCCTCCCACCATGAACAGATAAGAGGAAAAATCTCAAGAGCAACAGCTCCCGCCATGGTGGCTGCTGCCCTTCGGCAGGGGGAGAAGAGGTGTGGGTTCGAACCGATGACCCCTAACGCTTGCGAAACAGGCACCCGGCACAGCTTTTGCAACCTACAACTTTGCCCAATGAGTTAGGTAGGGGCAGCGAAGGCTAGCTGCACCAACTGAGGTGGGAGTATGTGAGCAATGAGAATGCAAGGGCATAAATGGATAGCTCAGTGGTTTAGGTCTCTGGCTGCCCAGCCTGGAGGCTGGGAGTTCAATTCCCCACTGGGCCTCCTTGAGAGGGGCTGATTAATGATCTGTAGGGTCCCTTCCAGTGCTGCAGTTGGAAGACCATTAGTATTAGATGATATGATCATCACAGGCAAATGCTCTTCTATCTGCTTCTTGGGCAACCCCAATGAACATAAGAACATAAGAAGAGCCATGCTGGATCAGGCCAAAGGCCCATCTAGTCCAGCTTCCTGTATCTCACAGTGGCCCCACCAGATGCCTCTGGGAGCGCACGAGACTAGATATCTGTCTCCTGATCCCACTCCCCTGCATCTGGCCTTTGAAGTACCCCGGTTTTAAGCCTGGACATCACACATCTCCATCATGGTTTGTAACCTGTGATGGACTTTTCCTCCAGGAATCTGTCCAATCCCCTTTTGAAGGCATCCAGGCCAGATGGCATCACCACATCCTGTGGCAGGGAGTTGCACAGACTAACAACATTCTGGGAAAAAAATCCTTTGTCTGTTCTCATTCTCCCAGCTCTCAATTTGAGTGGATGTCCCCTAGTTCTGGTATTTTGTGGGAGGGAGAAGAGCCACCCTCTATCCACTTTACTCATACCCTGCATTATTTTTTTACGTCTCAATCATATCCCCCATCAGGCACCCTTTTTTCCAGACTAAAAAGCCCCAAATGTTTTAGCCTTTCCTCATAAGGGAGGTCCCCCAGCCCAGTAATCATTTTAGACGCTCACTGCACCATCCTAGTCTACGTGTTAGGATCATGTTGAGGGGAATATTTACACCGGTGGCAATTAAGCAGTATAAGACAGCACCAGGGTAGTGGTGGGGAAACAGGTTGGGCCAGAGGACCGGATTCTCTGAGACTACCCCAGGAGTCAGATGACCCCAGGCAACCCTGGCAGTCGGGGATCTGGCACACAGCTCTTTCCACATCCTCTTAGAGAAAAGGTAGAGGAGTCACATGGACCCAGACAACAGATTTCCTCTCCTGGGTGGAAAGAAACAGGAGAAGATTAAGAAAGGAGGAACAGGTCAGCAAGGAACATACCAGTCCAATAAAAGAATAGATGCAGGGTCATCAGGTCCTATTCATCTGGAGGACAGAGTCAGCCACCATTATCATGGTTTCTCCTGCCTCCTCCAAGCACATCTCAGCCCCTGTCCTTGTGGCTGGTGTCTTTTAGGTGGCAACGACTGATTCATTGGATGACAGAATAACGGAGTTGGAAGGTGCCTATAAGAGCATTGGGTTCAACCCTCTGCTCAAGGCAGGGGCACAAGCTATTTGCTAGGTGCTCGCCTGCATTTCTCTTGGAAGCCTCCAGTCTTGGAGCACTCGCCACCTCCTGGGGTGACTGGATCCATTGCCGTGCTCTTCGAACACTTAGCAAGTGGCTCCGGATAGCCAGCCTAAATCGAGCCACCTGTAACTTGTTGCACGTCCTGCCTTCTGAGATGGTCAAGAAGAGATTCTACCATCTCTTCTACCATCTACCCACAGAACTCACCACCAGAACCACTTTTTTTGGGCTAAAGAGCACAATACAGAGGACTCTCGTATAACAAACAGCTTGTATAACATAAAATCTGTACAACATAAGAAATTTTGGAGAAAGGGGAAATTTGCTTGACAGAATGGCCTACGGGGTGAATCTGTACAACATAAAAATGGTTGCGATTAGGGATTAATCCATTTTCAATGCATTCCTATGGGAAATTTGTATAAAGGAAAATTTACTTAACAGAATTTCATTCGGAATGACTTACTGTATATACTCGAGTATAAGCCTAGTTTTTCAGCCCTAATTTTGGGCTGAAAAAAGGGTCCTCGGCTTATATGCGGGTCAATACTTTTAGCCACTGAGGCAAGTGCTTGGGTTGGTGGCTAAAAGTCATTTTAAACATTGTGCACCACTTCTCCTGACCCCCCATGTTTAAAATGACTTTTTAAAAGGTCATTTTAAAACAATGTTTAAAATGACTATTAGCCACCAACTCAAGCCCTTGCCTCGGTGGCTAAAACTCATTTTAAACATCACACACACACCCAGCTCACAAAGGAGGAGCTGCCAGGCCCTGCTGCATTTCCCACCCTAGGCTTATACTTGAGTCAATAAATTTTCCAAGTTTTGGGGGTTTAAATTAGGGCCCCCGACTTATACTTGGGTCGACTTATACTCGAGTATATATGGTGATTCCTTTATACAAGTTACCATTGTATTTTTTTAAGCAAGCAAAGCAAGCAAGCAATAAAACAAAAGTTATTGGCGTAGGCCAGGCCTGCCCAACAGGTAGACCGCGGGCTACTGGTAGCCCGCGAAGGGTTCAAAAGTAGCCCTCCAGCCACCAATAAAAAAGTGAAGGGATAAGTTCTCTACCCCTCCCTCCCCCATCCCAAGAACCACCACTGCCCTAAGCAAAGTTCTGGGTCTGCCAGCCCACTGTCTCAGCTAAGCAGGGCAGTTCAAGGGCCATGGTGCGGTCCCCTACTCCCCGCGCCGGCCACACATGCACTCCTGTAAGTAGACCCGGGGGCCCTTGGGGAGATCAAAGTAGACCGCAGGGCCATTTGGGAGAAAAAAGTAGACCGCGGGCTGCTCAGAGTTGGACAGCCCTGGCGTAGGCGAATAGGCATCTCTGATGTCATGGAGCCACAGATTCCTTGAAAACATTCCCCGCGGTCTAGTAAGGTGTGCTAAGTCCTATCACTGCGTTCACCAGGGAGGATGACAACCACCTCCCCCTAATGCCACTGCAAAGATTTTGGGAGATAAAGAAGGCTAACCATGATCTAGAGACAACAGCCTGTCCCAGGGCGATGCAACTTTAAGCTGCAGCAAGTTTACAAATCCTAACCCATGTATCCTTTTTACAGAAAGAGATCTAATGTGTAATTTTGTTTTTCGCTCAGCTCCTGACTAAGGCCCCGCCGAAACGTGTCAAGCCAGAGCTTTTTTAAAAAAACCATTTAACAGGGAATAAGGAGCGTTTTCTATTTGTATACATCCCAAGTCTCTGTCTCCCACTCACATTTTGACCTCATTGGATGCACCAGTTCCTTTTGCTCTGCCAAATGTAAATGACATAGAGCCTCAGAGCTCTTCCATTTAAATGGGATGTCAACTAGCAAAAAAGTGAGGTGAAAGTTAATTTATCGTTAAATAGTGGCTATATAGTATCCATCCTATTGATTGGTGGGGCTTGTTGGCATTCCTAAAAAAATCAATCCACCCAGTTAATCATTGCCTATTAAAATGTGTGGCATTTATTAGACATTCTTTCAACATAAGAACAGATTTACTGGGTGAAAATCAATAACTTTCCCCACCCGAGGCCACTTTCCACAGGACACATAAAATGTCAAGAAATCAGGGCAATAATAAAATACAGTACTCCAATCAAGATTAATCCCTTCCAGGTTCTAGCACGCTACCATTATCAGAGGCAGTAACCCAAAGTCTGATTCTCTGGAAGCAATCTTTGTTAAAACTATGATTTGAGTTTTAAAGAAACATGTTTAAAACCAAGGGGTTAATTCCAGACACCAGTAATCCTACCTGTCTTGAATATATCTTAGCATTTTGAAGGTTCTCGCGTAATAAATTTCACCCTCTGTCATGCTAGTCACATGACAGAGCCATGCACACTACCAGGTGCCCTCTTTGAAGAAGGACTCATTGCCCTAGGGCAGTGTTGGCGAACCTATGGCACGGGTGCCAAAGGTGGCACTTGGAGCCCTTTCTGTGGGCACCCAACATCACCTTTTCATAGCCACCTGTATTCAGGTTCAACTGAACAATATGACTGCGCAGGAAGGTAAGTGATTGGCTGTTTGCAATTTGGAGGCTTCTGAACAGCACCTGGGCTCGCGTGGGTCGTTTCGGAATGTACTGCTTCCAAAACGAACAGCCCATCCTTATTTGCAACCTATTGCTTTCTCATGCCGGGGAATTCCAGCTTTGCCTTTCAAAAGGCATCTTGAGTCAGAGCTGCAGAAAACATGGAGCCTTTTGTGGAACTTTGGGCATGAAGCTGCCCTGGGAGGGTTAAGACGTACATTTTTAAAACCACCTTCTCATTGTCTGCCAGTGTCTCCACCTGCCTGTCCTGCAGATCCTCCAAGATCACTGTCAGAAGAACAAAAGCTAAAAACGAAACAAAACAAACAGGGACCAACACCCATTGACTCTATATTTTGAATGCCACTGAACACAACAAGGAAATTCACATACAGTAGGGGGTAAAGGGATCAACACCCCTTATTTGGAAGCAAGGGTGAAACTTCACCTCAATGGAGGAAGCAACCCTACTTGCACTTATCTAGAAGGGAAGTTGACTGAGCTCAGCAGGACTTAGGGTGAAACTTCAGATTTCACACAACAGAAAAGCGTGTAACAACAACTGTTAGCAGTCTGCAATTCCCAACACTATTAAGTTTACATATTTTTGAGAATGCCTGCCAGCTCTAGTTGGCCATACTCGTGTCAAGAAATGTCTTTTGTTAATTTCAAGGAGAAGCAGCGCTAATGGCAACACAACCAGCCACCAAGCAGTAAAAGATAGCAAGAGGATAATGGTGAGGAACCGTGATGGGACATGGGGACTATCCCAGGAGTCCAGGGGTGAAGGAAGTACCCTTTGTTTCAGATTTGCTGACCGGCTCTGCTCCTAAGAAGGTATGACCCAGGAGGTTAACTTTCGTTTGCACTTTAATTTTATTTTTTAAAAATGATTGCGGTGGTTGTATGTTATGAAGGGTATTTGTATGTTCCTGACAGCATTAAATGGGGGGTGTGGTGGGGACACAACAACCCAGTGAATGGGTAAACCAAAGAGTTAGCACTTGGGATGGGGAGCACTTCACCGTGTCATCATCTTTAGCAGAGCGGTGACACTTACACGTAGAGTTCAGTGTGCCTACTTTTAAGGTGGTCACACACTTCTTGACGCATGAGGCTGGGGGTACTTCCAAAGTAGCCTTTGGAAGGAGAAAGGAATAGATCCCCAAATTTATTCACAAGTAGCCAGCAGTGCTTGACCGAAAATCCAGAGATGGACACGCCAGGTGGGAATGTCTCCCAGTCAGTATCCATGCCTTCAGAGAGATGGCCAGGCAAGATGCTAAAGGGCTTCGTTGCTAGTGACAAGAAAATGAACATCCTGTCTAGTCACGTGAACAGAGTGGCACATCTGAATTGAGAAAGGCTGGGTTCTTCTCCCTTCTGCTATCTGAGGGGAAGAACAGCAAGCAATGGCATTTCCTTAGGGCACATCAACAAGACAGAAAGGGGAGGAGAGGGAGGGAGACATACCTTGACTTTTCCCTGCCAACAATCCAATCAATGCCTACACAAGAAAGGCAGCTGAACAGGGATATCTGGAACTCTGGGGCCCCACTCTAAGCCCTCCCCACTTGGGTTGCCCAAGAGAGCTCTTGGGCCTCATTGGAGATTCAGCTGTCAGTCTCCTTGGCTGCCTTCTTCCTGTTTTGCTCTCAACAGTGCCAGAGCAAACTTGCACGATCTGTCAGGGGTGCCCAGCCCAACTTGGAGGTGTCTTCCTCTGTCCTGCCAAAACACATCTAAATACTCCCGATTCCATCTAAATACTCCCAATTCCATCCATTTTGGTCACATTTCTCTAATGACGGTGCAGATCTCTTCTTCAAATATTTGTGTCCTGCATCCCCCAATGCCTAGCAGTCAAGGTTGCAAGCTACTTTGGGTGGGTGGGTGGGAGGGAATATTTCCCAACATTCTCCAGCCAGTATAACCAGTGAGATTCTGGGAGTTGTCATTTTGAAGAGGAGCCTTTCCAAGTTCCTTTCTTAAGTTCCCGTCAAGGCATCTGTTTCCATTAGCAAGTTCTCCTCTTTTAGATTCCTCCTCCTCCTCTTCCTGTTCTCTTTGGGAAGAGAAGAGACCAGCTGATGGGTAGAGAAGATACCCACAACCAAGCTTCTACTTGAGATTCTTAAAGAAAACAGCAACTACTCAAATTCTGGACAATTTGCACAATTTGCAAATCACAAAAACTTGCACAAAGAGGGCATTCTTGGGCTTTTCTGCTGTTCTCACTGACAAGGAGGTGAATGTTGTGGTTCCCTGCCTTTATGTCTTTGGATGATACAAGGGAGGATTTACAGCTCTAGTTTACATTGGCTCTTAGGAGGAGGGGGGGCACATCACTCATCAGAGAACGATCTGTCTCCTGCTGTCCAGAAATCAAACAAAGGAATGGAAGGGGTGACGTAAATGCGCTTAATGGCCTTAAGCGGGAGCATCATCAAAGAGTATCCGTAGAGGGAACATAAATGAAAGCTTTTTTCTTTAAATGTCAGAGCAGCTTTACGGCCCTTGATGGAATTCTTCTTAGTTAGAGAGTGAAAGAAAAGGAATGCCAGCGAGCCATTCAGCAACAAGGAGAAAAGGACTCCACCTTTTGGCTGATAGAGTTGCACGTGCAATCTCACATGAGCCTTTAAACTTTGTTGTCCACTGACTGTATCTAAGAGGTGCTTCGCATGGGGTCGCTACATACAAGGTCAATGTTGTCTCAGCGCCATGGGAAATAAGGCTTCTTTGATTACAACTCTCAAGATCCCCCTGCCCCCGACCGACCAACAATGTCACTGACCTTGCTGGCTGGGGGATTCTGGGAGCTGAAGTAAAAACAGCCGCGTTTCCTATCGCTGCCTCATCACCTCCCACCAGTGGTGGATTAACCATTAAGCGCAATAAGCATGTGCTTAAGGGGCATCGAGGGAAGAAGGGGAACCACAGACATTTCCCATAGCCAGATTTATGGTGAGCCCATGGGCCATAGAGTGCAATATTGCAAATGCTGCAGCTGAACCAGGATCCACAAAGAGGGCCCCATATTAAATGAAAAAAATTACATGCAGATATTTACAATAATAACAAGAGCACTCAGAGAGTGTAGACCTCCACCAAGGGTTATGGAATTGAAGTGTGTGTATGTGTGGGTGGGTGGGTGGGTGGGTGAATTCCCCACATCACCACATAAATGAAAGCAGGGGGAACTTTGTATGCAGACAGTTGTCCACTGAGAATGAGATTGTGCAGGGGTGCTAACAGCTGGTTTATTATTGTTTATATTTTGAATTACATATACTGTATATGGAGGGGGCACCAAAATCTTTTAAGTGCTTAGGGCTTCTAAGGGTCTTAATAAAGCCCCCCCCCCCCAATGGCTCTGGGTCTTGAGCGGCAGCCATGGGATGGCAGATTTCCAGGTTGTGGGGCTGTCTTCATTATTTATTTATTTATTTATTTATTTATTTTTATATTTGTATCCCGCTTATCTCCAACAAGGACTCTAAGCGGCTAACAACAGATCATAATACAACAAACAAGCAAATCACAAGGGCAACAAGTTAAAAGAAGACAATGTAATATCGTCCCAAATCCTAAAATCTTAAAATCCTAGGCCCCCAAGCGCGTCCCAGCTCGTCAAAGACGTGAGTCCCAACAATCGTATTGGAGGTACCACTAGGTATAATAATTACAACGCAGTAACGATGGCGGGGGAAAAAAGAAGGGAAAAAAAAAAGAAAAAAAGAAAAAAAAAGAATTAAGAAATTAAGATTCGCCAAAGGCCTCCCGGAACAAAAAAGTTTTTAAAGCTTTCCGGAAGGCCTGCAGGGACTCTGCAGAGCGCACTTCGCTGGGGATGGCATTCCATAGGGAAGGGGCTGCCACAGAGAAGGCCCGGTTCCGGGTGACTGTCTTCCGGGCCTCTCGAGGGGTGGCAACCCGAAGCGTGTGCGCTCGCACCTGCCGAACTGGGCGGGCCTCCCCCCGCCCATCCCACCCCAAACCCTGAGATTCTTTAATGAGAAGCAAGTGGTGGAATAAAGCAGGGGCAGAAACAGACTGAAAAATGGTGACTCAGAGGCAGAAGCCCATGCATCGTACACTGGGTGATCAGCATAGGAATCAGTTTTCATCTGAGCAGCTATGCCTCACAGGTTCTAACACTGCTGTGTAAAAACAGCCAGAAGAGTTTGATCAAGAACTTGCCTTGTATTACAAGAAGCACCAAAATATGTGCTTTGTTTCTAAATTCAGAGAAGTTTGATAGAAGTGCACCTTAACTGGGCATGGGTAACACTCAGGGCTCAGGGGTAGGTACCAGGCAGTTAGGCAAGTAGGTTTGCACAGGATTTCAGTGTTTTTGGCACTGCTTCTGTTGCACAACTGGGAGGCAGACACGTTTTGATTTGTTGCAAAGCATCCAGAGATCTAAATTCTGATCAGAGCTGGAGTGGTGGTGGTGGGAGAATTTCTCCTGAACCCCTGAATGGAGAGAGATTTCTCAAAAACCATTTTGTGGTACTGTATTTAAATGTTTTAAAATGCTTGTATATTACAGCTGACATTTATAATTAGTGTGCTTTTAATAACTTGTGTATTATTTATTTATTTATTTGGTGAGCTGCTTTAGGTGCCCACTAGCGGAGAAAGGCAGAACAGACGTAAAATAAGCAAATAAATAAATTCCTAGAATTGGAGCCAGCCATTTACCAATATGTGGTGGCTGCCTCAAGTGTCGGTGAATTTGCCACCATGTTTGGATCCCAGTAACTCTGAAAAGCTGCAGCTGATCCCTGGAGTTAACATCTTTTTTTTTAATTGCTGGGCTCAAAGGACTCCTTAAAACCTATGATATGTAGACAGATCACATACATGGTGGTACAGGCAATT
Organism: Phrynocephalus versicolor; assembly: GCA_023846285.1. Classification (NCBI taxonomy): domain Eukaryota; kingdom Metazoa; phylum Chordata; class Lepidosauria; order Squamata; family Agamidae; genus Phrynocephalus; species Phrynocephalus versicolor. Next base: position 3,318,233 of record JAHTLZ010003542.1, read on the forward strand.
TCCTCAAGACAAGCCACAGGAAATAGTCAACTCTAAGAGGTTATCAGAGTGTAGTGATTCTAAAACAGACTACTCTGCTAAAATCTGTTCACTTGTTGTTTGCAGAGATGTTCTGGAATGAATGAATGAGCAACCCTACGAATGTACGAACGTACGAATGCATGAATAAGCAAGCTTGCAGACTCAGGAAACAGTGAGGAGAGTGAAGTGGTGAAAATGGCGGAAGCTGAACAGAAAGCTGAGGCCGAGGTCCTGAGGAAGGATGAAGAAGTGAAGGAGGTGCTGTAGGGGGAGGAAAGGTGAGGCAAAGGTGCGGATGGGAGTGGGGGAAGTATTGGAGGTGAGGTTCTGTGAGGGAAGAAAGCGTGGAAGAGCCCAAGCAGGAAGAGGGTAGAAAAGGAAGATGTGCCGCCAAGGTGTTTGTGTCTTGAGGTGAGTAGCAGACATGTGGAAGTGAGAAAATGCAGAGGCACTGGCAGCAGGGGAGGGGGTGAGGGTTTTGGGTGAAATCTCTCTTGCTGCCTCAGGTTCAGGGAGAGTTTGGGCCATGAGCAATGCTCCCTCTTAAGCTGTGTGGCTGCCCAGTGCTGGATCAGTGCTGAATTATTGCTACCTGTTTGCTTCCATGTGCACAGGGCAGGCCACCTGCCCAGCGCTCTGGAAAATTAGAGGGAATGTCGGCCATGACTCTCTGGAATTTCGTAGCCAACATGCTGATTAGAGCATCCCTGGAGCTATTCAACAACAACAACATTATTTCAAGCTGTCGTTCAGATTTCCCTTTCCCTGTACAGTATTACATTGCACTAGCATTTTTTTTAAGTGCTGTATTTGCAATTTATTTCTCAACAGGTCCTTGTAGTGAAGCTCCCTTCATGGGTAATTTGAAATATTCATAGTTTGCTGAGAATTAAACTCTCTTAAATATTTGAGTAACAAGAATGTATGTGTATCTGTCTTCAGGTGGGAATCAGTTGCCAGAGTTCTCTCGGTGCTGCAAAATGTTAATGCCAGGATTTGTCCATACCCTCTGTTGGTAGCCTTAGATAAATTCCTATGGGGCTGCCATAAAGAGGGATAATTCCTGGAGCTCAGTTTGAAAATGGCATGACACATGTAAAAATACAAATGGAGCACAGTTTTTAAAGTCTCTGGCTATCCGTATAATCACACAGCAGTTGCAGCTAACTCAGGCGACTTTCATTTAAGGAAATAAGTTCCCTGACTCTGTCTAACAATATCCTGCTCGTTTCATTTTTTTTTTGGGGGGGTATCACATTATCTAATTTTGGTATTGACACAGCCTAGCTGATGCAGGATTCAGAAAAAAAAACAGCTTATTTATATGTAGATACAGCTATATGACATTTTCAAATGCCATACATTTGCATATGAAGGTTTCTTCCCTCGTTTGCCCCTCCCCCGCCCCCTTTCTTGAGTAAACAGATTAATTCTGCTGCAATGTCCCTTGAAATCATGACAGGAACAAAACTTTTTTTTTAAAAAAGAAGTCTTATGGAAAACAACAGTAAAAATGATTGTAGAGGTAGTGGTACTAGTAACAATTATCACTGCAATCATGATCCCTATCATTACCAGCATCACTAAGAATGATATACTTAAAAACTAAAATAAATGGATGGCTGTCTGATATCCTCTTGCACTTGACAGTGATTATATATTTGTGCCTGGCAGAGCACAGAGAGCAAAGTGGCTCAATTTGAGGACTTAACAGAAAATGGATAATCCATGGCATAAACAAACCTGAAATCAACCTGGAGGTACGCTGCAGAACACTTGTGGCATGCCTAAGGAATCATTTTACTATCTTTCAGAGTGGAATTGATCATTGCCATAATAATTTTTACAGTGGTACCACTTAAAACAAATTTAGTTGGTCCTACAGGTCAATTTGTTTTAAGAAAATTTTGCCTTAGGAAATGCCTTTTCTCATAGGCATCCATTGACAATGGATTGATCCATTCTGGATGCTATGGGTTGCTTCGTTTTACCAAAAAAAAAAAAAAAAGTCTTACAAAATGTGGTTTCTCACAGGAATCCAATGGAAATGGATTAATCCATTCCAGAGGCTAGAATAAAGACAAAAATAACGGTTTTTTCCTGAGTACAATTTTTTTGTCTTGTGAAGCAATCCATAGGGAATTTTTTGTCTTGCAAAGCATGCCTATTCCCGGATATTTTCTTTCTTCCTATGAGGTTTTTTTTAAACGAGGCACCTTGTATAAAGGAATTAATTCGTTCCAAATGAAATTCTGTTGAGCAAATTTTCCTTTATACAAATTCCCCATAGGAATGCATTGAAAACAGAGTAATCCCTAATCGCAACCATTTTTATGTTGTACGGATTCGCCCCATAGGCAATTCTGTTAAAGCAAATTTCCCCTATCTCTGGAATTTTTTATGTTGTACAGATTTTATGTTATACAAATGTCCACTCTATTGGAATAATTTACCATTTAAGATCCGAAACAGCACAAAGCTGCTGAAGGAGTCACTCCTTTCAATTATGCCACTTGTAGTTTCTCAGTAATTACTCTTCTGAAATGCTAAGAAAAATGGGCACAAACTAATTTGTGAAGTTGGGGGAGGAGACAGAAATACAGGCTGGTTTGCATGGCATTGTCTGAGCAGGCCAGGAACAAATGAGGGGCCATTGTCTCCTGACCCGACTCTTCCTTTATATACGGGCTTCTTTGTGCTGATCCTCATCAGTTTAAATTACAGTTTCCCTTTAGAGCTGAGAAGAAAAACTCTGGCTTAAAATGGTTTGGAGGGTGGGATCTTGCATATTAAATTTAACCCCCCCCCCATTTTGTGAACAGTGAACTGCAAGTTAAGGTATCCTTGACTGTGTAAAGGAGGTGATGATATGGGAATGAGCTTTAGTAAAATGAGTTTAAGAGTTAAGAGAACATCATCGTTTATAACCTTTTTAGTAACCTGCAGAGGATGCTTCCGCTAATTATGTGGTGCCAATGAGTCCACTCAAGGCCTTGGTTTAAAATAAATGCTGTACATGCTCTATGTCAGGGAGTGACTTCAGCACCTTGGATAGCTCCTGTGAAATTAAGACAAAACTGTGAGGATTCTCAGTCATCCAGGCGTGGTTATCCAAAAGTTAAGTCATGGCAGTTAGACTTCTTTTCTTGTGAGAGCGGCCTCACAAGAAAAGAAGTCCAGGTGCCATGACTCAACTTCCGGATAAGACAAAACTCTGGTGTGGATTTACCATCGCTGCGAAATGGGAGTCACAAGCTTTTTACTGATCTGACTCCAGATTTTGGGTCCCCAGATGTTCTTGGACTACAACTCCCACAATTCCTGGCCAGCACTGCTAAGGGTGAAGGCTTCCATGAGTTTTAGTCCAAGAACAACTGGGAAACCAAGGTTGGTATCTGCTGCCATAGAATGCCAACACTGTAGCTCTAGTGGTGCTTGATTCTCCCAGAAAACACGATGCTGGTGCTGCATAAGCATTAAATGCAGATATCTGGGTATCTCTCAAACTCTACTACTACTACTACTACTACTACCACCACCACCACCAAATAAATAAATAAATAAATAAATAAATAAATAAATAAATAAATAAATAAATAAAAGCCTGGACAATTACTTTGTGTTTGGGTGACAAATGGTTAACTGATGAAAAAAGGAGTTGGCTCCTGGGATTTTCCTCTTTCTTGGTATTTCTTTGTGAAGGGTAGCGAGCACAAGAAGGTATCCTATAGACCATCTTGACTGTAGTCAAAATATAGGCTTGCCTTTGGTATGTAAAGCTTGGCATCTTTTCTTCCTGCCTGGGCATGATATTGTGCACCAACATTGGGCCATTTCCTGGCATTTTGAATTGTGGGTAGAGAAGCACAACATCTCACCCTCCTACACTGAAAGGTTGTTGTGTCTATTTCTTGGAAGAATTGAATAAATTTTAGTGGTGACACCAATGTACTAATAAAAAAGAGAGAAATCAAAGTAGCCAGCGATGAGAAAAAAGATAACTGCTTACATCCTGAAGTGGAGTTTTGACCTAACTACTTCAGCAGATAATTACTTAGCATTGTAGCTAGTAAAATTGTTCAAATTTACTTTCCCCCAATTTTTAAAAATTGCATCACTTTTAAATAATTTTAACCCCAGGAATCCCTAGTTGTTTGTATTTGTTGAAAGGCGGGGTAAAAAATACTCAAAATAAAATAAATAAATAAGTTATGGTTGAAGTACGGAAAGCTAGTATGCCTAAATATGAGAGCAGATTTCATCTGAAAATCTGCGTAGTCATAGCCAATTTCTGCCATTTCTGAATGGCCTATGCGGCAGATAAACAAACTGGAATATTCCATTGTCAAAAACAGCCCCATTAAATTTTGATGAACGAATGAATCACATCGCTGTGAAATGCAAATCTATTCTCTCAATAAAAATGACTCAGGCAAGCTATGCTCAAAACAGACTCATGTGTAAGGCTTCGCAGAAATCACTACATCAAGTTACATTTCTGAAGGACTGTTCCCCTCCCCCTCCCCCTCCCTTGACGTTGATCCTTTTAAAATAATAAATTGTCTGCCCCCAGTTGGCTAGAAGAGTGAGGCAAAATACGCATTGGATGACAAAGCAACCAGAGATGCAGACCCAAGGATCTAATTTTGAGAAAGGGCCAGCACATATTTTAGTCCAAGAAAAACATCAAGTCATTTTCCATTTCTCATAGGCAAGGGGAGCATGGTCCTCAGCGGAGTGGTGGCAGGGTAAAAGGGCGGGTGCTGGAAAGAACAGGATGACCAGAGAGGATGATGGGAGATGGCATCAAATGTGACAAATTGGCCAAGCTGACAGAACGCTGATGAACCCTTTTGATATGACCCTAAAATAGCCAGAGGATGCTTGCTGGCTGAGACGTCTTTAATGGCAGATGGGTATGCATGACCTAACTTTTAAGATGAGTGTCAGGAATATTGATGTGGGGAGTGTGGAAGATCATTTGGCTGGCAGGCAGGGCGGCAGGAGATGGTTTGCATGATTAATGAGGTGCCGTGAGCTTCTTTGCCTCGAGGGGAAGGTACATCATGAACCTCTGCCACCCCTCAAGTGCAAAGGAGCATCGGATGAACGGGAAGAGGTGGCTTGGCCCACGAAAGAGGACGCCCTTTTTCCACACTGGGGAGATGAGAGCAGTAGCCAAAAAATGTACTGAGTGCACTGGTGGCCAAGAGGGTTTCTGACTGATGTGCTTCTCTTGCTGCTGTACAAACCCTTCCCTCGAAAAGTCACGGAGGTGTTCAAAAACTGTTTGAAGATTTTATGGCACCTAAAATGATACTTATACTTCTTAGAGAGAAAATAGCTAGTCCAGTTGCCGATATGCATTCCTAATCCTGAGTCTAATTCAGTGCAAGGGTTCCAGGTCTTTCTGCACCCCATCTTATTTTTTCCATTTATTTATTTTTATATTTATATACCCCCTGATTTTCCCAAGGGAACTCATGGCGGTGAACAATACAAAGACAATATTAGGCAAAATAAATTCACATCCACAAAGAACTTATAGGATAAAAATCCAAATCAAGTTAAAAATACAGAATCAAGACGAGGGCAAGAAGGCAAAAACACAGGAGGCAGACGAAGAAATAATGTGAAAACAAATCAATCTCCTTGATCACCGAAGGCATCCTTAAACAGCCAGGTTTTCAACAGCTTCTTGAAGGCCGAGAATGGCTCTGCCATCCTAATTCCACTCAGCAGATGATTCCAGAGCGTAGGGCCCGCCACAGAGAAGGCACGATGGGTGGACGGTGGCAGGTAGTGGGGGGGATGGACGGCGGTGGCCAGCGGTGGCGGGTGGGGGCGGCGGCAGGCTGTCCTTCGCCCTCTCTCCATTTTGACGCCCTAGGGCAACTGCCTAGTTCGCCTTAATGGAAGCGCCGGCCCTGTGTGTGTGTGTGCTTTAATCCAATTTCCACGGCTGGAAGGCAACTTTGGGATACTGACCAAGTATGAAGAATGTGGGAGGCCTCTGGCAGTAGTGCCTCATTGTGCCCCAGTGTGAGAGAGTGGCTTCCTGGGTGGAGAACAGTGAGGAAGAACAGGCAACCACCTGAGAACAGATTTGAAAAGGAGACACAACCAAAGCTTTAAAGCATTCATTTGATTTTGTGTGTCTGCATGTGTCCTCATGCATACAGGTACTTGTGTCTCTCTCTGTGTGCTCCCTCCAGCCCCTGGCTGTGGCATTTTTTTCCTTTAGTGTGGCTTGTTTGCCACACAGGGCTTGTCTAAAGTCAAATCCAGAGGCGTTCCTTCTTAGGTGAAGTGCCTTGGGACTTTATGAGGAGTCTCATGCATTTTGATAAAGTTGGTGGCATTTCTTGGTGGATTCTGTGCTCCTGTAGGCTATCACTTGGTTTCACTAGAAAATGAAATTCCAAGCTAATACAAAAGTTTCTCCTCAGCTGACAATAGAAGTCGGTATTCAAACAAGGCACAAACCTAAATGGAAAAAAATCTGAATAGCATTCAGGGATCACATGCAAAGGACTCTTAAAAATAATGATAGCATGAAGGAACACATCTATTTTTAAATCAGTTATAATAATAACGAATGCGGTACAATAATGTATAATTAAAGGGTCCGTAATAGAACAGTCTACTTTTACTTCTAATAGTTGCCTACTGGGAAGATTTACCCCCTCATTTCATTGGGCTGGATCCAGACTTAGTCATGCTTAAGACAGAGCCACTAACAGTAAACTTATCTCATCGAATTCAATGAGCATAAACTGAGTGTGATTACTTTTGGTCCCAAAGCTTTCTCCAGATGTTTAAAGGTTTGGAAATTAAAATGAACAAAAGGTTACGTTTCTGTCCATTGGTATCACTGCTGCCTCTGTCCCTGCCCCCCCTCACCCTCTCTCCTTCTTCCTCTTCCTCCTCATTAGGGTTTCATCATTGATAGCATTCAATTTCAGCCTTTGAGATGGGCTTTAAAGAAGCTGAGATTAATCCCTTATGTTTCCACCCACTATGGCAGGCAATGTGGAGTTAACAATCACACAGTGAGGCCACACTGTAGATGTACCTCAACCCTTGATCAAAAAGACAAGACAACAGCAAGAATGATGATAGGCAATCAGAGGGTGGAAGCTAAACTCACTGTCCATGTGGGGAAGAAGCCATGGGAGGAAAGGTGGGTTCCCAGTTGAAAAACAGGGTGTAAATACCCAACTAAACACTCGGGCTGGAGATCCAGTTGAGATTGGGTTGGGTGTAGGTATGTCAGAGAAAGATGAAATTGCTAATTCCACCATGGAACATATTCTGTCTTTAACGTGTGCATACAGACATAATATACATTTCATGGCCTATATGCTCCTTGATCAATACTGCCAGTATTGCTTAGGAGAAGGCAAGGTTGTCGTGCTAATAAGATGACTGAGCATGGATCAATAAAGCAAGCATAAGGTTTGGGATGAGAAGCAGCTTAAACAAAATAAAGGTTTCAGGGATGCTCCTTAAGCCAACCAGAATGCTGCCTCTTTACTTAGGGTAGCAAAATTCTGGCTTGCTTGCATTGGCTACCCGTTGCTTCCTGAATAAGGTTCAAGGTATTGGTTTTGATTTACAAGGCTTGGGACCAGAATATCTGACGGAGCATATTATCCTAAGGTCAACGTCGGCCTGGCTCACCAGAACATCTCAGTCCCTTGTACTCTGGATCAACCCCCCCCCCCAGGAGGCACATAAAACCTCCACCCGGAACCGGGCTTTCTCTGCGGCAGGTCCCACATTGTGGAACCACCTTCCGAGTGGAATCAGGACTGCGGGGTCCCTCTTGGCATTTAAGAAGCTGCTAAAAACCTGGCTCTGTACAGCTGTGTTCAGAGACCAAGGAGGCTGACTTATTCTATGAGTAGGGAATCACTGATTTGTATCTCCATTTGTTTTCGCCATCTTGTCTCAGTTTTTATCTTGAATTTTTAGCTTTTAAAATGCGGGTTCTACTGTTTGCTGTTGATTTTCTTCTATGTCATTTTGTGGAACCGATTATTGTTATTATTTTTGAATTGCTGTATGTTATACTTATTGACCACCCCTGAGTTCCTGTTCGGGAAAATTGGGTGGTAAATAAATAAATCCGAACAGTATTAATTGTGGATAACTTCTTGTGGCCGAAAGCAAGATTTGGAGAAGCCTAAGAAAGACTTTGCCACTTTTGCTAAGCATTACGGATCTACCAAGATGGGGGTGGGGGGGGAGTGGGGGTGGGGGAGATGTTACGTTTTGATTGACGTTCATGGTAGAGAGTCAATTTTGACCTTGAGGAAGGGCTTTGTTTCCATAACTTCAAGAGCCTGACTACTACACAATTACCGGGCAGAATTCAAAATTGTATGTTAAAGAAGGCCCTGTGATGGGCAGCTAACACACTTAGTTATTAAAAAAAAATACGTTCTCAAATGCCAAAGAAATCAGGGGAAGAGCTGGCACTGAGAAGAAAAATAAACGTTGCTTGTTTATTTAGAAATAACCACACCTTTGTAAACATTTATATTCAGCAGTGCAAGTTAATAGAACAAATGTACCCAAAAATGAGCAGGAAAACCGTCTGTTGAAACCTCACTTTAATCTAATATAATCTTGGAACTGCAGAATTGGAAGGGACCCTCTGGATGATCAAGTCCAGAAAATGTCAAGGAGGCACCGATGGGGAATTGAACTCCCCGCCTCGGCCTCTGCAGCCAGAGACCTCAACCACTGATCCATCCACCAATTCTCACTTGAAGCACGCCATTATACGGCCATAAACTCCCTTGATTGGTTAGATTCAATTCCATCACCTAGGCCCAAAGGGTAAGAGCCATTTTGAGGTGGCGGCAGGGGGAGTGAGTGACTGAGTTATCAGGATGACCTGGAGAACCCCAAAGGGTTGAAAAGAAGTATTCAAGTTGTCATCCCTCTTAGTGCAAGGAACAAGTTACGAGTGGACCACCGAAGACTGGGCAGACTGGGTGGAAATCCAATATTGATTCCTGACACTTTCAGCAAAATTGGTGTGCATCATCACTCTCATCATCATGACAGAACTGGAACTCTGATTGACTGTTGACCATCGATTTACTTTATTTCTATCCTGGGGACCCACTTTTGCTGTTGTTGCCAATTGTAGTTTTCCTGGAAGTGACCGTAGTGACTATGCTAGCTGCCGTGCCTCCATTCTGTTCACGTTATATGCCTGGACCCCTAGGTACAGGTGTGTGGCACTGTGGGTTGGAGAGATAACAGAAACGGGTGGCCAGCAGATATCTTTATTGGAAATGTTATGCGAAAGGTTAAGTTATTTTCTTCCTGAAAATGTTCTAGTCTCTGTAAAAAATCAGTGCAGTATAAAAATGCAATGAATGAATGAGTGAATGAATGAATAACAGACAAAGCAAAAAGGAAACAATATTTTTAAATTTAAAAGACAAAAGACCTGTGGCACCTTAAAAGCTAACTGTTCTATTTTAATGCAAGCTTTTGTGGACAAGTACACTTCTTCAGATCTATGAGATAAAATACAGAATTCACACAGCAAAACATTCATGCCTAGCTTTAGAGAGTGTATGATTGCAAATCACACATGTAATAATTTATGAGCTATGCTTGGTGTAGAACTAATTTTGTTAAGTATATGCAGCCAGCCACAAACTCTTACCTGGCATGCGTCCAAAATAAAATTTAAATTTAGCGTCACTTGATTTTTACATCACTGGTCAAAATCGCAAATGGCATTGTTTGGAATAAGAGCATTAATTTCAGCAATATTATCAGTGTAATTGCTTTAGATTCCGTTTTCTTTTGTTACACGAGGTGATAAGCTTTGAATGTTATTTTGACTATTTCTCTGCTGCTATTGTTCTCTCTCTTTTGTGTGGCTGTTCAGGAGGTTAAATTCTTAGCAAATTGGACAGTGCTTAGAAACAGTAGCAATTATGAAACAGAAAGTATGCTTTCTAATCCATGCCTGCAGTACAGTAGATAATGATTTTCTATGGGCGCTGATTTCTTATTTCAGTTGCAACCATATTTTAAAGCGATCAAAACTGGCAGAGAAAAAGAAGCACAAAAGAAAACAAAAAGCATGATGGTGGCCAGTATCCTATTGGGAATTGCAACGCGTGTAACTAACACTGGACCAACACGTTGCTATTCGGTGATGTGATCCAGGTGAGTTTATCTGGCAGTGGAGTCATGGCAACTGGACTTATTTTTTTCTTGAGAGAGTGAAACGTTTCACTGCTCACCCAAACAGCTTTATCAGTCTGAGGAAAACGAGTTGGGATTCCTCCATTTTATAGTTCACTTTGACCTCATGTCACCCTGGTCTGAAATAGGCTCATCAGATGAACAATGGCCTGGATAGGCCTGTTAGGTGGACTATAGGCTCGTTAGGTGGACAATGGCCTAAGGTGTGTGCAAGTCCCACCTTTAACCTTCCCAACACCAATACAATCTGCTACTTCTTTTTCTTGAGAGACTGAAACGTTTCGCTGCTCATGCAAACAGCTTCATCGGTCTGGATGTCTCACACCTTGTTCTTCAGGGATTTGTGTAGACCAGGCATGTCCAAAGTCATTCCCAGGGGCCAAATGTGGTCTGTTTTCAAATTTCGAGTGGCCCACAGCCTCTTCTTGCAGACTTAGCCTGCCATGATTCCCTGCCAGCTGACCCCTTCCCATACCGAATGGAGACGTCAGCTTGCAGTTTTATGGTTTGCCTGCCCTCCCTGCCTCCGTCCGTTCCCCCCAGCCACCTACCCAGCCTACCTGCCCTGGATTCCGTTGCTGCAGTGCCCTCCCCACTTCCTTGCTTGTCCTAATGCGTTGGCCCAATTACATTTTCACCTCACCAAATCAGGCCCTCCTTGCAAATGGTTTGGACAACCGTGGTGTAGACACTTGTGCAACAGAAAAAGCACCAACTGCTTCGGAAATGCAAGTTATGCATTCAACACTCCTCCCCCTCAAACTGATACTGGCAAATGTTTTAAGATCATCAACATCATCTTTGAACTGCAGAGCTGGAAGAGATGCGGGCATGGGGTGGGAGGGTGGGGGAATCAAACTCTTAACCCAAACCACTGAGCTGTCCAGCAGTTTTCTCTCTCTCTCTCAGTTTTAGTTTTCTACAGAAATGTGTGTGTGTGTGTGTGTGTGTGTGTTTTGTGTCATAATAGTCGCGACTGACTCTTTGTGACTCAATGTCCATAGAGTTTTCTTGGCAACAATACTGGAGTGGTTTTGCCAGTTCCTACTCCAGGTGCCTATAGCACCCAGTATTTCCTGGTGGTCTCCCATCCAAGTACTAAGCAGGGTCGACCCTGCTTAGCTTCTAAAATCAGGCAAGACTGGATGTGCTTAGGGCATCTAGGCAGCACTATTGTTGTTTCGCTCTTCACACAAGTGCCCATTCAAGAAGCCTTGACAG
>JAHTLZ010003542.1:3329756-3347634 GCA_023846285.1 Phrynocephalus versicolor
TCTGTCTGTCTGTCTGTCTGTCTGTCTGTCTGTCTGTCTGTCTGTCTCTCTTCTTTGAAGCAACATAAATTGTTAGTAAGGGGGAAATGGAACATTTTCATAAACTGGTAAGAAAGAAAGAAAGAAAGAAAGAAAGAAAGAAAGAAAGAAAGAAAAGAAAGAAAGAAAGAAAGAAAAGAAAGAAAGAAAGAAAGTCATTCAGAGGCTGAAGGGAAGATGATGGAACAACCAAATCCAGGCAGATCAGTCAAATCTGTACACAAATGCTTAGAGATGCAAGCAATGTTTAACATCTGTGTGGATATATGACTCAGCAGTATCATTAATCAGAAGCACAGAAAGCCACTGGAACTGTAGGCATGCATGCGATTTTGGAAATGCATCCGTTGTAGTTTTTTGGTAATAGATCTGTAAGAAGCTTGCAGACAAAGAATTGGCTTTCTGTTCCAATACAGAAACGTGAGTCTTGTTACCCTGGCACATAACCTCAACACCACCTTTATTGTCCCCTTAGGGTCATGACTTTGCCCCATGGCACTGATTTCTACCTGACGTATAGCTGGCCAAGAAACCAAAACTGCTACTTCCAATCTTTCCTAGAACTGCCTTTGCCTGCAAGACAAATGTTATCTTGATTGCCAGTCACCAGGTTAAAATCCATCCCCAGAAAACATCAACAAAACAATGCACAGAACCGAGGTTGCATCCATGCAGAACAGAAAGTTTTGCTTGACTGATATTAATAGAGTTACAGGTATCTATGAATACAAAGAGCTCTAGGTAGGAGCACCAGGTCTGAATGGCAGACGTGTACGGTTACGGGCTGTCACACAACCTTGTTCCAGTTGTGCAGCTCCGACAGAAGAAAATGTGATGGCAGTCGGCTGTTGGAAAGCCCTTTAACCGGGCAAGGCGAATATCACAGAGATGCTGCTGTGCTGTATTTTATTATACTGATTGCGGTCTTCCGTAGCAATGCTCCTGGGTCACAGCAAAGCACAGCAAACTAATCCATTCGTAGGAGTGAAGAATCCAGGAGCAGAAATGATGGTCAGGAGGTTGTTGAGTCTTGCATTAAGAAAATATTTTAGAAAAATAGATCAGGCCTGTTCAACAGGTAGATCGCGGACTACTGGTAGCCCGTGAAGGGTTAAAAAGTAGCACGCTGGCCATTAATATAAAAAAGTGAAGGGATAAGTTCTCCATCCCTCCCTCCCCCAATCCCAAGGATCACCACTCCCCAGCAAAGTTCTGGGTCTGCCAGCCCACTGTGTCAGCCAAGTGGGGCAGTTCAAGGGCCATGGTGCATTGAAATCTGTTCCCTCCAGAACAGATTAATTGGTTTTCAATGCTTTCCTATGGTAACCGCTGCTCTACTTATACAAGTTTTTAGTTATGAGGACGTGCTCAGGACAGATAAAATTCATAAGTAGAGGTTTTAGTGTAGTAGCCCTCGGGCACTTTGGCCCATAAAAAGTAGACCTCGGCCTGTTCAAAGTTGAACAGCCCTGAAATAGATGATGCTTCCTAGGGTTACCTGAGGCATTTTGCTGCCTCAAATTTTGCAAGCTGCCTTCCCCACGATTGTGATTACTTCTGAACCAGCCTGAGAGACCATCAGAAGCCTCAGGAACCCTTTGCAGGTGTTATGGGTTCGATAGCTGATTAGAGTGGGACACCTTGAGCCTACAATATTGAACCTTTTCACACTATTCTAATTTTCTGAGATTGTGAATGTGGGTTTTTCATAAGCTGTATGCCATAATCATCGCAATTGTACCAAAGTAAGGTTTGACATATCTTGCTTTGCACGTAATGAGTCCGTGTCATACATCAGTTTCACCTTTTGAGTTGGCTTACTGAAATAAATGAACATTTGCATGATATTCTAATTTTTCAAGTTTCACCTGTATGGTGATAGGCACCTTCCCCATTCCTTCAATACCACAGCAACCAAGGCTTCTTTCTCATACTGTGTGTGGATTTTGCCATTAATAACAACCTTATTGGGGCTTTCAGATAGGTGAGAGATTTTAGTGGTGTTTTTAATTAGTTCCACTTCCCCATGTGTGTTTCTAGGGCTGAGCAGGGATTTGAACCCTGTTCCCCAGAGTACTAGTCTATCACTAATTCCACACCACACTAGGAATCTCACATGACACAGGTCCTATTTTTTTTTACCCCACAGACTTTCATTGTCCCTCTTGCAGTATTTTTCCATGCATAAGACTATATTTTTGTCTAAAATTGTTAGACTCAAAATGGAAGGTCATCGTATACACAGAAGTAAGCTTAGGAGTAGAGATGGGCACGACCAGGAAAAATGATGTTTCGAGTTGTCGCATGTCGGAGCCGGCCCGTTTCGGCTTGTTTCCGTTCTTCGCAAAATTTCTCAAAAATTTGTCGTTTCGTTTGTCATTTTTTCGTCTGTCGTTAGTACTGGTTTGGGGGGGTAGCGGGCTCCTGGAGGCACCTCTCTGGGGTGGGTGCATCCTCTGGCCCGCTATGAAGGGAAAGCAGGCTCCTGGAGGCACCTCTCTAGGGTGGGTGCCTCCTCTGGCCCGCTACAAAAGGGTACGCATAGCCAATTGGATATGCATACCAAGTTGCAGTGGCAGGCAGAGGTACCTCTTTTGGGTGCCTCTACTCTGACTCACTAAGAAGGACAGCATACTGGCATACTGTGCACTTCTTGTGCTGGGGAGTGAAGTGAGAGAGGACCCCTATGGGCGCCCTACGGCTCACAAAGAAGGGAAGTGTACTTGCGTGTAGTGCAATGTGAGTACACAGATCTGGCTTAGGGTTAGGGTTAGCGCAAGGGATAGGCTTAGGGTTAAGGGTAAGGTTAGGGTGAGTTAGTGGGGTGCACCTCTGGGTGCCTCTCTGACCCACTAAGAAGTACAGTGTACTGGCGTATGGGTTAGGCTTAGGGTTCGGGTTCGGGCTAGGGTTAGTGGGCTTTTTATGCCCAACTGGCACATCCCAGAAGTCTCGGTCAAAACCTGGTCAAGTGGCCATGCAATTGGTGGAATGGCTCCAAAAATTTGCATGGTCCACTCCCATGGCCAGCCCATCATTGCGCAGGTGTAAAAAAATAAAAATAAAAATATAATAAAATAAAATCAATGGAGACGTTTTGTTGCAAGAAAAACCCACTGCTGCTACTGTAAAAATTCAGGCAGTTTTAAAACAGCTATTTTCGCATGTTTCTGTGGTGCTTTGGTGTGTTTTTGGACCACGATTTCAAAATAAATATTGCGGACCGGTCGCCCCATTTTGGATCCCCCGCCCGCACCGCATGGCATGGTGAGTTGGCGAGACGACAAGGATGGCCCCCACCAGAGCAGCCCAGGACAGGAGAGGGGGGGAGGCCGGGGACCCCCCCCAGAAGCCACCCCTCTGGTAGGTGCCCTCACTCAGGCAGGCATATTTTCGCCTGCTTTTTTGGCCGGGAATTGGTTTTTTTTACTTTTTAAAACTTTTTTTCTGTGCCACCGCTTGGCAAGTTGGAGATGACGAGGATGCCCCCCCCTCCAGAGCAGCCCAGGAGAGTAGAGGGGGGGGGAGGCCGGGGACACCCCCCCCCAGAAACCACTGCTCTGGTAGGTGCCCTCACTCAGGCAGGCATATTTTCACCTGCTGTTTTGGCCTGGAATCGTTTTTTTTAAAACTTTTTAAAACTTTTTTTCTGTGCCGCTTGGCATCGCGCGATTGCTGCGATGCCATGAACGACAACGACAAATCAGACCCAATTTTTCTTTAGTCGGTTCGAGTTCGAGTTCTGTCGGAGTAATTTTCGTTCTTCGTTCCGTTGTGTAACGGAAACAAGGAACGGAAACGGAAACGAGAATTTCGCCAAGTCGTGCCCATGTCTACTTAGGAGAGAACCATGTGGTTGCAAGACCATATTTTGGGTAGGAAAAGTGGGGATCATCTTATACATGGGGGAGTCTTACAGATGGAAAATATGGGTATACGGTGCAGATAAACTTTATCAGGTGCACTTTCAGAGAATTACTCAGTTAAGAGACACCCATTCCATCAAGGATGAAAAATGCATTTTTAAGATGTTGGTATTTGGAGCAGAAAACCAGCCAACCAAAGAACCAGAAACTAAAAAAAGGATTTATGACACAATTAAATCCTGTTTCCAGAAAATTGCGAGGTTTAATTAACTGTCTAACCAAACAATTGTAAGTTTTTTTTTAAAATAAAATATTGTTTTAATGGTTCATTGAACCTAAAACGAATCTTTTAACATTTTGCTGTGCTTTAAAAGAAGTGCTTTATGGGCAGCCTCCAGGGTGTCTTGTTTCTTCGAATGGCCCATGGAAAGACCTCACGATGTTCAAGCATTCCCTGGGAATTGGAGGCAACAGATCAGCTCGGTAAAGCAGGGGAGCGCTAGACAGCAACACTCAAATCACAAATTTGTTTTTAGTATTAAGAGGAAGAACATCAAAGCCCCTGGGTCCGCTTGTAATGTTAATAATTAAGGACAAATCTGGTCCTTTTGTCTCTATGAACATGGTGCAAGAATAACAGTTTCTAATGCTTCCGTGCAGACAAATGGAACATAAATTAAAATTTCCTCCCAAGATTGCTGAAGGCAGAACGAGGAAGCTAATCAGTCCAAAAATCATCTTGTATTGATGGTAGGTTAGTGATCTCCAACACAGCTTCCATGTGTATCCCTCTATCCTTCTCTAAGTGGATCAGGCAATTAATCTTTGTGGCATGTGCTTGCATACTTTGGATAATCAATATCTTTGACCAGGTGGCCTAAATTATATTTTGCCTTGTTTTACCCAAAGTGGAGGGATGGGTGGGGAGGAGCTGATACCAGAGATAGAAAAAAAAATGCTTCTAAAGAATTCCTCTAGTCACTCCTACACAGTAAAACAGCAGCTGTAAAGCAAGCTACTGTCACAAAACAGCAGTTTTGGGGATTTTTGGTGTTCTCTCTTATCCACGGTTTTCATTATCCACCAATCCCCAGCCGATATCGACGTCCTACTGTACTATTTCCCCTAAATGTTTTTGATAGCAATTTCTTCCTTCCTTCCTTCCTTCCTTCCTTCCTTCCTTCCTTCCTTCAGCCTTTCTCCCTGAAAGGACCCAAGGCAGCTTTGCATACTTTTGGATATATTTGAAAATCCCTTCAAGTTTGGAATAGACCCCTACAAACCATACTCAGACCCTAAGACCAAAAGTACGTACTGGATTTAACATAGTGGACCAGCAAAGGGCAGAAAGGTTCTTCAGTTCCTTCCCTTGTGTAAAATGAAACATACAGACTTAGCTCAAACGTTCAGTGCATTTGGTAGAAAAAGCTCATAAATTGGGCAAGATAAGGAAGACAGAACTAGGACAACAAAGGAATTGAAATTGGTGTCTGGCTCCGTGGGTTACCAGTCCAAGGCCAAGCTAAAATAAATAATATTAATAAAAATGCATGACAGTTTCAGAAAAACTTCCAAAAACTATTTTTGCTTATGATAGCGAAGGTTTATTCCTTTATTAGCCATGGCCTGTGGTGGTGGTGGAGTAGGAAGAAGAGTGGAGAACTGCAAACACCTGGCCTCCTGATTGGCTTTGTGGCTCTTATAACAGGTGGAAATGATTCAGTATATAGGGGGGAGGTCCAAAAATTATCCTCATGGTGTCTAGAAAATAATTTGCACCCAAATATCAGCAAAACTAAGGAGATGGTGTTGGACTTCTGGAGGAAAAGAGAGGAACTTGCTCCACTGTACATCATGGGAGGACAGGTGGAGAGAGTCTCCTCCTTCAAATTCCTGGGAGTTCATTTCAGGGAAGATCATACCTGGAAAATTAATACAACCCAGGTGGCCAGGAAGGCTCAACAGAGACTCCATTTCCTCAGGCTCTTTCAGAAGAACAATGTGAAACAACTGATGACCTTCTACTGGTCTACAATAGAAAGTGTCCTTACATACTGCATTACAGTCTGGTATGCTGGTTTGACAGCCACGGACAGAAAGACTTTACAGAGGGTAGTGAACGCAGCACAAAACATCATCGGCTGTCCCCTGAGTCCACTGGATGACATCGCCAGGGACCACTTTCTTAGGAGAGCATCAAACTCATCAGGGATGACTCACACCCTGGTCAGCACTTCTTTATTCTCCTACCCTCGGGTAGGAGATACAGAAGTATAGCAAGCCGCACCAACAGGCTAAAAAAACAGTTTTTATCCACGGGCTGTTCGACTGTTAAACGAGACGTGATAACTCGTGAGTCGTGATAGACTTGTGGGGCGGGCGAGTTGTGCAGCAAGCACATAGTGTGAAATCAGATTGAATGGCTTTTTAGTGGGATGATGTTGGGGGGGGAGGGAGGGAGGCTCAGCCAATTTCACTGTGGCCCTCCTGATGTTTTGGACCACAACTCCCAGAATTCTAAGCTTATATTGCCAATGGAAAAGGGCTGTGGGAGTTGCGGTCCAAAACATCTGGAGGGCCAAAGTTTGGACATACCTGGGTTAAGGGCTGGGAGAGACATGGGGCAAGAGGGTATTGGTTGCCCTTAAGCTGCCTCCAAATTCCTTGGTTCAACTTAGCCCCCCCCCCGAGTGGAAACTGCTGCTACTGAATGCCACATAGGTAAATGGGGAAACCAACAGCCACCCAGGACTTGATTCTGCACGAGCGTGCCAGCCTGGCTTGCATTACACAGACGTGGCTGGATGAGGCTGGGGGTGTCCATCTCACTCAGCTTGGTCCACTGGGTTTTCAGTGCAGTAGCAGGAAAAACTGGGGTGGGGGTGGGGGCAGGGAGGTGTGGTTGCAGTGGTCTATTGTGATTTTATCTTTCTTACAATCGTCATGTTACGGGAGGCCTATCCCTTTTTTGCACCACCCTCACAGGTGCATTTGGTGGGGACACATTCTCTATTGCTGCTCCCAGATTCTGGAACTCCCTTTAAACAGATTGCGTTAGTGTAACTTACATTCTGAACTCCGTATTGAAGTGAGGCCTTGGTGGGACATCCACAACAGTACAAAATTGGGTGCAGAGGCAGCCCCCCCCCAAGACCTTTCAGGGACATTTTCTTTTAATGAGAGGAGATATTTATCTAAGTGCTGCAAAGGGATGTTTTGTTTAAAAAGTGTTCTGCTTATATACCGCTCCATAGCACTTCAAGTATGGTAGTCTCTGGGTGGCTTACAGTTTTTAATTACTGTATGCAGGCTACACATTGCTCTCCACTCCCCCCTCCCCAGGCAAGCTGGGTACTCATTTTACCGACCTCAGAAGGATGGAAGGATGAGTCAACCATGAGCCTGCTACCTAGGATTGAACCCCAGGTTGTGAGCACAGTTTTAGCTGCAGTGCAGCTGTTTAACCACTGTGCCACGAGGCTCCTTAACTCTGTCTTACCTCAGTTCTATTTTAGTGGATTATGATGTTGCAGCAATCATGTTGGTTAGACGATGCTGGGATGTGTACTCACAAGCTTTGGAATTAATTTGTTCTGGAACAAGGATTTCTGAATTCCAAATAAGCATTAAGCAACGCTCTCCATGCCTTGTCATCCAAAATGACAAACACACCCCATCAGCTCCAATAACTAAGTATTGGGGGAAGGCTTTGTTTATCACATAATGGCCTGCTGAATACATCATAAAGTTCAAGATTCAAGATTAGCATGAATATTTTTTAATGTGAAAATGTGTCTTGATTCTTTTTTTTACTGAATCTACCTCAACCAAGTCAGATACCCTCAAGGACCCATCCCCTTCAATTTACACATTCAGCTTTATTATTTTGTACAACACTGTTTGCTCCAAAACCTAAAATACACAATTGGACAAGAGAAGAGCCTTCCTTATCTAATATTGCACACACATCTCATTAAAAGCATTTGCTTAATTAATGATGAAAACTACTAATAATGATTGCGGAACTATCTTAATGCCTCATTGATAGGCATTGTTTGCATACCAATAGAATAGGAGGAATTCATTCATTCCTAACCAGAATTAGTTTTCCTTTCATGATTTCTGCTTACCTGCAATGACCTCATAAGGTTGAGGCGTCTTTATTTTTATTTTTTAAAAGCCTGGCTTTTAAAAAAAAAGAAAAAATCCACACAGAGAAGAAATGAAACAGGCACCATTAAGCCCTACATGATTGACTGGCATGTACAAAAAGGGAAACCTTTTTTCATTTTCATTTTGTAAAAATGTTAATACTGAAGGCTGCACCTTATTTAAGCTCATTTATCCTGTTGAGCATGGCAGAGGCTCTGGTTCTGTGCATGTGTAGCAGGGCTGACAAGAAGGATTAGCGGGCATTAAAAAGGCTCTAATTTGCTCTGGAACAAGGATTTCTGAATTCCAAATAAGCAGAAACAAATATAAATAATGCACAATGTGTTTTGAACTAGGGCATACATGTGCAGAATTGGTTCATTTCAGCCAGCTCAGGGCTCCCCTTGCAGAAAGCCTGCCTCTCCGCTGCAAACAATTTCAGTGTTATATCTGTAACTTCCTCTAATGTAACATGATGTTACAGATGACTGGCTCCATGATCTGGTGGAAAAACAAGTAAAACAAAGTAGCATGAGGGGAATAAATACGATTGCACATACATATGAAAACTCCGAGAGTGACAGATATCTATATATAACAACCCTGGGAGTGACATCTATCTATCTATATATAAGAGCCCTGTGAGCCACAGTTAGTCACCAGTTGTTTTAACAAATTTTCTGCACTCTTGATGTAAATTCCAGAAAGGGGAATGTTTGCATACTGCATTCCTAAATGTTTCTCCTCCCCAGCACTCCAAACCCCTGAAGGGGGTCGGCACTTAATTCATTTCCAAGAGTTACATTTTTGAAGAAGCCTGGTGGCACACTAATAGCTCAATCCAGCCGTTTCTTTATTCTACGGCTCATGCAAATAAGGGCTCTATCACACGTTCTTTAAAATGCTGATTAAATTTCAAGATAAAGCATTTACAAAAATCTTGTCCCCACGGCCATTGGGCTTTAAAAAAAACCCGGCTACACTTCCTTTAGTGAGTTTTCCAAGACCTACCGGAGAAGTTGGGAATTTTTTGCTCTGGTAAAAAATGCAAGCTAGAAGTCCGTGGGAGCTCGCATATGATCCAGTTTTCTGCCCCCCCCCCAGCACCGACCAGCACCGACCAGCTCGTCCTGGGGCTGGTTGGCACTTTTTAATTTTTTTTAAAAAAATTCCCCTTCCCCCATGCTGAACAGCTGGCTTTCGGGCTGTCAGCGCTGTTTTTTTCTTATTTCTTATTTGTTTGTTTGTTTGTTTCATTTTTATACTGCCCATCTTCCAATATGGAACTCTGGGGCTGGTCGGCATTTTAAAAAAAAACTTGTACATGGGAATGGAGATCCCACATCTTCAGTCATATAACCAAGAAGAAAAGCAGGACTTTTACAATATATGGATCTTCCCCCAGGTGAGATAGCGGCCTAAGAGTGTTACAAGCCGGAGTTTGGTTTCTCCACCCCCCCTGCTGTTTATTTATTTCCTACTGATCTCAAGTTATTAGCTGAGGGACACTGTATTTTCAGCCACATGCTTATGGACAAACCCAGCAGCCTTCATTTCCAGGGTTGTACTCCAGAGGACGGAGCTTTTTTTCATTCATGAAAACGAGGCATAAACCACCTCTATGGAAAAACAAGATCTGAATTCATTAATAAGGAAAATAAACATAAGGCTTGAAGGGAACTGTGCAAAAATACAGGAAATTTCCTGAAAATAAAAGCTGTTTGTCTCTCATTCTGAGCCAGACAATATTCTTCTTGATTGGCTGTTTGTTGTTTATTAACATGTACTACATGCACCTGTGATACTACTGTACAGCAGATCTTTCAGCAGAAGCATGGAGGCTTAATTCCCAGTAATCCTTAGGATGGCTCACAGGATCCCGCGGCCCATAGAAATTCACCCCAGTCGCAGACCTTGCAGGGTGGCTGCTCCCCATGGTGGGAAAGTGTTTGTTGCCCAAAGATAAGAAAATGCCACACTTTCCCCCTTCAAAGGCTATCTTTGGCAGTTACTTCATGCGTTGGTCGCGATCACGTGGTTTTGTCCCTGTTTCAGTGTTCCCATGGTCGTGATAACTTGTCTCCTGACAAGTGTTACCTCACGGTCTTGTACCATGGCAAACAATGAATTTGTCTAGCTTCCTTTTTCCTTTTTGGTGGGGCTTAAAAAATTCTTTTTTGATATTTCGCTTCTGAAAAGTAAAAAAAACCCAAACACCCCGGACACAGTTTTCTGAGAGAAACAAATGTTTTGTTGTGTGACAGTCATTACTACACGGTGTCTTGTCTCGGAACAGAAAGCGGGAACAAAGAGTGACAAGGGAAAACCCTACCCCAGCACCAAGTACGGTATAGTTGTGCTTAGCCCCCCTTCCGGGGACGTGTTTGAGAAAAAAATTCAGTAGTTGCTGACAGACGTGAAGTAACATTTTTTTTGTACTGCTCCTAAACACAGCTCTAACAGAGACAAAACAGACATGAAGTAACCTCCATTGCCCTGGGCCTGTTTCAGAAAATATCTGACTTCTTTAAAAAAAAACAGTTGTGATTTTGGGTCCAGAGGTGCAGTAAACACCCTTTAAATGATAAACTGAACCCTCATGGTTTCTGGGGATGATCAGCCAATTCCCCCCCCTCCCCAATCTTTTTTTTCTGGCCATGAGAGGTTGGAATCCTGGAATCTATTTTGGGAACTCCTGGTCTGTATGTGTCCCATGGTTCACATTTTGCCTCCCTCTCCCCTACAAAACAGGTAGAACTGTAGGATTAGTTGCTTTGATGTCCATGGTGATTCTCTGGTTTTCTAAAAGTGTTATTCCTAAATACTGTCCCATACATTTTTAATATTTGCCTTGGGTCTCAGTGCTGTTCAATTTATCACTCAGTAATGACACATAGAAGGGAGAGAGAAAGAGAGAAAGATCGAGATTCACTTTAAAAAAAGATGTAAGAGAAAACTGATCCTAGAGCAAAGTTACAGGCCTTTGTTCTTTTCCAGTAGTTCAGTAAAAAGGTTGAAACCATAATGTATTTTTTTAACAAAATCCTTAATTTAAAGGGACACTGTCAGGCAGTTTGAGGTCAACATTTGACCTACTTTTCAATTTTACAAATTACAATCTGGGACAGGCTCCCTTTTCAGATTCTAGCTGCTTATTAGTAGATGTTAAGAAGGACCAGTGCACTCTGTAAGAAAGCTTTGAGCACCCGAATGGGGTTTGGATCAAGCATCTCACAGGAGGGTCCGTGGCCAATCGGATAAAGCAGCGCTCCATGACACTTCCTGGTTGAGCTGACAGCAGCATCTCCTGTCACCCTGGCCAACATGGGGAAAACTGAGGCAGATCTATCCTTTGCAGTTTCTTGCAACCAATGGGCTCCCTCTGTGACAACGTTTTCACACCTCTTCTCGCCTGTTTTTCTGGATCATTGAAAACTGCTCACTGGGAAGCAGGGGCGTATCTGGGGGGGGGCAGAAGGGTACATCTGCCCTGGGAGCAGCAACCTGGGGGTGCCTGGAGGGGGAGCAGCAGGAGGAAGCCGTGCACACCCCCCCCCGCTGCCCAGCAGTCCTCCTTTTCCCTAAAGCTTGGTGACGACACCCCCTCTGCCATCTTTGCTGCTGCGCGCCAGGTGAGCAGCAAAGCAGGCAGGCAGGCCGGAGCGCGGTGGCTGTGGCGCTCTCCTCCTTTTCTTCCTGGCCTTGGTGGGAGAGGTGTAAGGTGGGCGTGCGGACCCACCCCATGGCCACAGGGTTCACCCCCCTGTTGCTGGTGGGTGTGATGGGGGGCAGCAGGAAGGGCAGAAAAAATGAACTTTGTCCCCAGGTGTTCCAAATCCTGGCTATGCCTCTGCTAGGAACTGACATGACATTAGGAGAGGAACAGGCACAGAAGCGGGTAAAGGCTAGGTAGTTTTGTGCTGTTCTTCTTTTTGAGGGCATGGTGAGTCCACCAGAGGACTGAAGGAAACTTTTCTAGTTGTGAAATTAGAACTCTGTCCCAAATCCTGCTAGATTTAATGTATCCCTAATTAAGGCATTCTAAATGGGTTTTATTCCATATGTGGAAAGGGGAAATGTGCTAGTCTTCCCACTCCATCTGTGTTTGCCATCTTCCCTGTTTCCAAAAATGACCTACTGGTATTTCTGCATTTTAACTATGCAAATCATTCTCGTCTCTTTTTGCAGGCAAACAGAAGGAACTGAACTATTCATCTCATTGGTGAGGATGGGTGCGGGGTTTTCTCAACACTGGACTAGTTTATTTATTTATTTATTTATTTATTTATTTATTTATTTATTTATTTATTTAGGTTTGTCACCACCAATCTCCCCAGGGGGGACTCTGGGCGATTTACAATATAAAACAATAAATATTTTAAAAATCTAAAATAATAATGATCTAAAACTGACAGTATACCTATACATTATTATTGGGGTAAGTGGCAAGGCTTTAAAAGAGATGAATCCTAAGATGTTAGCCATCACCACCAATGATGGCTACGTTTATGGTCTGTGACCAGCAATAAAGAATATCAAAGACAATACAGGTTACATTTACAAGGCAGTCACAGTGCTAAGAGAAAGGGAGGAAAGAGTTAAAGAAATTATAGGTTTAAATAATTATCTATTATGTCTTTGCAGATCTTGGATGCAGCTGTGAGAAATTTAACATAGGTGTCGCCTGAGGATTAAGGCCAACAAGAGGGGAGAAGGAGGTGTGATGAAAAACCACACCACCTTTTTGCACAAAATATGTTGCCTTTCATGTCAAATATCCCCATTTCAGCACAAGGTAGCATAATTTGTCCAAATGTGTCAACTGTGCAAATCACTCCTGAATTAGGATGGTTGTGCCTGCTTGCCAGCACCTCTGCAGAACATACTTCTCTTGCTAACTTTGCCCAAGGGAAAGACAATCTCTAATGGTGCCATGCATAGGAGGGCCATGGGTGTGTTTGGGGGCTTATGTCTACCTTGACATCCTTGCCATGGTTTTTGTCTTTCATGGACCTATTCCTTTTAGAAGACCTGAATAACGTTTAAATGTCAACAGGAAGCACAGACCTTATATATTATTTAAAAGACCATTACAAATGGGAACACAACACAGAACTCATTCTTTTCCTGTGAGAATCAAAATCATGGTTAGTATATGGATTTAGGGGGCGTGGTGGCTCAGTGGACTAAGGCTCTGAAAACTGTTGACTGCAAAGTCGGCAGCTCGGAGGTTCGAATCCCGGGTGCCACGCAGTGGAGCGAGCTCCTGCTGATACCCCAGCTCCTGCCAACCTAGCAGTTCAAAAGCATGTAAAATGCAAGTAGATAAATAGGTACTGCCGTAAAAAGTGGGAAGGTAAACCGGTGTTTCCTTGCAGCCATGCCGGCCACATGGCCATGGATTTGCACAACACTGGCTCTTTCGGCTTGAATACAGAGATGAGCACTGCCCCTAGAGCTGGACACGACTAGCATGCACGTGCAGGGGGAACCTTTACCTTTTACCTATATGGATTTTAACAGCTGCAGTGACAACAACTTTAGAACGAAAGGTGTGGAAGGTACTTTATGGATCAAAGAAGGCACCATGGGAACTGAACTCCCAGCCTCTGGCTCCGCAGCGAGATACTGAGCCTTCCAGCAGCCCGTGCAAGGGTGATGGATGGTCTGATCCACTGCGCTTGCTGCGGGTGCCATTCTTCCCCCAAGCCAGCGCTCCCCCCACAATCTCCATTGAAATGCATTGGCCCGGGACTGGAAGGGATTTTAAAAGGGGCATACTGCTTCTCTGGAGCCCCTGCGTGGGGAGAGGGGAGAGACATGCCCCTTTTAAAATTCCTTCCAGTTATGGAGGCAGACTTACCTCTGTGACTGGAAGGGATTTTCAACGGGGCATGCCACTTCTCTGGAGCCCTGCAGCGGGGGGAGGGGGAGGGGAAGTGGTGCACCCATTTTAAAGTCCCTTCCAGCCACGGAGGCAGACTTGCCTCCGTGACTGGAAGGCATTTAAAAAGGGGTGTGCTCCAACTGATTGGCGCTGGGGTGGGAAAATAAAGGCTTTTCTCCCTCACCCCAGCGCTCATCAGCTGGAGCCCCAGCATGTACTGAGACCCCGCGATATAGCGGGACTGCAGTACATGAACCATGAAATGGCGGAGGGTTAGCATATCACTTGGCTGTAGAGGCCCAAGGCCTCTTCTTTCCACCAAGAAAATAGTGTACAATAAGTTTGACTCAGGGCACTCTCTACTGTTCGAGAGAGGGAATGCATGGACGGTAGGTTTCTCTGGCTCTACAATCTTAATTTACATATGTTGCAATTTTAAGCACGTTGAGTCAGGCCTGACCTGCTTGGCTTATGGGCCTTGCTCCTAGGTGGCTACAGGTAGAATTGCAACGATATTTTGAGATTCTGGTTTTTCTGCCGAATTTGAGGACAGATTCTTGCCAGCTTTTCTACCTCAAGAACCAAAACAGGCTGCTTGTCTTGGGCACAATGTATCTTGACGCTGAGGGGGCTACGTCTGCGGTGTGGGCCTGTGAGTAAGCGCACACATGTGTGTACCACTTCGCCCTCTGCCTCAGTCTGGTTACAATTGGCAAACCTAGTGGTCTTACAATATTTTTTTTTTACCCCAATCCTCGAATGAAGCACATGGGTCTCTTGTATCAACCCTTTTCTCCCCCCCTGCCTAAAGGGATTTGTGTGTCTGACAGATTTGTATGCTTTTCAGAAGAAGGATACTACTGAGGATAAGTTCTATATTTCAAAGGGTACAAATTATTCCTATGTTCCTTCCCTCTTGGTTAATATACCTCATATTATTTAAAGTTTCAAAAGTTGAGATATGCCAGTTAAACCTCTAAAGACTCCTCAGTTTTTAAAGGAAAAAATAAACAAAGGAATGTCTTTTGTAATGTAATCTTAAAAGAATCAGTTTAGGGATGCTACTGTACTAGATAGAAAATATTAAGAGGTGTTTTTCTTCCCCCAAGCCGTGATCAGCATTACGAATGGCATTAACAGCCAGCCAGTTAAGAAGGCACAGGCAGGGTTCATGAAATAATCCCTAAATAGCATCAAGGCAGGCCTGCAGACAAGATAAAAGCTAGGCATAGAATGTTGTAAATGTTCCCCAAACCAAGGTGTGAACTTCCCTTGAACCCTGGTTTTATTGTTAGTTGATGAAAAATTTAGATTCCATTAACTTAAGTTTCCCACAGAGAATTTTTTCATGAAGGCAGTATCGGAAGTCAGAGGCATGGCTAATTGCGGGCACCCTCCTCCAATTTTATTCTGCACCAATTCTCAGTTGCCATTTTCCAGACTTGCACCTGTGTGCATACAGATGCATTCTCTCTCTCTCTCTCTCTCTGGATATTCGAGTTAGAAATAGGCAAATCTGTCAAGCTCCATTTCTCTTAGGTTCCCGTATTTTCACACATAGTTTTGTTCTTCCTTGATTCCACCTTCAAGTTTCATATTATTATTGTCACATCCAAACCCCCCACAGATTTTAGGGCATCTTTTTGTGTGGACGGCCATTCGCCTCCCCACCAACCTCCACTACTCCAACTCCCGGAATGAAAGGAGACCCTCACACTTAAAAGAAATAGGCAGAATGAGTGCTATGGAGCTTTGCTAGAAACTAAAACTCAATGCCATTTGCAGGGAATCGTAAGCAGGTGAAGACATCTGCTTGGGAATACCCTGAAGCAAATGGTGAGCCACTGCGTGAGACAGAAAGATGGACTGGATGGGCTGTGGCCTGTTCCAGCAAGACTCTTCTTATGTGCTTATGTTCTTATAGGTGAAACAGGAATGAAAACGGGTGGAAGAAACATTTGAGATATGTAGGTGAAATCATCTTAGTGGCAGAAAGCAGCTATGATTTGAAATGACCAAAATAAAAACTACAGAAGAAATACACAACTGTAACACTGACGGTGAAGAAGATGAAATTGTCGAAGGTTGTGTATACCTTGGCTCATTCATCAGTCACAATGGAGATTGCAGCCAACAAATCATAAGACTGAGATTCGGAAGGGCAGCAATGAAGAATGTGGAAATGATCATAAAGTGGTGTCACTGGAGAACAAGACCAAGGTCATCCTTATCCTTGTATTCCCAAACATTGTGCATGGGTGTGAAAGCTGGACAGTCAAGAATGCTGACAAGGAAAAGAACTAGTTTGTTTCAAACATGCTGCTGGAAGAGAGCTATCGAGAAACCCCAGACTGCCAGAAAACAAAGAAATGGGTTCTAGAACAGATCAATCCTGAACTTTTTTGTGGTGCCCCCCCAAAAAAAGTTTAAAATGGATGCTTTAATATTTTAGGTGCACCACGAGAAGGTGATTCTTTGGAAAAAAGACAACAATGCTAGAATCATAGCATCATAGAGTTGGAAGAGATCCCAAGGGCTATCCAGTCCAACCCCCTGCCATGCAGGAACCCCATCACAATATTTCCGACAGATGTCCATCCAGCCTCTACTTAAAAACCTCCAAAGAAGGAGACTCCACCGCCCTCCTTTGGGGCAGCATATTATTCCACTGCTGAACAGCTCTAACCGTCATGAAGTTCTTCCTAATGTTTAAATGGAATCTCTTTTCCTGCAGTTTGAAAACATTGCCCCGCGTCCAGACCTGTCCCTTCTTCAATGTGACATCCTTTCAAATATTTAAACATGGCTATCATATCCCCTTTCAGCCTTCCTTTTGTAAGGCTAAACATTTCCAGCTCCCTAAGTGGCTCCTGGTAAGACATTTCTTCCAGAGCTCCAACCATCCTGGTTGCCCTCCTCTGGACCCGCTCGAGGTTGTTCAATGTCCTTTTTTAAACTGAGGTGTGCAGAACTGGACACGGTACTCCAGGTGGAGTCTGACCAGTTGAGAGCAGCAGAAAAAGAGGAAGATGAAATACGAGGTGGGTTGATTCGTTAACTGAAGCCACCAGGCTTTCAGGAACTGAGGGTGTGTGTGTTGAGGACAGGACATTTTGGGGGACTTCTCTTTCAGAGGGTGGTATAATTTGGAGGCAACCTGATGGCACAAAACAACATCTAAATATGCCCCCCAAATTCTCCTGCAAGAATCTGGGGCCAGGGAGGGGGAACAAATAATGTCTTGAAGCAAAACCCCAGCTCGCCACTGTCCCTTATCAGTTGTCCCCATGTGTCATGGGTCTCCCTTTCAAGTTTGGGATCATGCCTATAAAAAACCAGCCTCCTCTTTCAGTTCAACACACCTATGCTTGATACTACCAATGTTTCAACTTTTAGATATCTTTCACCTGATCTGGTCAATTAATTCTGAACTCCGTGCATTAACATTTGGAACTGTCTGTATGCTTTTAGAAAAAGCAATATCGCAAACCAGTTGGGTTTTTTTAAATGAAATGAAGTGCTATATAATTTTTTTTAAAAATGAAATGAAGGCATAGGCAGGGGTGAATGCCCTTTAAACAGAGGAAATGCTTCTTATAACATGGCCCGTGCAGCATCATGGAGAACCAACAAAATCCTAATACAGTGATCCCCCACCTATTGCGGGGGTTAGGGACCTGACCCAACCCACAATAATTGAAAATCCGCAATATGCGGGTGCGGGCCACATCGGGCCTGGGGGGGGGCTAACTGGGGGCTCTTGTACTTACCCCCAGCCTGGTGCTGCCCCAAACTGGCCTGTGAGGGCTTTCCCAAGCCTTCCGGAGGCCTCTGGAAAGGCCCTCGCAGGCCCATTTGAGGCAGCGGCAGTCCTGAGGTAAGTATAGGAGGCCAGAAAGAGGCTTTGCCCCTTGGCACGGGGGGGGGGGGCTTT
>JAHTLZ010003542.1:3347644-3361800 GCA_023846285.1 Phrynocephalus versicolor
CTGTCAGGGAGCTGCAGTTTTTCCGCCGAAAAGAAATCACAAACAGAAGCTCTTCCCTAAACTATCCATCACCATGTCTTAGACGACAATGCTCCAAGTACTCCCATTCCCATTTTTAAAGTCAAGCTGTGAAAATTCGCACAAGTATTAAAGAGTTCTTTCAAATTAACACTGCCAGTAAAGCAGATTTGAAAAATAAAAATAAACAGAGATAAAGAAACTGCCTCCCACCCCAGCAAACCACAACAGACGCAACTTTAAATAACATTTACATATATATTATATTTCTCAAGTGTTATATTAAACCTGAGCTGGGGTTATATTTTATTGGAGTTCCCAAATAAATTAAAGCCATTTATCATTAAAAAAATTAATCTGCTCTAAAATATTTCATTAACTTGGTATCCAAATGCAAGCACATTATAATGCTTGTTTCAGCTAGGTCGAAAGACTCAAAGAACCAGAAAAGAGCTATAAGAAATTATTGGTTTCGACTTCATGGCATGCTGATCTTTTTTAAAAAACGAAATCTGAAACACCACGGATGCTGCATTGATTAATGTGAAAGCACAGGAAACTGGGACTAGCAAAAAAAAAAGTGGTAGGGGACGTTCCCTTGTTAAGCTGAAAGGAGATGTCAGATTTAAAAGCAGCACTGTCAACTGATTAATTACTTTCAAAAACTTTGATTATTCTGGCTTTTAACTGATTAATTGAGGTATTTAAACAGAATTAAATTAATTTAAAATTTGCAAGCTCAATGAAGGCAGCCGAGAGAGAACCCTGCGGAAAAGGAATTTACCCTCAGAAACAAAATCTCCCATGTAGTGTAAGGAAAAGTATTTATAACATTTATTTCCCCACCACCACATTGCCAAACAGGAAATATATTCAAGTGCCACAATACAACCAGAGCCAAGATGCTAAATAAAACAAAACTCATCAGTATCCTTAGATCCAGATTTAAAAACAGTGATATTGATTTTACTGAATTTTTAAACCATCGGCTTCCTGTTGTTCTTAGAAATATAGCATAACATTTTTCTGTTTGTGTGTTGATTTTGAGAGATCTCTTGAATGATCAAACCTAGATATATAAATGTTCCCGGATTTTACTGAGGTCCAAACTAGCATCAGTACTTTGTAGCTGGATAGGTTATAGCTTGACTGAAATGCAAGCTGGAAGGTTCAGAGCAAGGAACATGGCATTTCATACACGGAGAGGAAACATTTCCCAGTTTGACTAGCTCGAGAGGTTAGATCTTGAATAACTATGCTAGCTAATGCAGTGATTTCTGGAAGATGGATTCTGAAGCTGGTACTTGGGGGATTCTGGCAGTTGTAATTCTCTCACTAAAACAGTAATAGCTTTCTTCTGTTTGCAAAAAGAGACCATGTTCTTAACTTGGCAGAATTTATGCAATTCTCCATGAAAGTCTGTGAGCCTGTGAAAATAGGGACTCCGCTAATTGAACAGAGTATGTTTTTCACAAATAATAGGTCAAAGCACTGGATGCTTTTCTTTCTTGTCTTCAGTTTGATGAGAGTAAGATTTCTCAAAACAACAACAATAGCAGCAGCAACAACAACAACTTGGAATCTGACCCAGATGATCATTGATATGGGAAGCATTTGGCACCTACAAAATCCAGGGGAAATCCAACTGAATGGGTACTACACCATCATCATCCACAATTAAAACTTGTAGTGCATAGTAAAAGGGACTGAAGCCTGAACTTCTGCCTAAGATAAACCTGATTTTCCACATTTCAAGAATTAAAGATGCAACCACGCACCCATCTATAGTTCCATTCTTTCGTAAATGTGACCAAAGTAAATGTATTTTCCCCTCTTTAGATTTTCTTTCTATTCAATGCTGTTAACTGGAGACTTACCTGCATAATCTGTTCTTGCATAATGTCCATCTTCTGACTTCGTGGTTGTGGTTGTATTATCTGAAAAATAGCAATACATTTTTATTGAGTATGTCTGTGAAGATTCTCAGTCATCCGGGTGAGCTTATCAGCAAGTTGAGTCATGGCAACTGGTCTTTTCTTGAAAGATTGAAACGTTTCGCTGCTCATCCAAACAGCTTCGTCAGTCTGAGGAAAGCTAGTTGCCTAATCAGGCCATTGTTCATCTTATGAGCCTATTTCAGACCAGGGTGACATGAGGCCAAAGTGAACTATAAAATGGAGGACTTGCAACTAGCTCTCCTCAGACTGACGAAGTTGTTTGGATGAGCAGCAAAATGTTTTAATCTCTCAAGAAAAGAACTCCAGTTGCCATGACTCAACTTCCAGTTTTTATTGAGTAACAATATTTCACCCTTTCAATCTGGTTCGTTGCAAAATCTTTCCAAATAAAAAAGTGAGTGGGACCAAGCATTCTGATAACCCAGAGTGATATTTTCAGTTTGTTTGAACTAGTTTAAATCTGGGAAGGTTTAGGCTCATCTATTTCTAAACAGGAGGGTAAAACAGTTTTAGCTTTTAAAAACTTACAACATGAAAATCCTTTGTCAAAACTTGCCAAATTTCGTGCACAATAAGAACAGACTGTTTGCTACACCTATGACAAATCTGATGATGATCTGAAGTCTAAAATTATAAATTGGGCTGTCCCCATATTTAGAATTGCCTTGTAGCTGACTTGCTTTGCCATCACAAGATCATAACTGCATTCTCAGGCAGCAATAATAGACAGAAGTTATGGTCTGACTTGATGCTTTCTACTCTGATGTATTCTTTAAATACCATGGTGTATTATTTGGATGTTAGCTATCATCTAGCACTGAGACGTAAGAAAGATTAACAATATACTCCTGCCTGTTCTCTGTGAAAATGAATCCAACTATTTTAGTCAACTTCTTTATCTCCTGTACCACCTCACATATACTGGTAGAGTAAACTGCTGAATGTGCCCTCAGATTAAATTTGCCTTGCATATGCGAAACTTAGTCATTTGAAAAAGAATGGCTGCCCCGCTCCACCTTGTGCCGAGCAGGGGCGTCTTTGCCATCCGGTTGAAGGAGGTGGCTATTGGTAAATAGCGTAGCCTACGCTGGGGGAGCGCGCCTTTATAAGAGCACGGCGCACTCCCCATAACCTGCCTCCGCAGTCACCGGATTCCCCGCCCTCCCGCCACTGTTTATAATGTGATGGTGATGCTTTGCTGGTCGCTTCGGGGCCGGATGGAAATTTTTGGCCGCCACTCTAATTGGCGGTGAGTGGTGGTGCGTTTTCGCCCATCCCACCATGCACATGTTGGCGATGGGTTTTTAGGTAATTATCCTGGTCACAACTAGGCCAGTAGCGCATAAAATGTTAACCATTTAGGTCCCGCCTTGAAGCTACATCTTCAGATCCTCAGCAGCCCTCAATTAATAAACTCGAATAGGAATTAGTTAGGGATCAGATAATAACAACCCACCACGCTAAAGAGGGCTGCCAATGTTTAATTAAGTTGGTTGATGCCGAAAAGACCTTGTAGGCATTCTCCCTGCGGCAGCTTAACAGGCTGCAGGAAATTGGCTGACCAATGGGACCTAAAAGTTGTATTGTTGCCACTTAAATTTTGCGTTACGTCACAGGCCCTCCTATAAGTTACAGTTCAGTGATAATTATGTTTAAAGTTGATTCCTGTGGTTAATAAAGTTGTGGGCCTTAATTAACTCAACCTGAATGTGTGTCGCCTCTTTATCTCAACCTGGACCGGCAAAGTACACCCTCTTTGAATTCTATGGTTTTGTGCATTAGGACATCTAGTCCTTATCAGATCTGAAAAGTTACAGCTGCTAAAAGTGATTCAACTAGCTACTGAATCATAAGGTGCATTTAGTTTTTCACACATGGCTTCTCTACTTTGGCCTTATTTTTGTAAAATAAATCATGACACTGTGCAATATGCTATGTGTTGTTATTCATTTGAGGTTGTATTTACCTAATTTTCAGACCTGCTAAGGACCGGATGATTTTTATCATGTCCTGATAGGGAAAACCACAGAATTCAAACAGGGTGTGTTTTCTTTTTCACATGGCTGGATATCCATGGAGATTTTCAAACAGGGGATATGATCCTCATTCAATACAAAATTTACTATCTGCATGGCTGAGGCAAAACAGTCAATGGAGGACAGTGTATGACATGCCCTAATATGTAGCTGGCTTGGATAAATGTTTTGGGTTCCTCAGAGGAAACACCCCACTTTTTTAACACACACACACACACACACACACACACACACACACACACATGCCTCCTGCAGTCACTGGAATAGTTATGTCTGCAGACAAGGCTGTATGTTTATTTCATCAAGTCCTGTCAAATCCAGAATCCTGAACCAAATCAGAACACAGGCTGATCTGTACACAGTCCAGAATGTAACAGAATGGGGAAGTTTGGTTCTGAAGGAAAACAAACACTCTTCAGGCTGATTCTGTGATTTAAGAGTGAAACATGGGTGGGTTGCTTAGGGGAGAATCAGATTATATGCAGGGAGTCTGCCAACATGCATTCAGAAGGGAAG
The DNA here is from genome assembly GCA_023846285.1 of Phrynocephalus versicolor. NCBI lineage: Eukaryota > Metazoa > Chordata > Lepidosauria > Squamata > Agamidae > Phrynocephalus > Phrynocephalus versicolor. The sequence continues at coordinate 3,352,173 of JAHTLZ010003542.1, forward strand.
GGGCCATTCAGAAGGGAAGCCTGGCTTTGCTTGATAACATCTGTAACACACACAATATGAGGCCTGAATTTCATTTCAGCCACGTACATTTCCAAGGGGCCGAGTGCGCTGCTCCCTCAGGCTAACTATCTGAACCATGAGTATGTTTGTTCCTTTCTTTAGTGCCTATTGCATCCCAAATGTCAGATACATGACTGCAAAAAGAACAATGTTCTAGTCCAGTGTTGGCGTACCTATGGCACAGGTGCCAAAGGTGGCGCTCAGAGCCCTTTCTGTGGGCACCCGGCATCGCCCCTTCACAGCCACCTGTATCCAGGTTAAATTTATTTATTTTATTTTAGAGTATTGTTACCCTGCCTTTCTCCTTGGAAAAGGACCAAATTGCTGCATGGGCACTTTGCGAAGGATCACAGTTTGGGCACTCAGTCGCTAAAAGGTTTGCCATCACTGTTCTAGTCATATTGTTGTTGATGATGTTTTGATACTGGTCAATGGGGAGAGAATATGAAGGCTGGTGAACTGAGTTTGCAAATTGATCCAGATCGCATTCATGTAATCGATGCCTAACACTGCAATCCTATGCACATATACAGTGGTACCTCTTAAAACAAAATTAATTCGTTCTACGGGTCAATTTATTTTAATAAAATTTTGTCTTATGAAACGCAATTTCTCATAGGAATTGAAAATGGATTAATCCATTCAGGAGGCTATGGGTCATTTTGTTTTTCCCGGAATTATTTTTCTTCCTACAAGTTTTTTAGTGTTATGAGGCATCTGTGTTAAGAGGTACCCCTGTATTTGGAACTTAATGGAAGGTTGACTTTGTCAGCCTTCACTCGATTGATCTTTTTTTTTTTTGGGGGGGGGGCGGATTAGAAAATGAATGAGCTCTATTTCTAGGAGGTTGTGGTTACATTAACCCTCCCCAACCAGCCATGGGCATAACCCTGCCAGCACTCTGCTACTGAAGCTGCAGCCTTCCAGGTGAATTTCAGTGTGGTGATAAAATAAAAAAACCTGTCATTTCCTTTGGAAACCAGCTTTCAAGCATGTACCTTGCTTTAAAACAGCATCGTGCTTCTGGGTGGCTGCTGGGGGCATGATTCTACTTTAAAACAAGGCAAATGCTTCTCCCATTCCTTGCATCTAAGAAAACCCGTGGCATGGGCATGCTATCACACTGCCGAAATTCAGAAAGGTGGCAAATGGCCAACTCCTTCCCACCAACATCTCTAGATTTCCCCCCTACCTTCCCTTGCCTCAACACGTTGTTAAAATGTCCCCTTTTTGAAGCCTGTGAATTTGGCTGTGAAACGATGTGGGAGCAAATGGATCATAGGTCTCTGGGCTATAGACTGGAACACATGAACTTGGAAGCATTACTTTTTTTCGAATATAATTCACACAGTCCCCCAATGGCCCATTGTCCATGCTGGTGATAGGAGCCATGGAACCTGTAGTCTAGAAAGCTACCATTCTGAGCTCGGCTGTGAATTAACCTAAGCGTGTCCAATCTTGCATGATTTCGGAAGCTAAGCAGGGTCGGCCCTGGTTAGTCCTTGGATGGGCGACCACCAAGGAATACCAGGTGCTGTACGCAAGTAGAGTAGGAAACTAAGAACCTAAGAAAACTCCATGGACATGGGGTCCTGAAGAATCGGTCACGACTGTAACATCACAACACAACACACGCACCACCACCACCACCACCTATACTCTGTGCACCAAATATACTGGAAATACATCTGCACTGTGTGGAGAAAACTAATCCATCCTCTCTCCTGCGCACAGAAATAAAGCAAAACAAAAATGGAGTTAGCTTTGCAAGCAGCGTTACCTTGACATCGACCCAAAGACATGACTTCAATTTTCTCCTGTTTCTGGCATGACGCTTCTTTGATCTGACACGCATTATCGTACGATTTCCCATCGGAAGCACAGAGAGGATTGAAGTTGGTTTGAGAACAGTCGATGTTACAGACGCACCTGAAAGGATAGGAAAAAGGGGGGGGGGAGGCAAATGTGAAATTAAAACCCCAGACCCAGCAATGAATAATAAACCAAAGCCCTAGGAGGCATTCCGAGATTTATAGTAGAAGTGGTAGAAGGAGGAAGTTAAAAGAAACTGCTCAACACTTTGCCATGGGTTTGCAATTATAATGTGACAGAAAGACAGTGGAAACTCCTGGATTGGCTCTGCTCATATATCTGTACATGACTGTTATCCAGGAAATAATAAAAACAAAAATAACTTATTTCTTCTACAAGCTGCGAGTTTCCGCTGTGAAAGTTGACTTTCTTTCCAATAGTATACTGGGTGTAGGCACTTTTTGGTGGTAGCAGTCCAGTCATGGAATACTTTCCACAGCAAATATGCTTGACTGTTCCCTCCCCTACGTTATCCTTTTGATATTATACAGATTTTTCCTTTCCTTTCTTCAGCCCTTTAATTGCTATGTCCTGAACCTTTACCTGAACTGGCAATTTTGGTCCATTTCCTTTAGAATTACTGGCTAGAATTACCAATTTCTGTATGGAGTCCCAATCTGGATCAAGGCTGTCACTGAAAAAGTAGACCTGGTGATGGCCTCCTTTCTGAGGCGTATTCTCGGTGTTCCAAATTCGATTAAACTATCAACCATGACCCTAGAGCTGGGCATTCACTTACCCTCAACTACAACATGGGTTTTAGCCTTTAAATACTGGCTAAGCCTCCGTTACAATTTTTGTTCTGACTCCTTATTGTCCAATCTCCTGAGAGACCCTTTTATCCCCTCTTGGGATACCTTTCTCGTTACCAAACTCCAAAATATAGGTTTCTTCTTAGATTCCTTTGCTGACATTGACCTTAACAGAGCTCACTCAATCATCAAGTTGAGATTATGTGAAGTAGAAACACAATCACTTACTTCCACCTTAAACCGTGTTTGTTCCCCATGCTAGTTCAATTTACCCCCTATATGTGGTCATGATTTATGTTACTTCTACAAATTAGTAAACCCTGTCAAGAGGTGTGCATTCATGCTAGCAAGACTTAACATCTTCCCCTCATCAGTCCTGTCTGGAAGATACCAAAGCCTACCCCTTTCATATAGGATCTATAAACGTTTTCATATAGAACCCAATACGGTTGACCATATCCTGTGCCACTGCCTGGCTTATAGTAAGCTACGTAAATATTTTCTCAGCCAACTATTACCCGAGCTCCCTGCCCCCCCTGAAGCACATGTGGGACTCCTTCTTGAGGACACTTCTGAATCAGTCACTGCCCGGGTTGCTGATTACCTTGACGCTGCTTTAAAAAGTTATCCCTTGTGAATTACACTGAAGTTTCCAAGGTGGGACATATTTTAAATGTGGTGTTGTTCTGTCTGTTTTTACTTACTGTATTTGTATTTATATCCTCCTTTAAATGCCATTAAAGGTTTATGAAATGAAATGAAATGAATTACTCATTTCCACTGTTTTGCATTTATTTTATATTTTTTTATTTTATTTTATGGATTTTCTTATTGCCTTTGCTTTATTATGGGGACTTAACTACTATTTGTATCTTATTTTGACTTGCCTTTAGAGGTCACTTGGCTGCTGGGTATATAAATCCTTGTTCGACTTATTCTACTGCCTCAGGATTTAAAAAAAAAAAACAGCCCTTTTTCTTCCCTGTGTTCTGATAGTGAGACATTTTCTGGCAGGATCACTGAGAGATCTTCGAGGATAATTTCCATTCAGTTTTTGTGTAAATTGTTGAAAATGATGAAGGCCTTGTTGCATGGACTTTCTTAAAACAGAAGTATTGGACCAGTTGTTTTCAGGTTCTTAGATCAATTAAGTTAAGCTTTCTGTATCTGCTCTCTGTGTGGATGCACACGTAGGTTCAGAAAGTGAAAAGACACTGCTTTTATGGATAGACATAAATTGTAGGAACCTCCATGGAAGGTGGAGGGATGCTTCTCTTGTCATTCTCACACCAGAGGTGAGAACTCTCATAGCTACTAGCAATTTCGTTAACAGGATACATCACTAAGAATGAATAATTAGACAAGAATTCTTTGCCTCCTCATTGACTGCAGATCAGTGTGGAAATAAACCCTGTAAATATACACTTTACTTTTGCCATTCATATACTCAATGACCCAGGTAACCCTGTATGCCCACCAAGTATGGCTAAACTTGGATGAAGATGGCACACAGATTGGTACTCAATTCATCCCATGTCCTTTTTTTTTTTTTTGACACATTCCAACTCAATCCTTGTCCCACCCAATCCTGTTAATTGTGCATCTTTGGATCTCTGGATTAAAAAACCACATATTTGTGGCAACAGTAGGGCACCCCCCCCCCAATATCTGGGGATGGGTTCCAAGCCCTGTCCCTGTGGACGCTGATGAACACTATATATCTATATCAGGGCTGTTCAGCTTTGAACAGGCCGAGGTCTACTTTTTCCGGCCCAAAGTTCCTGAGGACTGCTACACTAAAACCTCTACTTACCAATCCTAAATAAGAACAGAAGGAAGGAAGCAACAGATTTTAAACATTATGTAACTTCCCTCCAAATGACATTGTAACGGTTACTTCTGAAAATCCTTATTAGAGGACTTTGGACTTTTAAACATGACATGGGGAATGGTGGCCATGACAACTTGGTTTATTTCTAGGACAATACCAAAGCAGATTTTTCCGGTGAGATTGATATTCAGATCTCTTATGATTTTGCTAGATTAGGTTCAATCAAATCTCAGAAAATTTATCGGACGTGTCACTGGTCTTACTGACAACATCACTGGGTTACACAAAGTTTTAGAGGCATCTGGATGTGAGCAATAAGGAACAATGTGCACTTGGGATGTCCATAGTCCTGGTTCTCCAGGAACAGGGGAGATACTATTGGCCAGCATGATGCACTGGAGCCCGTTAACACATGTGCAACATATTATCTATTCTAGGCTCTATTTAAGAGCCCACAAAATAACTATTCCAACATCAGAATTATTTAAAGTGATTCTAGAGTAGAGAAGGGCACGAAATGAACACTTTTTCATTTCCGTTTTTGTTTTTTCGTTTCGTTACGTAAAGAAACAACAAACGAATTTCGTCTCTAAAATGAAACGAAACGAACAGAAACACCGGAAATTTTGTCGCCCGTTTCGTTTTCGTTACGGCAATACATTGAACTGCTTTAAATGCTAAAAAAAAAAATCACAAAAATTTGAAATAAATGGTAATGAAATGGTAACAAAACAAATGAAAATGAAAATGAATTTTTGCAAAAATTCACAGAAAATGGAAACGAACCGAAACGGACCCCCTAAACGACAAACGACAAACGAAACACCATTTTTTTGATTCGTGCCCATCTTTATTCTAGAGCTTTGGGAGCATCCACATTCAAATCAAATCCCTTAGAACAGTCTCCAGGGCAGTTGTCGTTAAACACAAGTTATTTGAGGAGAGTTGTTATTTTGCTTTGTGAGCATTGTAAGCACATACCCACCAATGGATGAGGCCGTACACCTCCTTTGTCAAAAGTCAGTTCTCTGAAAAGCTATTTGTTTGTTTAAATGCCAGGGTTAGGGTGAAGACACTATAAGGAGGGGTGGCCGAGAAAACCAAAGTCTTCTGCTTATATATCGCCCCAAAGTGCTTAAAGCACTCTTGGGACAGCTTACAATTTAATTATGCAGGCCACCCATTATCCACCTCTACCTCAGTGGGTTGGGCACTCATTTTACCGACCTGGAAAGGATGGAAGGCTGAGTAAACCTTGAGCTTGCTACCTGGGATTGAACCAGCACATGTATGGTTGCAGTACAGCCGTTGAACCAAATCTCAGCTCAAGCATAGGTGATTTCCCAGTCCACCTCACCCATAGCTGTGAGGACTGCTTTGGAACCGGTTGCTTGAAGCCCACTGAGAAGATTGTTAGCCCCTGGCAATTGGCATGTGGTCTCCTGCAGTGGCGTGCAGGTATTCAGTGGGTCATCATGGCCACCTCTCCAGGTGACACTGTCACTTTTCTTCAACATTTTTTTCCTTTCTGCCTTGCCTGTCTCCATCTTTGTCCAAGGATTCCATCCACATTTTGAACTGATTTTTTAAAAATATTTTTTAAATAAATCCTGAGTCCAGACAACTGCATCCCAGCTCAGTCCTAGTAAAACTAAGGATATTATTATTGTTGCTGCTATGGCTGCTGCTTAGAAACATCATTAAAATAGATTAGAAACAAATCAATAACACGTTAAATGCAATAACATATTTGCACTTGTAGAGTCAAATGTCGGCCATGTTGGAGAATTTTGCATCTTGCCTAGAATTTAAAAGGCAGATTTTCTCCAGGGAGAACAAGAATCGGTACAGTCAGAGTGCGAGGCTTCTGGAGGGACTGGAATTTTCCCTGTAGGATAGTTCCTATTGTTTCAATGCAGAGAGGTATGGCCATTATTGCTGTAGGAGAGTCCAGCAATGATCTTGGGCTGCCAAAGCAAATCAACATGCGGTATGACCACTCTTAAAATGGGGACAGCTGAAACAAAAAGTTACAACATTGAAACATCTGCCTCCATACACATCTGCCATTAGTTCAAGGGCCAGTTCATTCATGAATGTGAGTGATCATCTCAATGTATAATCCCCCGTCGATCCCCTCCTACAGCACCTATTCCATCATGATGCTGGATTATTTCCCATGCAACATGTAGTACCTTGAGAATACTTTACAGCTGGACCCCCGCATCCACTGATTCATTAACCACTGATTCAGTTATCCATAGTTGGCAGAGGAAAAATAAATAAATAATAAAGCAAGCTACTGTCGCAAAACACTGCTTTTGGTTTTTTTGGGGAACGTTCTCTCGTATCCCCATATATCATTATCCACGGGAAGGCCTGGAACCGATCCCCAGTGGATACCGGGGTCCTACTGTATACTGAAAAACAGCTCTGGCAATTGCTTTGTGATGGGGGGGGGGGAGAAGTGGTTATCTAATGGAAAAAGGAGCCACGTTGTGTGAATTTTCCTCGCTTAACGTCTCTTTTTGAATGGTAGTGAGCACAAGCGGGTACCAAGGATTGTGGCAATATTTATTCTGAGCTTGAAAAACATTCTTCCACAATAGCTGTTAAGCTAGTATAGATGAATTTTTATAAAAGCCAAGAGTCCCCTCTGTTCTCTCAATCTTCCTCTGAAGGAATGAAAACATGTGGCCTGAATCACAGTCTGTTATGCTTTCTCCCACTCCATAAACCAAACCTTGCTATTTACTGAGAGTTATCCTCTCTGTGCAAAATAGGAAGAATGGGAAGATGAGATGTTATAAAGCTCAGGCGGCTACTGAAGACTGTCCCTGCAAGGCACTGTTGAGGAAGGGTGCTTAACAGGAAATAGATATAAAAGAGTGTATGGTCGTTTGATAAAGAATGGGAAATTGCCCTATTTGTACTTCACAGATAATTGCATAGGGAACACGGAATAATCACTAGCATGGTGTGAGATGATAACATTGAACTCTTCTTTACAATTCGGCATAGAACATGGCTCTGGAATTAATGCTGGGTCTTTCATTTCAGCAATATAGTAATCAAGGCATAATCAGAAATGACTAGATGATTTCTAGGTACAGTATAGAACAAACAAGGCTCTTGTGTTACAGCTTTGATAAGGCAACAGCAAATCAGTGAGAGACTCTAAAGTGAATAATATGGAAATGAATCTACCCTTTGATTTTGCTTAAATTATATTGCTGTTATAATTTGTGTATCACAACTATGCACCAATTACTTGTCTCTAGGTGAGCAGAGAATTTCTGCAGAGGAAGTCAGGGATATATCTGCACAACATTCTTGACTCTCCTTCCCAGGACATTTCAACCGTGTTGCTACCCAGCTCCAAAACACAAGGCAGCTGAAAACAAAGCAGAGGCAACTATGACTGCACCAACAAAAGTAAAGCAACATCCCCCCCTTAAAAGCTACTGCAGCAAGCCCTGAAACACCCCCACCCCCACCCAGCACCTACAGAGCCAGTTGCATAACAGAATACAGCATAATTGCAGAAGACCTTGGAAGGAGAATTTAAAATGTATATAAAATGTAAAATATTAAAGGAATAAATTCTGTGATATTTTAAAATGTGCCATATGAATAATGAATTAGTACTGGAGTAAACTATGTGTGAACAGTTCCTAGAGTGAGTAAGCCTAAGGTCAGAGACCTAAATTATTTAGCTATTGAACAGCACTGCCCTCGAGGTGCTGTAATTCTGGCAGGGAGGCAGGGAACCTTCTAAGGGGGGTTTTCATCGCAATGCGGTGTCAAGTTTGTGGGACATGCCGGCAATTACAATTAGAACTGTTGGTCAGCACCCAGTTATGTATCTCATACAGTAGGACCCCAGTATCTGCTGGGGATTGGTTCCAGGCCTTCCCATGGATAATGAAAACTGTGGATAAGAGAGAACACCCCAAAGCCCCAAAACTTCTGTTTTGTGACAGGAGCTTGCTTTACGGCTGCTGTTTTGTGACAGTAGCTTGCTTTACGGATGCTATTTTAAGATAGTAGCTTGCTTTGCAGCTGCTGTTTGTGACAGTAGCTTGCTTTGTGGCTGCTGAATTATTTATTTCATTTTTTCCCCCTGCCAACCACGGATAACTGAATAAGTGGGTAACGAATCAGTGGATACGGGGTCCTACTGTGTTGGCAACATAAATTTGGGGGATCAAGGTTCTAGTCCCTTCTGGCAATGAATTCCATGCCTCATTCTCTGTACTGGAGAAAAGGTGGGATAGAAATGGAGCAAAAATTCATTGGCCCAATTTCTTTTGTAAAATTCTGTGCCCATTACAGCAAGCGTGCAACCAATTTCCATGTCTCACTGGCCATCTGTCATGTGCAAGGGCAAGTGACCAAGTGCACAACTCTCTGTGCAACCCAGACATGCCCAAGCGTACCACGGTCAGCCAGCGAGTTTGTGCAGAGCATGTATGTGGTTTCAGGTATTTCTGCATGGTACTAACAGGATTCTACCCTCGGGGCGACCTTGGTCCACGCAGGTGTCATCTCACAGGGAAATGGTAATTTAGACTGCTTGTGTGAACTATTTCCTGGCAATCACATTGTGCACAGGGAAATGTGCTCCAGACCAGTCTCAATTTGTGCACAATTTGGAACTTCAGGGTCCAGCTGTAGAGCTCCTGCTTGGTTGAGCTAGGCTGGCATGCTCGGTCTGGAAGAGGGAAAGGTCACGAGAAGGAAGACCACTCCTGTTCAAGTGAGCCTTTGGAGTGCAATGAGGCTGGCACAGTGGCTCTGAGGGCAAACATGAGAAAGAAGAGAACCATTTGCATGGCCTTGAGGTCACCAGAAGAAAGATGGGATAAAGAAGTAACCAACCAACCAACTGCCCAAATCAATTCCTCTTCTAAGGCCCAGAAGAAAACACCTAATCACACACCCCTGCTTTCTCATTGGCCATTCCACAGTCAGAGTAGCAAAGGCATCCCAAAGGCCTTAAACTTCCATGGTGAAAGACTCCAAGTAGAGGGATTTCTTCTTCTTCTTCTTCTTCTTCTTCTTCTTCTTCTTCTTCTTCTTCTTCTTCTTCTTCTTCTTCTTCTTCTTCTTC
>JAHTLZ010003542.1:3361810-3381414 GCA_023846285.1 Phrynocephalus versicolor
TCTTCTTCTTCTTCTTCTTCTTCTTCTTCTTCTTCTTCTTCTTCTTCATGATCATCGTCATCGTCATCGTCATCGTCGTCGTCATCATCATCATCATCATCATCATCATCAGCAAAGCAAAGCAAAGCATTCTGCTTCTATACCACCCCATAGCACTTAAAGTACTCTCTGGGCGGTTTATAGTTTAATCATACAGATTTGCCCCCCACCCCACCCCCAGCAAGCTGGGTACTCATTTTACCAACCTTGGAAGACTGGAAGGCTGAGTCAACCCAGGCTCTTGTAGAGGCATTTAACCACTGCATCTTGAGGCTCAATATGCAGTCATCGTCATCGTCATCGTCATCGTCATCATGATCATCATGTGCATATGTGCAGTCAATCAATTCTGGTGACTCTTTTCCAGGGTTTTCCAGGTAGAGAATACTCAAAGTGGTTTATCATTCCCTTCTTCTGGGACTGTGCTGGGACACTGCAGGCTACACATGCCGGCTTTTCTCCTTGGAGGCACAGGGTGGGGAATTGCCCTTTCAACCGCTGGCTCCCCAGCCAGGCACCTAGACTACTAAGCTACCCAGCTATCTGGAATTCGTAAAACCACCCCTTAAATATTTCAGTTTCCAACAGTACATAAATAAACATCTAAGGCCCTGAATGTTCTTTCCTTTGATGCAATAAACTAACTAACTAACTAACTGACTAACTAACTGACTAACTAACTAACTAACTAACTAACTAACTAACTAACTAACTAACTAACTAACTAACTAACTAACTAACTAAGACGGTTACTTCACGTCCGTTTTGTCTCTGTTAGTGTTGTGCTTAGGAGCAGTACAATTTTTTTTTACTTCACATCCGCCGCACAGCTTCTGAAATTGGTCTTGACCACGCCCTGGGAACGGGTGCTAAGAGCGGCAATCCTGTACCTGGTTCTGGGGTAGGGATTTCCCTTGTCACTCTTTGTTCCTGCTTTCTGTTCTGAGACAAGACAACGTGTAGTAATGACTGTCACACAACAAACATTCATTTCTCTCAGAAAAATGTGTCTGGGTTGTGTGTGTGTGTGTGTGTGTGTGTTTTTTTTACTTTTCAGCCCTCCCCCGAAAAAAGGAAAAAGGAAGCTAGACAAATTCAGTGTTTGTCACAGCACAAGACTGTGAGGTAACACTTGTCACGAGACAAGTTATCACAACCATGGGAACACTGAAACAGGGACAAAACCACGTGATCACGACCAATGCTGTCACAGTACAAAACTAGTCCGGAACAAAGAAGAATGTGAAGTAACCGCCTAACTAACTAACTAACTAACTAACTAACTAGCTAGCTAGCTAGCTAGCTAGCTAGCTAACCTATTGCTACAAGTCCACTGTTGGTGTGTTAATGGCAATCAACTGTCTTTTTAGGAACTTTTTATTTTAGATTTGTTGTTGTTCAGTCGTTCAGTCGTGTCTGACTCTTCGTGACCCCATGAACCAGAGCTCGCCAGGCCTTCCTATCTTCCACTGCCTCCCAGAGTTTTGTCAAATCCATATCGGTTGCATTGATGACACCGTCCAACCATCTCATTCTCTGCTGTCCTCTTTTCCTTTTGCCTTCAATATTTCCCAACATCAGGGACTTTTCCAATGAGTCCTCTCTCCTCATGAGGTGGCCAAAGTACTGGAGCCTCAGCTTCAAAATCAGTCCTTTCAGTGAACATTCGGGCTTGATTTCTTTCAGGATGGATAGGTTTGATTTCCTTGCAGTCCAGGGGACTCTCAAGACTCTCCTCCAGCACCACAGCTCAAAAGCATCAATTCTGTGGCAATCGACCTTCTTTATAGTCCAGCTCACACTTCCATACATCACTACTGGAAAAAACCATAGCTTTGACTATCCTGACTTTAGTTGGCAAAGTGATGTCTCTGCTCTTTAGGATGCTATCTAGGTTTGCCATGGCTTTCCTCCCAAGAAGTGGACAACCACTTTGCTTTCTTGCATTTCCTTTTCTTTGGAATAGTTTTCGTTGCAGCCTCCTGTACAATGTTACAAGCCTCCATCCATAGTTCTTCAGGTGTTCTGTCCACCAAATCTAGTTCCTTAAATCTATTCTTCACTTCCACTGTGTATTCATACTGGATTTGACTTAGATTATATCTGACTGGCCCAGTGGTCTTCCCTACTTTCTTCAGTTTAAGTTTGAATTTTGAAATAAGAAGCTGATGATCTGAGCCACAGTCAGCACCAGGTCTTGTTTTTGCTGACTGTATAGAGCTCCTCCATCTTTGGCTGTAGAGAACATAGTCAGTCTGATTCCGGTATTGTCCATCTGGTGATGTCCATGTGTAGAGTCGCCTTTTGTGTTGTTGGAAAAGAGTGTTTGGAATGACCAGCTTGTTCTCTTGACAAAACTCAATTAGCCTTTGCCCTGCTTCATTTGGAACTCCAAGGCCAAACTTGCCAGTTATTCTTTTTATCACTTGACTCCCTACTTTAGCATTCCAATCCCCTATGATGAGAAGAACATCTTTCTTTGGTGTCAGTTCTAGAAGTTCTTGTAAGTCTTCATAAAATTGGTCAATCTCAAACTCTTCAGCAACAGGAGTTGGTGCATAAACTGGGGTTACTGTGATGTTGAAAGGGCTGCCTTGGAATCGTACCAAAATCATTCTATCATTTTTAGGTTGTATCCCAGCACTGCTTTTCTCACTCTATTGTTGACTATGAGGGCTACTCCATTTCTTCTATGGGATTCTTGCCCACAGTAGTGGATGTGATAGTCACCTGAACTGAATTCACCCATTCCTGTCCATTTAAGTTCGCTGATGCCCAAGATGTCAATGTTTATTCTTTCCATCTCACGTTTGACCATATCCAGCTTACCCTGGTTCATAGATCTCACATTCCAGGTTCCTATGCAGTATATTTCTTTGCAGCATTCAACTTTCCTTTCTCTTCCAGGCACGTCTGCAGCTGAGTGTTCTTTCGGCTTTGGACCAGCCACTTCATTAGCTCTGGAGCTACTTGTACTTGTCCTCCGCTCTTCCTCAGTAGCATGTTGGACACCTTCCGACCTGAGGGGCTCATCTTCCAGCATCATATCTTTTACCCTTTTGTTTCTGTCCATGGAAGGTTCTTGGCAGGGATGCTGGGTTGGCTTGCTAGTTCCTACCCCAGGAAGTCTTATTACAGGCCTCATTGTCATCAGTGTAATTAGCCTTACAATGATGAAAGCACAGTTCAGCCTGTTTTATTTTGTAGCCTCACTGAACAACTGGGACACAAAAGTAGCAGTGTGCCCCCATTTATAAGATATTCCAGACTGAGGCAAATTATTTTAGATATGTCTCTTTAAAAGTCTGCCATGAAATAACCAACATCAGAAGGTCAGTGCACGATGCCCAACAACACTATTCAAAAGTGGAGAAAAATCGACTATAAGGACTATCTGCCAGCAAGATTAGTTGGTATATGATTGACTTTGAATTCTACTGATGCTAATTTAGGGAAACACTGTGTTCCCTTTCTGAGCTGAACCAAAAATAAGCTGCCAAACTGTTCCTCGGGTCTGTATTCTATCCTTAGCCTTTAAAAAGAATAAGATGAAAGGCTGTACAAACTGTGTATGTGCGTGAATGGGTATGTGGATGCAAAACACACATTTTGATGCATTTTTCCTGTGCAGCTGAATAAAACCAGCAGAGTTCCAGCCAACGAACAAATCCTGTGAGCCTCTCCTGATCAGCACATATATAAATACTGTTTTATGATGTAAGCCACTTTGGGTTCTTTTGGGAAGAAAGGCAGGATGGAAATATTTTGAATGAATGAATGAATGAATGAATGAATGAATGAATGAATGAATGAATGAATGAATGAATGAAAATGCATGAATACACCTGTACATGTTAGCACCAGTGCAATGTGATGGTGAACCTTTTAGAGACTGAGTGCCTAAACTGCGACTAAAAACCCACTATTTTTTCGCAAAGTGCCAATACGGCAATTTAACCTGAATGCAAGGTGGCTGTGAAGGGGCAATGTCAGGTGCCCACAGAAAGGGCTCCGAGTGCCTCCTTTGGCACCCGTGGCATATGTTCGCCAACACTGGTATACACTAAAGCCACCATGGCAGACTTGTCAGCAAAGCCTATCTTTGACTAGGTCATGTGAACAGGACAATCCTTTATTTTTGTACTCAGAATCAGGCATCTTGGCAAGTCTTTGGGTCTGAGTCTCAAGTCTGAGTCTTTGATACCAAATATCAAGTCCCAATCCTCAAGTCTGAGTCCTTTAAAAAAATAAGCTTTTCTCCTCAGAAAAACAGGGAGAGGTGGGTGGGTTCCCAGTCATGAGTTGAGTCCAAGTCAAGTCACTGGTGTGACTTAAGCCTAACTTGACAGCAAGGACCATGACTTGAGTCACCCTCCCTGCAGGTCCTACTGAGTTTAAACAGGCTTCCTTCCAGACAAGGGGACACAGGCTTAGTAACAGAGGGACTTTTAAAATAGTAAATCTGGTATATTATTTAAAAGCATGCATTTTATTCTTCTTGCCTTTCCCTCCCTCCTTTGAGCCTTCCTGGCGTTAAGCAGCTTGATGTATCGGATTTTTGGAAGCCATTCCCTGGGTTGTTTTTACCTATTTCTCCCTGTGCAAATGTTTGCCTTTCCTAAATGCAAGAGGAGAAAAGCCTTATTCCCAGAGGGTGCAGCTGTGCTTATGCAGGGCATTTCGACTGCGGGCCTGTTATTCAAACAATTAGAAATCACACAGACCATGGAAGGAATTATCTGGGCACTGTGCAGAGCATTTTATTGTTATGTAGTACATAATGAAAGTGATTTCAAACACCCCAAAGCCTCATCACGTAAGGGCGCTTGGAATAATCAGGTGGTGTATTATTATTTTGTTGGGGTTTTTTAAAAAAAATTGTAGGGGATGAAAATGCTCTTACTGGACATACGTCAAGCTCAGATGCACTAAGCGGGGAAGGTGTTTACTGCTGCCCTGCATTGCATATCAAACGAAGCAGAGAACACACACACACACCCCAGAGGCTGTGGCAGAATGAGAAAGCAGAGGCTGAGGGTGATAACTGTGCAGTTGCTGCCATGGATCTGATATTCACAAGCAAGAAAGGATAACAGTCAGCTGTTAGTCCCCATGAGTCAGACTTTGACTTCCTTAGGGTTGTGACCCTGAGGTACTTTCTTACGCACGACACTTCCATCGATGTCCATAATGGTTCTCTGAGGACATACTAGAAAAACTCCCCAGTTGGGACATAATTAGAAACATAGTTTGGAAATCAGTGAGGGTGGGCATAGATCCACCCATAGTGTTAAGTTGTTGGGTTGGTATTTCTGGAGATAGGGATCTGATCGCCACTGAGGCATGAAATTGGCGACCTGGGGCCAGGCACTCTCATTCAGCCCAATCTTTGATGATGAGAATCAAAAACAACCACCCCTTGGTAGTGCAACTACTTGGGCAACACCATTCACTGTCACAATTTATATCTACTGTTTTACCCGTGGAGGCTCAGTAGCCCATTTCTTCACATTTGGGGGTATTATTTCCCCTGTGTTTTCATTTTTTGGAATCTGTTGGTCTGTACAGAGCCTCCCCATGTCTGCCTTGCACAGGTTTGCCTGCATCTGGCCATTATACTCCCACTGAGTCCTGTTCGGCCGATCCTCACCCATGGTTTTTTACCCCCACCCCACCCCCACCATCATGAGTCCCCTTCCTTTGTCTGCAGCCTGCCTGTACCATCTCACTTGGCATTTGTGTGGAGGCCACAGGCCCGTCACTGTGTTGTCCTGTGACTTTCAGGGCAGGCAAAGCCACCACCAGAGAGGCCCACAGCTCCAGTCCTATTTATTACACCCCCTCCCACACACCCCAACATGTTCTCATTACAATTCTTTGCAATCTCTTTCACACACTGTCCTCCGCACTAACCCTTTCCTTCTTTCAGTTCAATTATAATATAACCTTCATCTAGCTCACACCTGTCTCTGGAGACCCTCCACGCACTGTATTAGCTTGCATGCTACACCACCTTCAGGGCAGAATAAACGTCCCATTTTCTGGTTAAAAATGGCTGCAATTTAGAAAGCCGAAAAAGTGGAATAACCACAAGCTCTGCTAAAGTGGGCACAGCAATCTATTTTTCTGAGAAACTAGCAAGTACCAAAAGCTTGAACTGCAGCATACGTGTTTGTGTAGGTGTTGTGTCTTTTTTTTTTGTATATTGTTCCAATGTTTCTAACAGCCTAATTAAAAAAAAAACATATTGTCTTTACAATGGCCTTTAAGGATTAGTTTTATAACTGCTTCTAATCTGAACCATCTGGAGATGTTGTGAAAGCTGGTAGCATAAAAATATTATAAATAGAGATGATGAACAGCTCAATGGGCACATTCCTGATCTTAACTGATGAAGTACTTTCTGCTCAGTCTACTTTTTTTCTCCATGCCATCAAAACTAGCAAGCTACATCTAAGGGGGAATGGGTCCCTCAAATTCTCCCCTCCGTGCAGGCTGAAAGGTTCCAGGTAGTGGAAGTGGTCTTGGGGAATGAGACATGACTTGCACAGCAGTTGGAGAGTGAAAAGTGAGTTACTTCTTTGGGGTGGGGGTGGGGGCGAAGCTCTCCATCAACACTGTTGGTAGCACAACTTATTTTTTTCTACACTTTTTTTGGGGGGGGGCAGAGGGGGTTCTTTTACGGCTCCTCTAAATGACAACAATGGCAGATGCACTAGTCTGGCACCCACACGCACCACAGTGGCCCTGGTCTGGAGTACTGTACGGGAGACAATGTATCTCCACACACATGGACATGCCATTTTTTTAAAAATAAGAAGGGAACTTTCAGCAGAATGGCCTTCTTTTTCTGGGAGATGTCGACCAAAAAAAGAGAGAAAGGAATATTTTAACCAAAACCGGAGACGTTTCAGCCGAGGTGTAAGATGTACTGAACAAGCCAATGTCACATGTTGACAAGGGAGTTGCATGCCGGCTGGAGAGATGCCCAGACAGCCTACCACCTTCGGCGTTGGTGGATCAGCGCTTATCGAGCCCCAGACTCTAAGCCAGAGTGGCCGTGTGTAGTTTTTTTAAAACTGTGACTGGGAAAGTGCCATTTTTACTTGATGCAGCTATGCTTCATGCCCCCTTACGCTGGCCCCTAAGAAATACCTTGCTAGTGAAGTAACTGTGAGCTACTGTAAGCTCAATAAATAAATAAATAAAATACTGTACAATACTGATAAACGTATATGGTCTACTCTAGACGGAACTGCAGAAAACTTTAACCAATGAAATGCTTAACTATAAGTTTCATTAACACTTTGCAATTCTAAAGGCCCCCTCCTGAACCTCTTTGTCTCACTCCTTGTGACACCCATGGGCCCATGTTCTCTGAATAAAGTTACGCTATTCCACAAGAAACATCTTCTATCTGTTCTGTACTCCTCTTTTTGGGGTAATTACCTCTCCTTTGAGGTCAGTAGTACTCTATTTCAAAGGCTACTGCAGGCCTGAGTCTTAGGGTGGGGGAAACAAGACTTTGCGAGAGAAGTAGGGCTGTGGGTTGCCCTTTCTAGTGCCTGATGGGCAGCAAGGGCACACCTCCCATGAAGGCTTAGGTCTCCCAGGAAGCTCTGAGCACTTTTTGTTCAGTACAAAAGGCCCAATAAAGGTCCTGGTGTGTGTAGGTGTGCGCCTGTGGACAGGAACTCCCAGAATTTTGCCGGGCAATTTCTGATAAATTCTGGGAGGTAGAGTGAAAAGCAGAAAAAAACCCACCCGAGCTTATATAGTGACAGAGGATAGACCTCTGTTACATAATAGTTACAGAATGCTCTTTTTCTTATTTCAGTCATTTCCACAGTTTATTAAATAATTGTGCCACAATTAAATAAATCAGTATAAATGGGCATTAAATGTGAAAATACCACTGGTCAGACAAGCAGAAAAACACTTCCAGAACAATGCCAAACAGTCAAAAAACCTCACAACATCTATAATAATAATAATAATAATAATAATAATAATAATAATAATAATAATAATAATAGTTGGAAGCCACTAATAGCCCCCCCCACGGGCGAGTGATTAGTGGCTTCCCGAGTCAATTAGAAATGATATTCTCAGCCCCCTGAACCTCAAACCTCTCCAAATTTCAGGGGCTTACAAGGAAGAGTTTGAGGAAGCTGAAACATGGCAATGGAGTGCTGGGCAGCGGAACAGCCATCAGTGGAGAAGGAAGAGCCAGCAGAGGTGGTGAAGGAAGATCTCTGGATGAGAGAATGGGTTGCCTTCAAATTGCCCTGAGAGGCAGTAGAATGTGAGTGGTTGGACTAGGAGGCTTGGAAGTCACCTTCCGGGGGCGGGGGGGGGGACAGAGAGAGAGAGAGAGAGAGAGAGAGAGGAGAAAGCGGGAACATACCTATTTTGAGAGAGAAAACCTGGATAGAGGGAATCAAAGATAACTCACTTCCTGTGGGACCAGCCCTGGAAGGAGACCTTTCTTTCCCACCAATACACAGAGACCTAGACTGGAGAGTCTGAGAACATATGAACCTACCTGGCCATTAAGATTGAGCCCTTTTGAAAGAGCCATCCCTCAAGGGGTGAGAGGGATGGCTTGTAGACACCGGATATTCTCAGCAGCTGCCCCCAGGCTATGGAATGTCCTCCCAAGTGAGATCCGACTGGTGCCAACATTTATGACATTTCGGCGCCAGGTAAAAACCTTCCTGTTCGAGAAGTTTTTTAATTGACATAATACAGATTGTGGGTTCTGATGGCAATTTTTACTGTAATGTTTTTATTATTGTTTTAATGATTTATTGACATTTTGATGTTTTAACTGTTTTAATTCTTTTGATTGTAAGCCGCCCAGAGATCTTTGGGTAGTGGGCGGCATATAAGCTGGATGGAGGTTTTACCAGTGAACCCCAATCCAAGGTCGAACTCCTGCAGGTTAGGGGACGGACTGTTTCTTGCCTGTTGCAAGTTGGTCTGAGGATCAAGAAAAGACTTTTGATATATTTCATGATGTTATTTGTAACTCCAAGCTGGATGATTATAGGCTGCAGGAAGAGGAGGAATTGCATGCTAGGTTTGTTTCATCCAATAAATCTGTTAAAGCAGAAGAGTTTTCTGAGCCTGCTAATTTGGAGAAAGAAGCGTGACCCAAGGAGGGAGGGGGCTTGGCAGCTATTCACAGTACTGATGATAAAACAACATGTTACCTTTGCTTTAGCCCCCTTTATGTTTTGTAGAAGAGTGAGAGTTAGCTGCAGGTAAAGAAAATGTGAAGACTCAGCTGTGGTCGGCAAAATAGGCGGCAATCTACATAACCAATTAGCACAGTGATAACCCATCATTTGCAAGTCTTCCACGGACAATGGCTACCAGTCTGGGATGGGATTCATGTCATTTCAGAGCTCTAGCTAAAGCCATCACAGTTAAGAAAACTTCTGAAAAAGTATATGACCTATGCATATCATATTGCACTTAGGGGCGAATCTAAGAAGTTTAATGCAGGGCATGAGTAAAGTGGATAGAGGGACGCTCTTCTCCCTCTCACAAAATACCAGAACTAGGGGACATCCACTCAAATTGAGGACTGGGAGAGTAAGAAATGACAAAAGAAAATATTTTTTCACCCAGCGCGTTGTAAGTCTGTGGAACTCCTTGCCACAGGATGTGGTGATGGCATCTGGCCTGGATGCCTTCAAAAGGGGATTGGACAGATTCCTAAAGGAAAAGGCCATCACAGGTTACAAACCACAATGGGGACGGGTAATCTCCAGGCTTAAAACCAGGGTACTTCAAGGGCCAGATGCAGGGGAGTGGGATCAGGAGACAGATATCTAGTCTCGTCCGCTCCCAGAAGCATTTGGTGGGGCCACTGTGAGATACAGGAAGCTGGATTAGATGGGCCTTTGGCGTGATCCAGCATGGCTCTTCTTATGTTCTTATGTTATTTTTTTGTCCCATTTTTCCCCTAGCCAATTCATATAAACTCTCATGCTATGCCACTCTTCTCAGTGGGAAGGGCCCTTTTCTTCAGGACCTGGCATGTTTTCTGTGCCTTACTCAGGAAGGAGAAAGGAAACCAAGACAGCCAGAAGACCAGATATCTGGCTACATTTGTAAAGTGAGTTAAACAAGCTAACAGAGAAATCATACATAGATTTGAGTAGGACAGGGCTCATAAACAACCAATGTCACACTGAAGGACAGCCGTAGACAAATGCTCCAAGATAGTTATTATCCTGTCTCAGCAGATGTATGCTAAAGATCATATTGATCTGATAGGGCCTGTCCACCACTTATAATCTGTTGACACTTATTGTTGTTAAAATCAACATGTGCTGTTATTTCTTTACAGTTGCTTCCTCACAGTGGAGCACAGACTAACACGGCTACCTACCCCAAAACTACACCTCCCCACTGCTGCCCACTCAATGCCTCCTTAACATTAGAGTGCAGCCATTTCTTAACCATTTATACTGGTAACGCCTGCCCCCCCCCGAGAATTCCTGGTTGTTATGGTGCAGGACAGTGGGAGAGGTGGTAGCGCTGGGGCCCACTCTCTTCCTTCTCAGATGCTGTCATGCACAGCATTCAGTCTCAGCTTGTGAAAGAACCAGGCAATTGCAGAAATATTCTGATTAGCTATTTGAAGGAACTGAAATTCAGAGAGTGGTAAGGATGGATGAACCTGCCAATTCTCCTTTCTTCGATGTGTGTCTCTCTGTGTGTTTGTGTTGATCCCAGTGTCCCTTTGTTGTCTTTGTGAAGGAATTGGGGGATTGGAAAGTTTGTTTCTCTCTCTCTCTCTCTCTCTCACACACACAAGAACCAGATGGAATCATCACCTTTTTTGAAGGAAGACACAAGACCAACATGCCATGTACAGTAGCTATGAGGAACTTGCCGGAGAAGAGATGGGTAAATACAGGGAGATGAATATACACAGCGGAATGCACAAGGGTTTCAAAGCATGACCTTGAAAGGTGAAGCACCCTGAGCCCTCTTTTTGGCTAGGCCAATCTCCCCATGTTGGTTTCTTCATTCGTTGAATTTCTTTTCATCCAGTTTTTGAATCAGCTTATGAATTCTGGGAAGCTCTTACCAAAAGGGAAATTAAATAAAGCCCCCATCCGTGCCTTGAATGGAATATGGGCTTAATTTTTTTTTAAAAAAATGGAACATGTATCTCTATTGATCTGTTTAACAAACATGCAGATTTCTGACCGACACCATGACACTGTTGCTTCCTTAAGCATACTTACATAAAACTCAAAAACTGACACAATCTATTTATTGCTGATATTGCTGGTAGCAAAATTGAAAAGGGCATGAATAAGACACATGGCTTGTGATCCTGTGTAGCCCCTCAAGGTAATCTGAGGGACAAGAGCTTGCTCAGTTCATGGCGTCATAAAACTGAAGCAATAAATGTCGCTCTTTCTTGATTGCGCATAATGCCAATCAGCTTCCCCCCCTGCAACTAAATAGGTGGCCATCAAGGGACTGCTCACTTTACTACCAGAACATGACTCTTGCTAAATGCTTATGGTGATTTGATGTGTATGCATGGTGGTGGGGCTTCTTCAGATATATAGAAAATAGATTATTTTTTTAAAGGAGGGGAAATGGTAAGAGATTGAAAAGCAAAAAAGAGTAGCCCAGTTCAAAGTCCATAAGCACATTCTTTCATGCCATAATGCCCTGCTATACACAGAAGATTAGGTGTCAATGCCCATTAATAGTTTATGTGTATTATCATATTATCCTTTATGCACACTTTCCCAAGTGTGCGAGGAAAGGTTGATCAAATCATCTAATCATTTTTGCTGAGTTCCGTTGGCATTCTTGTTTTACCCCTTCTTTCACTTTGAGTTTGAAACAACACTGAACAAAACTTAAAAAGCAAATGCTGGGCATAGTTATCTCATTATTGGGAAGTACGTGGAAGGTACACAGCAGGGCAAAATGCCATTTTACTTTTGCAAAGATTCTTTTTAAATGTAAAAGCTTAAAAGCACATTTCAAATCACCAGATTAAAAGGAAAATAGATGTATGAACTGCAGAACATTAACCTTTTCTGCTTAAGGATTGTACAGAGAAATAAAGAAACAGAGATGTTGTTTAGTAGGTGTTGTGTTCTTAGTGTAACCCTTGAACTGCCTGAGTTTGCAGTATATGAATAAATAGAAAGGAAGGCTCCAAACTTAGCTCTAGCCAAGCTCTAGCTGGGCCCCAGCCGGGCGGAGACTGATCAAGCTCCCAAGCACAGGCAATGGGAGACAGGGGTAGGATGTGGGAGCTGGAGGATGGAGAATGACTGAAGGGCAGTGGTTTGATGCCTGTACTGCAGCTAGAACTGTGCTCATGACCTAGGGTTCAATCCCAGGTAGCAGGCTCATGGTGGACTTAGCCTTCCATCGTTCCAAGGATGGTAAAATGAGTACCCAGTTTGCTGGGGGGGGGGCAATGTGTAGCCTGCATTACTGTAAAATAAAACTGTAAACCACCCAGAGACTACTTGAAGTGGTATGGGGTGGTATATAAGCAGAACACTTTATCCAATTGGGGGCCAGCAGGCTGTTTAAACCATCCAATGGGCAGCCTCGGGGATATCCTAGGAGTGTATATAAACAGGCCTTTGGGCCATTTTAGCCGTTGTTTTCCCCCAATGCAACGTGTGTTTTTGTCATGGAATAAAGAGCTGAATTTTCACTTTGGACATTGTCTGGTTTCATCAGACCCGCTATATAACAGTAGGTGTTCCTGTTCATCCTGGATGCTGTGGAAATCTTGGCTTCCAGAAACACTTCTTTCTCTATTAGGCTAAAAGAATAGTGTCTCATTTCCTCACACAGAGACAACTGCGTACTGTGGTTCACAGGTTGGCTGCCATTTTGGATTTGCTGCTGAAAACTAAACATCTCTCTATATACCAGCAATTAGAATAAACATTATACTTCCTAACAGTGGACAGCTTGTCTGTTGAAGCACCGGGGTGGTAGTGGAGTGCCCAAGGTGGGCCTGATGGTGCTGATTTTAGGGCTTTAAATAACTCCCCCTCCCATTCCGTGGCTCCTGAAAGCTGCCCCAGGACAAAGGTGATCCTTCTCAGCTGGAAACTCTAGGCATAGGCCGAGGGCCAAGGTCGGGCCTCCTTGTCCTCTTCAAGTAGTGACTGGGAGCACATCATAGCTCTTCCCTGAAACTAGAGAATAAGGAAACTGAAGAATAAGGAAGTGAAATGAATTTGACCATATAGTCACACCATCACTTTAAATGGAATATTTCCCCCCTGAAGTGTTTGCTTGCTTTATTGTGGCTGTCTTCTTAATTGACTTCAGAGTATTGGCAAAGGTGCACAAGGACCATATAGGACAGTATGAGATCTGTAGGCTGTTTTGGATACGAGGCTGGTGCCAAATTGCATTCTGGACCTACAACATATTGATTTAGCCCAGTGGTTCTCAACCTGTGGGTTCCCAGATGTCCCTGGACTGCAACTCCCAGAAATCCTGGCCAGCTCAGCTAGTGATAAAGACTCCTGGGATTTGCAGTCAAGGTACATCTGGGGACCCCCAGGTTGACAACCACTGATTTAACCCTATCCAGCCTGTTTCTGCCAAGCTATGTAGATGAGCTCCACTTGCCAAAGTGCTGGATGAAAAAGTGCCACCAGGCCTTAGCTGAATACCCAGGATGCCTCTTCATGGCTATTAAGATGCACCCTGATGATGCCTGGTTCATGGGGAGCCACAATTTCTGAACTATGTGATTGCTTCACTATATGCGGACTCTCTCACTACAAAAAGCATAGCAAACTTCCCTTGTTCCCACCATGGCTGTTCTTTTTTGTTTTTCCTTTCCAAAGGTCACCTCTGCCCATACACATCCATCTTCATCCGTCCCATCCTTCTTTATTTTATCACCTGCAAGTCCTCTGTTAATGCACAAATCTTCTCTGACTCATTTGCCATTAACCTTTTGTACCCACTGCATCCCTATCAATAGATGCAATTTCAGATAGGACTACTGGTACATGAGGTTTATATTATGATACCTGCTTACTTTTTATCTGGGGGGTGGGGGTGGGGGGAGATCATCCAAGTCCCCATGTTTTGTCATCCAGATGTCTTTCATTAGTGAAAGGAGATTTAAATTGCTTCCTTTTGACTTTGCCCAATTTAGCAGATTATTCATAACGATCAGGTACCAAGAACATTTTAGCAAGTGTGTGGGAGAGTGAGAGAGAGGAGGAGGAGGAGGAGGAGGAGGGAAAAGCCAGAATGATTCACCAAGAGTCCAAAAGTTGCTAAACCTGCTCTCTCTTAGATATATATTCCAGGCTAAACTGGTAAAATGACATCTAAGTTCATTTGCTATGATTTTTTACTTTTTTTTTTTTTGGAAACCCCAACTTCATGAGAATGTAAAATTTCTTTTTTTTAAGAACTCAAAAATTCTAGAATCTCAGACCCAGCAAGACCACCAGACATGTTGGGTGGTAGACTTTGCCAAGTTACGGTCTAGGGATATAGATGTTCTGTGCTTTTCTCCTGATTAGAATTTAATAAATCATATAATCCCTCATCCAATTAAAAAAAGTAAAATATTTCGGGCTTCTAGAATGCAAACTGTCTACATGGGTGGACATCCAAGCCACAGCTGCCTCCTTAAATCAGCAACCACACTGCTTCCTATGCTTCTCTTGAATTTCATCTAAGAATGACATGCCTGGTGAAATCCATCTTGCCAAGAACATTTGGACTTTCCATCTAATTGCACCTTTCCCGGTTAAATCCATCATGCCATGAACTTGTGGACTTGAAGTCTTCATATAGTAAAGCACGATGAAGTGGTGGCATGTGTTGTACAATGATTTTTAAGAGGTCTATTAAGATATCACCTACTACATTTGTACTTTACATGACTGGTGTCTCTGTTAATTTATAATCTGCTCTTCAGTCAAAATCTTTGAAGCACAATAGCCACAATTAAAAAAAAATCCTAGTAAGGATCATATGAGAAAATCAAAATACAGTGGTACCTTGTATAAAGGGATTAATTCGTTCCAAATGAAATTATGTTAAGCAAATTTTCCTTTATACATATTTCCTATAGGAATGCATTGAAAACGGAGTAATCCCATTTTTATGTTGTACAGATTCACTCCATAGGCGATTCTGTTAAGCAAAATTCTCCTCCCTCCAGAATTTTTTATGTTGTACGAATTTTATGTTATACAACGTGTTTGTTATACAAGGGTTCACTGTACACACAAGCAGGTTAATGGGCAACCTGGACCTTCCAGTGTTCACAGTGAGGATCAGATTGCTGCTGATTAAAGGGGTGCACCCGGCTTTCACAGAATACAATGATCTGTGGACCCTGAAATTGCAAAAGGGGCCTTTATTCAGCTAACATGTACCTCTGTTGATGATATGATTCCTCTTCCACAATCAGAACCGTCCCCAAAGGATTTCAGCCAATATTTAATACAAGTACTGTACTCCATGTTGCTTTTGCCCCCATCATGTAACATGTTGCAGATAACAGTCTTACTTCCAATCATGCTACTCACCAGCTGTGTCTGTTGTGAACAACCTGTGCTGGCTTCCTGTGCTCCACAGAGAGCCTCCTTCCACAGTTCAGTGTCTCTTGTTTCAATTCATGGGAAAACAACAACACATGATGTGCCCATTTTGCCATGACATCTGGCCATTGATGTTCTATCAGGGCCATAACTAGGGTGAGGCAACTGGGGCTTTATCATTCCCTTTAGAGTACAAGATTGGCCCAGCAGCCTGGCCCACCACCATAGGGAAAGAAAACAGCAAGGACAGGTCTATCCGGAGCTTAAAAGACCAGGTCTGGGTTAGCCAGGACAGAAAGTCAGTTTATGAATATACACACCAATACACACCAATATACTGTATCTGTTAAAGACACATTGCTTTGGTAGCTCTGACAGTGCTGCTAATATTCTGTGAAGGAGGGAAGATGCTGGTACTGTACGACTCCCTGTATTATTTTCACTGCCTATAGTCCGAAAGGTTTCTCTTTGTTTGTGCGTGTTTGCACTGTTTTCTCTGGATGACAAAATCACTAATTAAGGTACTGATGGTAGGAGTGTGTTTGACACATCAGGTTCATCTTTTTGATGAGGACGGATGGAAACTAGAATGGGCCAATCAAAGTCTGGATAACACAAAACCTATCAGACAATATGAATGGCTGTTTTCTGCCATTAGCCATGGAGGTATCTATGGCTGGGGGAAAAGCCAGATAGAAACTTAATCCAGTGCAACCAGGTCATATACATACACTGCTGAACCCTAACCCTAACCCTAACCCTAACCCTAAATCAAGACCAATGCGTAACATATATGGCTTTCAACCTACATCTTACAAAGTGGGCATAAAAAGGCAGGTACTGTATATGACTACAAGAGTGTCCCAACTGCCATGGGAATTCTGAAGCTGGCAAGGTAAGGCCTCCGATTCTTTCTTTCGATTCCTTGTTTTGTTTTTGGACATATTTGGCCATTATGAAGATAAATATTGATCAATGAAGCAATAGGGCTAATTGGTGCTGACAACTGTATGATTTACACACATTTCTATACCCTTACGATGGAGTTTATTTGTCAGGGAATTCAATTTGAATGTACTGATGTGGGATTTTACGTGCCACGCTGGCAGACAGCAGAATTTGCAAATACAGTGGTACCTTGTATAACGTAATTAATTCGTTCCAAATCAAATTACGTTATACAATTTTTCCACTGTACAAATTGTAATTTCCCATAGGAATGCATTGAAACTGGATTTAATCCATTCCAATGCGGCGCTAGGTTTTTTTGGGCGAGGGGGGGCAGGCGGGCAGTGGACCCCCGTGCAGGTGCCAGGTAAGGGTGCCCCTCCCCGGCTCACCCCCCTCCGTGTCTGCCGCCCCTCCTCTCCCCTCCCTCCTCTCCTCTTTCCCCGGGCGGCCGCAGGTGGTCGGGCGGAGGTCGCCGCGGGGGTGGGGGGAGGGAGTGGGGTGCGCTGCTTGGTCTGGGGCGGCGGGGCTTGGGCGGGACAGTGGCAGGAATTTCCTCCCCCGCTCACCTCTTGCTGGAGCCCCGGAGGCGCCCGGCAGGCAGGAGGGCGCACCGGCAGCCCGCCCTGGAACCCCAGCATCCGCGGCGACGGCAAGCAGAGGACCCCCGTGCAGGTGCCAGGTAAGGGCACCTCTCCCCGGCTCGCCCCCCTCCGTGCCTGCTGCCCCTCCCCTCCCCTCCCCTCCCCTCTTTCCCTGACCGCCCCCCCCATCGTCTTCCCGGGCGGCCGCAGGTGGTGGGCGGAGGTGGCCGCAGGGGGGAGGGGGGACATATTTTTTTCCCATTGTAGGGATTTTTCGTTGAACAAACCCTCCGTTATACGAGGTACCACTGTAATATATACCTGCAGTTAGAGAAGAAACAGGTTAAAAGGTAATGGTTCCCCGTGCACATGCGAGCTAGTCGTGTCTGACTCTAGGGGTGGTGCTCATCTCCATATTCAAACCGAAGAGCCAGTGTTGTGCAAGTCCATGGCCACATGGCTGGCATGGCTGCAAGGAAACACTGTTTTACCTTCCCATGTTACAGCTGTACCTATTTATCTACTTGCCTTTACATGCTTTCGAGCTGCTAGGTTGGCAGGAATTGGGATTATCAGCAGGAGCTCACTCTGCTGCGTGGCACCCAGGATTCGAACCACCGAGCTGCTGACTTTGCAGCCAACAGTTTTTGGAAGCCTTACTCCACTGAGCCACCATGCCCTAATTCAGGGACGTAACACCAGGTGATATTGTTCTTTAGTCAGTATGACTCTAACACTGCAATCCTACTGTATGATTTCTGTAGTAAATACCTGCTGATGGGAAAGTGTTCAAGAGCTACTTATTCAGATGGGCACGAAATGATATTTTTTGTTTTGTTTTTTGTTTTTCATTTCATTTCAGAGTAAATTTCAGATAAATATTGATCACTGAAGCAATAAGGCTAGTTGGTGCACTTTAAGGAGATTTCCCTCCTCAAAAGAGTAGGCTTTGTCTGAGACCCAATGTATAACCCTGCTGTTTTACACAAATTAGGATTGTGGAACTCCCTGCTACAGGATATGGTGATGGCATTTGGCCTGGATGCCTTCAAAAGGGGATTGGACAGATTCCTGGAGGAAAAGTGCATCATAGGTTACAAGTCATGATGGGGATGTTTAATCTTCTCCAAGCTTAAAACCAGGGTACTTCAAGGGCCAGATGCAGGGGAGTGGGATCAGAAGACGTACATCTAGTCTCGTGTGCTCCCAGAGGCATTCGGTGGGGACACTGTGAGATAAAGGAAACTAGACTAGGTGGGCCTTTGGCCTGATCCAGCATGGCTCTTCTTATGTTCTTAGGATTCTGGATATGTCTTTTGGGTCTAGTCATGCATTGGCATGAAAGGACATTTCTCATTACATATGTTGCATTTACATACTCCCTGACAGTGCTTAAGATGAGGAAGCCAGTGTGTTGGGAGGGGATACATAATACAGATTATGGAATGCCGTTCTGAGTGAGACCTGCCTGGCACCAACATTGATGACATTTCGGCACCAGGTAAAAACCTTCCTGTTCCAGAAGTTATTTAACTGATATATAACATCGGTTGTCAGTCCTGATGGCAATTTTAGTGTATTGTTTTTGGTGTATTGTATTTATTGTACTTAAATGTTTTTATTGTTTTAATTTTATTGGCATTTTAGTCTTTGAATGGTTTGAATTGTTTATTTTAATTGCAAGCCACCCAGAGACCTTTGGGTAGTGGGCGGCATATAAGATAGATAGATAGATAGATAGATAGATAGATAGATAGATAGATAAGGGTCTGAGGATGACCTCTGAAATACATTTCCCAGCTCTAAACCTTATGTTTCTCTTCCATTTCTTCGTCAGGGGTGTTACAATGCATCCCTCTCTGTCATCCTAACTCAATTGTCTTCTTAGCCTGCTTAGGAATCAAGTCCAAAGCAAGCAGCCGAGAATGCCTGATTTACCAATAGATTGCAACTTAGTGCTTAATAAATGGGCACAGCCACTGGCCCACTTCAAATATTCATGAAGCCCGCACTGGGGCAAAACGCATTAAACGTGGGAATAATGCCAGCAATATACGATCCTCTTACAGACAAAGAGCTTTTTGTAGATTAAAAGAAGACGTTAAAGACTTTAAACTGAGCAGTCTTTGTTTTTAACGGAGTGGAGGGTGCTCACTAATGGAATGCCAGATCACACGTGTGTGTGTGTGTGTGTGTGTGTGTACACGCGCAGGGGGTGCGCGTGTGCACATTTGCATTTCTAAGAATAAAATGTTCTAATATGGTGCTGCACAGAGTTGCTACTTGCATTAAAGGATCAGGGCAGATGCTGCTACTTGCAAGTAGTATGGCTAAGAATTTAATATGTTTCCTAGTTGCAAATTCAAGTTGGCCAAAAATGGCTCTTGCATAGACAGACAGACAGACAGACAGACAGACAGACAGACAGACAGACAGA
>JAHTLZ010003542.1:3388992-3418703 GCA_023846285.1 Phrynocephalus versicolor
TAATAATAATAATAATAATAATAATAATAATAATAATAATAATAATAATAATAAAGGACCTGCAGTCAGTCTCAAAAGCAATTTCAGAACTATTCTGGTAGTTAAAACAAAAAAGAAAGGATGTGAATATCCAGATATAGGGCCCGCTAGAAAGAAACGAAAGATTAAGCTTCCCTCAGGGTGAAATGGCCAGATCAAAACCAGTTGATCAAATCAGTCAATCGTATGAGCAATTCTACCCCTTCAAATGGCACACGACCAGGCCACCAGCTGCAGCGGGGAAAGGAGGGTAATGGGACCAGAGGAGAAGGAAGAAAATGGGAGCTTTCCCCTCCTTGGGCACTAGCTCTCGGGTCTTTCCCCCAAAGAGGCACGTACACGCATGGAACTCTGTAGCTGAATACACTGCTGTGGCTCCTAAGGTGAGGCAACCTGTCTGTTTTGACCCACACCATTAGAGAGCAGTGGGTAAGACAAAATAACAGTTCCACTAGTCGGCTACTTTAAAGGAAGCCCTATGGGTGCTTCAAGAAATGCCTTCTTTCATCTTCCGTCAGAGGCAGAGTTGGCCCTGAGACATTTACTTGCTCAGAGCGAGAGCGAGAGAGAACAGGACTGAGGTGCTGCTCTGTCAATCTGAGTCATTCTACTGCAGTGTTTGGGCTGGATTGGTGGATGGGGGGAGACTACTTTATTTTTTATTTCATCATCATCATCATCATCACCACCACCACCACCATCATCATCAATCTTTTTTAATTTTTAAAAAGCCAGTTCTCAAAGTAAAACAACTTGTCACTCATCCCCTAAATCTCAACATCGCATTCAAGAGCCAAAGAACAATTAGAACCATTCATTATGAAAAAAGAAATGCAGACGTTAAAACACTTGCGTGACCAAAAAATCCACAACAAAAACATTTCAAACTGGCACAAGAAAGGCCGCAATGGGAGAGATACAGAATTGTCTGTATACACACAGTCGGGGCGCAAAAGCGGAGGGAGTGCCTTGAGACACACCACGCGTCTGTGACAACAGAAGGAAGGCCTCAGCAGAGGATCGCAGTGCACCCCTTTCGGCTGCAGTCAGTTGAGACAGCAACAGAGTCAAGTTGTAAGGCATAGCTAACAATTGCCTAAAAAGCAGTTTTACATCCCCCAAAGTACAGGATAAATCTTCCTATAAAGGGGAAAGCATTACAGAACTTGATAATTATGCCTTTGTGAATCAACCAGATTTTCTACTGGAGCTTGTTTCTTTGGGGTGGGGTGGGGAGGGAGGAAGCTCCACCATGTGTTTTTTATATTTTATTTTACAAAGCTAGACACTCTAAACCTCCCCGTGGTTTTCCTCCTGGAGACCATTTTCCAATATATTTAAATTAGAGAGGACTGCTCCGCTCCTCTCCCCCTCTCCTGGCTTTATGTATCTGCTGATAGCGATAGGTGGTATCCCTTTGCCATTGATGGAGCATATTCTGAAGAACAAGAGCAGGCATTTCAATTTCTATTCAAAGCTCTCAGCATCTCTGGGAGGTTTGTCTTTTGCATAGTGAAGCGGGCAGGATAGAGAGTGAATCTTGTCCATAACAGCATGCTTTTCAACAACTAGTCCTTTCATTTCAGTACCCACTGGTGAGTGAAGTGGGGGATGGGCACGACCTTCAGCCAAACAAGAAAAGACAGGATAATTAAAGGGTTTTTTTGGGGGGGGGAACCCCAGAACTGAGCAAACAGCCCAAAGGCATTCATGGGGCAGAGCAGATTGCCGGCTGATGCTTTTGTTTTAAATCTGGTATTTGAAAAAGAGTTAACAAAGTTAAAATTGGGGGGGGGGGGGAATAGAAGAAACAAAAGGAGAAAGAGGGGGGGAGAGGGAGGGGGAGGGAGGGAGGGAGAGTCCTCTAATACAGCCATCAGGGACACATAAAAGAATCAGGCCAGATTTCCATGTGTATTGTTTAACAAAGGCTCCTGGTAAAGCTCCATAGTGCAAAAAGTGCTTTTAAGAAGTAACTAGTTACAGCTACAGTTCAAAGTTACACATTAACAAGTACTGTTGTAACACATTATTTTCAAGTAGCCACTATTTATTCATTTGTTTGTTTATTTATGTATTTATGCTTTTATTTATTTACAGAATTTTACATTACCTTGGTATTTACATTAGCAAGTGGTCTCTGGGTGGCAAAATTAATTCATTTATAGACAATATTTTTATTCCACCTTTCTCCTTAAACAGTCCTTTCCCCTCCCCCCCCCCCCCCCGGTCATTGGCCTGCAATGATGGAAGGGACCATCAAGTCCAGCCCCACAATGTCTGCTGAAATAATTTGTTTAAGACACATTGTTCCTTTCCGCCTTTCTCCCTCTGTCGTGCTTCTCCATACTGTGCAGAATAATGCACTGATAACCCCAAATGATCAGGGAAGAGTTATTCTCTCAGCATCTAACCTTCCTAAATTTTGCACCACTTTCTGATTTGCATTTGCTTCAGAGGCTTGACTGGAGTTGTTTTGAGAGAGGAAAGTGAATTAGTCTTTGGGAAAGCAGTCGTCATTGTCATTGTCATCGGCGTCGTCATCATCATCATCAAACTGCAAAGCTGGAAGAGATCCTGTGGATCCCTGAGTCCAGTGTAGGAAGCCCACTTTGAAGCTCCAGCACCCTGAACCCGAGGAAGCCAGTAGCCCCTGGACGTACAGTCACATCCCCAGTAGGGCAGGGGACCCAGCGTGGAAGCCAGGGCCATAGTGAACTCTAGAATGAACCTGAGTCCAGGCAAAGACCAGCCCCCAGCAGGGATGACTTGGGAAAGCCGCAGAGGAAACAGGCCCTGGCGCCCAGAGATTAGGCAGGGGGAGGCGCCCGCAGGTCTGGAAGCGGACGTGACCGAAGACCCTTCCTCTCTCTTCCTTACTGTCAATGATTTATTACCCAGCCTTGTTTACAATACTTATTAAAAGCTTTGAGCCGCTTGGGAAGGTGGACTCAGAGCACTCTCCTCGAACCCCACCGATGTGTTGTGTAGTCACTCCTACAGTCCAGCCCCTATCAAGAAGAGACAGTGGGGGTACTGAACTCCCATCCTTTGGCTAGGCAGCCAGCTGCGTCAACCCACCGAGCATTTCTTCTCATCGTCCAAACATTCAACTCAACCAAGGTTGCTGCTGACTCTGCTGGTGCGCTTCGAGTTTAAATGGGGACTTAACAGGAGCTCTCCAAGGTGCTGACCGCTGCCCCTCACATCAGGGCCACTAAACTTCACTCACCTCCACTGTGAAAAGAAAAATGCTGTCCAGGTTGGTTGGTGTTTCTGGGACGTGCAATCCAATGAAAAACAGAAACAAAGCTTTCCCAAGCTCTACCTCTGCTAAAATTACACAGGCAGTCGGTCATCCGAAGGCAAGAAAGGGGGAACCTTCCAGTCTATGGTAAGATGGGGAAAGCTGAAGGAGGGACTGGTTAGCTCCGTGGTTTCGGTAGTTGGCTGTAGACATAGAGGTTGGTAGTTCTATCTCCCACCATGCCTCCTTGACACAGGCGTAGCTAGGGCTTCCAGAGCCTGGGGCAAAAGTCAGTTTTTGTGCCCCTGTCAACACACAGGACTCAGGAGAGTGAGCCCCCCCTCCCTCAGCACCAGCCCATCCCCTACCTCGGACAAAGCAGGACACAGTGGTGGTCAGGGCTGGTGTGTCCATTAAGGCAAACTAGGCAGTTGCCTAGGGTGCCAAAATGGAGAGGGGCCGCCGCCCCCCCACCGCCACCGCTGGCCAGCCTGCTGCCCCCCTGCCACCCCCTGCTGCTGCCCACCACCATCCGTCCCCGCACCGCCCGTCGCCCTGCCCCACGCCGCTGCCTCTACCTGCCCGCCCACAGCCCCCCGCCCCCGCCTGCCTGCCCATGCCCCCTGCACCGCTGCCGCGCCGCACCCCCCCCACCGCCACCTAGGGTGCAAAAAAACCTAGCGCCGGCCCTGGTGGCGGTGCCCCCTACCAGCCAGCAGGCCACCGGGCTCATCCAGGCTCCTCCACCAAGCCCCCCCCCGGGCAGTTCCAACCCTCAGTGGTGCCCTCCGTCTTTATCCACTTCCGTGGCAGCCCCAGCCAGCATGCTCCCTGCTTCCCCTCCATGGCCCGGCACAGCAACGGTGGTGGCCCTGGCACCCTTGGGGCCATTCGCATGCCGCTGGGTGGGCGGGGCACCTGGCTGAGCCACCCCCGCGGCCAAGGCAGCGGCAAGGTTCGGGGAGGTAAGGCTGAACATGGCGGCAGCGTGGGAGTGGTGGCAGGGGTTGGTAGCCGATTTGGCACCTCCTAATTGCTGCCTCCGGGGCACCCTGCCCCCTTGCCCTCCCCATGCCACGCCCCTGCTCCTTGACAGGGCCTGGACTTGATGGTCCCTTCCAGCTTTGCAGTTCTAAGATTAAAACCCTGCTGGAGCAATTACAGCTTCTTACAAGCTGGCTTATCGTTACCCATTTAGGCAAACCACTGATTCCCATTTGTTTTGACAGGACTCCAGAACATATAGCTGGGCATTGGGGGTTTATATTAAACCTGTGTAGGCAGAATGTTTGGGCAGAAAGGAACAATTCCCTGAGGAAATGGATGAATGTTTATTTCAACTTGATCCAGAATTTAAGCTGCTTTGCCAGAAGCCCTCGGATTTGGGCTCTAGGCAAAAGAAAAAGTCATCCATTTACTCAGGGAAACATGACATGTTTGTAACACCATCTCATCCTGCCGGCCTGTGGTGGTTAAATAAGAGATGCGACAGTGGCAGAAATCCTGAAGAAAAGGGAAAGGAACAGTTGAAGGCAAGCTGGACGTTTGGAGCCAGTGTTTTAAAACCCCTGAACAAAATCGTATCACGCAGAGAGATCCCATTAATGTGTGGTTTCAGGTTATCACTGCAGAAAGCAGTCAATCAGAGGG
Organism: Phrynocephalus versicolor; assembly: GCA_023846285.1. Taxonomy (NCBI): domain Eukaryota; kingdom Metazoa; phylum Chordata; class Lepidosauria; order Squamata; family Agamidae; genus Phrynocephalus; species Phrynocephalus versicolor. The sequence continues at coordinate 3,393,929 of JAHTLZ010003542.1, forward strand.
CCAGAGGAGAAAGTGAGAAGCTGCTAAGAACACATGCAGAGAGAGCCTGGTGGCACTTGCAAAACGCATGAGACTAAATGCTACTGATGCTTTTCTGCCAAGTGAATAAAAATCTCCCACGAGCAGAAAACCAGGGAGCCAGTGAGTCAGGAGTGACTTGGGCCTCTAATTGATACATCTTCCCTCCCTCGGTCACCTCCAGAAAGCATTTGCTCCACTGAAAGCCACAAAGTGAGAAAAATGAATGGGTGTGAAACAAGAGGTCCATGCAGGAGCAACGCCTCGTTGAATTTTGGCAAAGACTCAAAATAGCATTAAGAGGGGAGATGAAAAAAACAAAAAAATTGACAACGACCTCAACCCATAAATGCTGAGTGGGTGACGCAGCTCAACTCCTCTGCCGGTTCTGCCAAAGTAAAACTGCCTATTCCACACAAGTTTACAACAAAGAGAAACTAACAATGGCTTCCATTGCTCCAATTAAAAGCTACTGATGCGAGTGGAAACAGGCTCATTGCTATCAGAGAGCTCTCAATCAAGGACTCAGCATCGGGAGCGCTGATATATTGCAACATCAAGAGTTTCTGGGGCGCAAAGCAGCACATGGGGTCTGCGCAACACAAGATCAAAGTGATAGACAAACAAGAGCCCTGGTGTTATGTAACAAGCATCCTTTTCAAGCTGATGAATTGCGGAAGGCTGATTCATACCTCACATAATAGCTGTGACCACGGTTTGCCCCTGGTTACACAATTTTTGCCCCATCACACAGGTGCCCTCCCACATACCCCCCAAAGCCTCACAAGATTCCGTCACTCAGTTGTCACTGCTGGGGGAGGGGGAACACACAGAACTGTCCCAAATCTTTCATGTTCTGTTTTACTATATTCCATTTGTAATACATCAGCTCCTAGAATCTCATAGTCTATTCTGACTGGACCCTTAATATATAATTAATATAATAATATATGAATTGACCCTTAATATAGTCCATTTTGACTATACATAGATGACCACATACATTTTTTAAAAATGGGAGTGGTCTTCTAAGATGGAACGGGCACATGTTTCAAGATGGGCAGTTCTGCTTCAAGATGTAAAATGTACAGACTTTTAAAATAATACAGGGAAATATGGTGGAATCTGCCCTGAAAATGAAAGTGTTTTTTTTTAAATTGAGGCTTGAACAACAGTTTACTATAATCATTTTGAAACAATTAGCAATCTCCAGCCAAACAAGGCAACTACATCATAAAAACCTGCCAGTTGAACTTAAATGATGCTGGTTTTATTACAGTATTTGCATTCTTTAACATTATAATGTTCTGGTTTTCCAGGATTTTTCTAGATTTCAAGTTTCAAAACCCTTGGAATTACAGAAATGGCAGGAATAATACAATTTACTATTGAAAAAAAATTCTTGGATCTCTAACGCCTTTGGACCTCCATGTCCCACAGAAAATATTGTTTATTTATTTATATATTTATTTAATTTATATCTGACCCATCTGACTCTTCATAAGTTATTGTTTATAATTGATGAAGGCGAGTCAAGGGTATAAATAGCAACCAGAACAGATAGCCAGGGCTAGAGGCAAGGTATGCCAGAAGAACATCATAAGAAGCGATAAAACTGCTGGAGAAGTAAGGTTTTTTTCATATGAGATAATGTAATTTTATAACTTCTTGTGCTCTAGCCCAGTCCTTTAATCACATAGTCCACTAAGACATTTTTCAAAGATGCAATGTCACTGAGAGTTAAACTTTTATTACTTAGCAAACATGCCTCTAGAATACTTTTCAGTGAAATATTTTGTAAACTGTAAATATTGTGTTATTTCATTTCGAGCCACCACATTCTTTACTGGTACAGCATTTTAAAGTTTTGTTAAGGTAGTTATTTATATTTCTCAATTAGTTAATTAAGTTTTTATAGTCACACTCCTATAATAGTATATTAGTTTTTTACAGTTGAATTTCTGGAGATTCAACAGACAACAGCACAAGGCTTCCATATGTCTATTCAATAAAAGAAATAATAGAGATCTTTTTGGGTGTTCAGATTATCTGAAAATAAATCAGAGGACGGGGAATTGAACAAGGTGCAAAATATTCCTCTGGGTTGCTCTGTGATTAACCTTCCAGAAGCGACTCCCCCACTGATCTCTTTATATCTCCTAAGTGGACCTCTAGAACTTCACTGGCCTTCCAACAATGGTCCAGATCGCTAGAAATTGTTCGCCAGTGTGCAACTATTCAATCAACCAACTCCCCCGAAGTTGCTATCCAAGCATATTCCGCAATTATCTCACACTTAACCAACTCACTGAAAACCTCCCCGTCCACACACAGGGAAGAGCAAACCAGTCTCCTGGTTTGACCAGGATTGTCGATCTGCAAAATATGAACTGAGACAACTGTTCTCCTTTGTTCGCTCTCATCCTTCTTCTGAGGCACTTACCTTTTATTTTTCAGTTAGAAAGTCCTTCCATCTTTTCTTGGAAGAGAAACAGCACATTTTTGTTCTAAACCAATGGGATAGGTAATTAGACGCCATCTCCTCCAAGAACAGCAGAGTATTTTGGCAACTGGTGTCCTGTCCCAACCCGGTTCCCTCTTTAATTGATGTTCCTCCCATTTCTCCCTCTGCTTGGACTACACACTATTCTAAAATCATTGCTGCTTCTGACCTGGCATTCCCTTGTCCTCCTCTGTCCCCCGACCTCCCCCCTCGGCCTCCCGTTTTAGAACCCAAAATATTAGAACTAATTAGCACCTTGAAACCCAGAAAAGCCCCGGGACCCAATGGGATTGTAAGCGAAATACTGATTAATGCCCCCGACTGGTGGGCTCCCTTCCTGGCTAAACTATTTACCCTGACCAACCATTTTGGGATTTTCCCAGAATCATGTACGGAGTTCCAATTTGGATCAAGGCAGCTTCCACAAAAGTAGACCTAGTAATTGCCTCCTTTTTAAGGCAACTGCTAGGTGTTCCCAACACAACCAAACTTTCAACCATGATCCTTGAGTTGGGCATTCGCTTAACTTCCACTCTGGCATGGTCTCAGACCATCAAATACTGGTTAGCCCTCCATTATAATTCCTCCCCTGGATCCTTACTTTTCGACCTTTTAAAGGATCCCTTTACTTCCACCTGGGATTCCCTCTTTGTAAACAAGCTCCACAACTTAGGCTTTACTCTTGATTATTTTGCCAACTTTGACTTTAAAAGAGCTTACTCGACCATTAAGGCAAAATTATTTGAAGAAGAAACTGAATTACTTTCCTCTAATCTAAATTGGACCTGCTCTCCATGTTTCTTTAACTCATCCCCGGTCTTTGGCCATGATCTTTGTTATTTCCGCAAGCTAATTAATCCAAATAAGAGATGTGCTTTCATGTTGGCCAGCCTCAATATTTTCCCCTCCTCAGTACTCTCAGGAAGATACTTGGGTATACCATCATCCCAGAGGCTTTGTAAATTTTGCCATCTTGAACCGGACACAGTCCCTCATATACTGTGCCATTCCCCTGCCCATACTAGGTTACGCAAAGAGTTTTTAGATCCAATTATGTCTATGTTCCCTGGCCCCCCAGAGGAATGCACAAGCTTTTTACTTCGTGACAATTCCGAATGGGTCACCTTACAAGTTGCAGAGTTTCTAGTAGCTGTTATTAATAAGAAATGAGAGTGTATCCCCTTTTTGGCCTTTTACCTATTGTTTTACTTGACAATGCTTTCCATCACTGTTTTGGTTGTGTTCTATTTTCTTTGTTTTAATGCCAATAAAGGTGTATGTATGCAATGTAACCTATTTAAAATACTTTAAATGCCAGCTGTGATGAACACAGACCACTGATTTTTCCCTGGAGGTTTATCCATTCTGTAGGACCTTTAATGTGAGGTTCAGGCATCAATTTACCTGGCCTGAGAACAAGCAAGCACCCACTTTGAAATTTATTTCACCCACCCAGAATTATATAATGTGTTTGAGTTTGAGAAAAGTAGTGAGAGTGGGAGGTGGGTCTCATGCCAACATCTGCCCAACATCTGGAGGACTGCACTTTGCCCATAGAAAAGGACATGCCTGACACAGACAATAACCATAAAATGTAGGGGCTCTAGCATCCCATTCCAGCAATCCCCCATCTATCGCGAGGGTTAGGGACCAACCCAACCCACGATCATTGAAAATCAGCGATATGCAGATACAGGTTGGGTCAGGCCTGGGGCATGTGCACAATGTTTAAAATGTCTTTAATCAATGCAGCCAGCTTGGCTCTGTTGCTTAAAGACATTTTAAACATTGCTCGCCGCTCCCCCGCGCCCCGGGGGTTGGGGGGGTTGGAGAGAAGCGGCACAAAATGTTTAATATGACTTTCAGCAATGGAGCCAAGGACTTGGCTCCATTGCTGAAAGTCATTTTGAATATTGCGCTCCACTCCCCCGCACCCCCGGGGTGCTGGGACGTGGTGTGCAATGTTTAAAATGCTTTCAGAAATGGCTTTCAAAACCTCCCCCCGCTCCCTCAAACCCTTTTGGGGTCCTGCGGTCCTGCGATATAGCGGGACCACAGTATATGAACCGCAAAAGGGCGGGGGACCACTGTATTCTAAGCTATCCACTAGATCTTGATGCACCACCTGAAGGAAATGTAATGATCACCAAGAGCCAGCTCTTTGCTTCATGTTTCTAATAGTCTAAGAAAGGTATCACCTGCTCTTGAATTTGTCTTGTTTTGGGTGACCACACAGCCTTTTTCTAATAGTATCACTTCCTTCCTTAAACTGGAACAAAAATTACAGTATTGCTTGGAAGTGGTTTAGGTGCATGTTTGAGAAAGCGAGAGAGCAGATGGACGGAGAAAGGAGGCAGACAGGGATAGAGACAATGGGATGGTAGATGGCAGGGTGTCCTCATCCTCTCCCTGGGGTGGAAGAGCTCAGGCTGTTCGAGTACCCAGGTGTCAGCTATGAAAAACCCAGCATGCACAGAAGGGCTCTTTGGAAGATCCAGAACTCAAAAACCAAAATGCCATTTTAAAGATGTCTCAATAAATGAGGATTAACTCTGCTGAGCGGCTCTTTTTTTCCTGCCCCTCTTGGCAACTCAAGTCCCTTCTTCACAAACACGCTTCTCCCACAGGGTGGCAATGATTTTCACACATAAAAAAAGGTTTTGCCTCCACAGAGGCATTTCAGGTGTACCAAAGTCTACATCTATTCTACAGAGCTATGCAGAAAGTGATACTGAGTTATGCCAACTTTTTTCACGCTGCTGTGTAAACAGTGCCAGCGTTTGACTAATCTTCGTTGCCAGCTCTAAAAAAAAAAATTAAAAAAGGAGAAGTTCATTTAAATTTGCCGAGAGCGACATCTCATAAAATGCACAAGAGAAAATAGCCAAGTGGTGCATTGGGAACATTCATGTATCTGCTCTTGCTTTAATTCTGTTTTAAAGGGAACAGCTTCCTTACAAAGGGACTTTCAAAGAGCATATGCAGCAGCTGTAAACATTAATGTGGCCTCATTATGCGACAAATTAGCAGGCACTCTGGCTATTTCCACAAGTGACGCTTAAATCAAATTTTGAATTTCCCATGTCTGTCCTTGGAATGAAAAGCCACCATTGGTGAGAATGGGAAGTTGATTCCAGATCTGCCTCTCTTTGCTTGTCCCAACTGCTATGCTTGAAATGTTTCAGAACGCCTAGGGTTTTTGTTTTAAGTCCACTAAGAAGGTTGGGCTACAATTCAAGATGCATTTGCTGGAGGTCTTACTTTCTAGCTAAGCATAAGAACATAAGAACATAAGAAGAGCCATGCTGGATCAGGCCAAAGGCCCACTTAGTCCAGCTTCCTGTATCTCACAGTGGCCCCACCAGATGCGTCTGGGAGTGCACGAGACTAGATATTTGTCTCCTGATCCCACTCCCCTGCATCTGGCCCTTGCAGTACCCTGGTTTTAAGCCTGGAGATGACACATCTCCATCATGGTTTGTCACCTGTGATGGGCTTTTCCTCCAGGAAATCTGTCCAGTCCCCTTTTGAAGACATCCAGGCGAGATGCCATCACCACCTCCTGTGGCAGGGTGTTCCACAGGTGTGCAAGAGAATGTTGACTGGATAACTCAGTTACTTAAGTATCTGCTTAAGGAGCCAGAGATTTGGAGTTTGAGCCTCCCTTGTGAGGCTTCCCAGAAGAACCAGCCTGGGTAACCTTGGGCAAGCTGCACACTCCCAGAGTAATCCTAGAAGAAGAGAATGGTGAACCATGGGCGAGTAGTCTCTACCTGGAATACCCTAAAAAGGAGCATTGCAAGTTGGACTCAATTGGACGACGTGTAGTCATCATCATTATTATTATGCATGAGGATCCCATCCATTCAAATAAGCCCCTTGTGTTCTGGGCATTAGTACTGTGATTCAGTATATCTCTGCTCAGATGGAATTCCCAGTGAGTGCAACGGTACTTATTCAAGGTAAGATCATACAGACAGGTGGCCTAATTCTTGGATGCAGGTGCTGTTCCTGACTTCTTCAATATATGAAAAAAACACTCTGAATTTTCCTGGGCCCTTGAGCGATCCACTGAAATTAATAGGGGATGATGATGCAAAGCTCATTATTCCAGGGGCCCTGTGTAGCTGAGCCAGCAGGAGCTGTTACATCCCATCAGCTGCTTTGGAGCACATATTGCAGTTGCTCATGTGTGTGTGTGTGTGTGTGCGCGCACACACACACACACACACACACACACACACAAAAGCAGGACAATTGGGGCTGCGACTTATACAATTTTCTTCCCAGGAATTCTGGAAACTGCAGTCCAAAAAAAAAACAAGCAAACAAACAAAATGAAGAAGAAGAAGAAGAAGAAGAAGAAGAAGAAGAAGAAGAAGAAGAAGAAGAAGAAGAAATGTTTTCTAAGCTTTGCCCACAACACCATCTGGTTGACCTCTGGCTGGTTGGCAGGTTTGCATATTCTGTATTCCATGGCTAAGACTGACTTTGATCACTTTTCTTCTCTCTGTTTTTCTAGGTTTGAAAATGTTGGGACAACACCAGCTGCTTTAGAAATGCAGAGGGGGAAAATTATTGTAAAGACATAAGAACATAAGAAGAGCCTTGCTGGATCAGGCCAAAGGCCCATCTAGTCCAGCTTCCTGTATCTCACAGCGGCCCCACCAGATGCGTTTGGGAGCGCATGAGACTAGATATCTGTCTCCTGATACCACTCCCCTGCATCTGGCCCTTGAAGTACCCTGGTTTCTCCATCATGGTTTGTAACCTGTGATGGACTTTTCCTCCAGGAATCTGTCCAATCCCCTTTTGAAGGCATCCAGGCCAGATGCCATCGTCACATCCTGTAGCAAGGAGTTCCATAGACTTACAACACGCCGGGTCAAAAAATATTTTCTTTTGTCAGTTCTTACTCTCCCAGCTCTCAATTTGAGTGTATGTCCCCTAGTTCTGGTATTTTGGGAGAGAGAGAAGAGCTTCCCTCTATCCACTTTACTCATACCCTGCATTATTTTGTATGTCTCAATCATATCCCCCCTCAAGCGCCTTTTTTTCAGACTAAAGAGGCCCAAATGTTTTAGCCTTTCTTCATAAGGGAGGTTCCCCAGCCCAGTAATCATTTTAGTCACTCTCTTCTGCACCTTTTGCAGTTCCACTATGTCTTTCTTGAGATGCGGTGACCAGAATTGTACACAATACTCCAGGTGCAGCCTTACTATTGTTTTGTATAATGGCATTATTATGTTGGCTGTTTTATTTTCAATCCCCTTTTTGATAATCCCTAGCATGGAATTGGCCTTCTTCACTGCTGCCACACATTGGGGAGACACCTTCATGGAGCTGTCCACCAAGATCTCTTTCCTGATCCGTCACGGATAACTCAGAGCCCATGAGTTGATAGATGAAGTTTGGATTTTTTGCCCTAATATGCATTACTTTACATTTGGTTACATTAAAACGCATTTGCCATTTCTCAGCCCATTCCCCCAGTTTGGAGAGATCCTTCTGGAGCTCTTCACAATCTTCTCTGGTTTTCACCACACGGAAAAGTTTTGTGTCATCTGCAAACTTGGCCACCTCACTGTTTATCCCTGTCTCCAGGTCATTTATGAACAGATTGAAAAGCAGCTGTCCCAGGACAGAGCCCTGGGGCACACCACTTTTCACTTCTCTCCATTGTGAAAATTTCCCATTGACACCTACTCTTTGTTTCCGGGATCTCAACCAGTTCTCAATCCATAAGAGGACCTGTCCTCTTATCCCCTGACTGTGCAATTTTCTCAGCAGCCTTCAGTGAGGGACTGTGTCAAAAGCCTTTTGAAAATCCAGATAGACTATATCCACCGGTTCACCCAAATCCACGTGCCTGTTGACCTTTTCAAAAAATTCTAAAAGGTTTGTCAGACAAGATTTACCCTTACAGAAGCCATGCTGATTTTCTCTCAGCAAGGTTTGTTCTTTTATGTGTTTTAAGATTTTCTCTTGGATGAGGCTTTCCACCATCTCCCCTGGGACAGATGTAAGGCTAACTGGCCTGTAGTTTCCTGGGTCCCCCCTCCTTCCTTTTTTAAAAATTGGTGTGACATCTGCCATTCTCCAGTCCTCCGGCACTGTGGCTGTTTTAAGAGACAAGTTGCATATAACCGTTAAGAGATCTGCAATTTCATTTCTCAGTTCCCTAATAACCCTTGGGTGGATGCCATCTGGCCCCGGTGACTTTTTAATCCTCAATTTATCGATTAGTCCTAAAACCTCCTCTCTTTTAACCTGTATTTGATTTAATTCTTTAGTCAAGAGGGGCGGCTCAGGCAGCGGAATCCGCTCAAGGTCCTCTGTTGTGAAGACAGACGCAAAGAACTCATTCAATTTCTCTGCAATGTCCAAGTCCTCCTTAACCTCCCCTTTTCCTCCCTCACCATCCAGGGGGCCAACTGGTTCTCTGGCAGGTTTTCTACTTCTTACATATTTAAAGAAGCTTTTATTATTACCCTTTATGTTGCTAGCCATGCGTTCCTCAAAATCTTTCTTTGCCTCCCTTATCATCTTCTTACATTTCTTTTGCCAGAGTTTGTGTTCCTTTTTATTTTCCTCATTTGGGGAGGATTTCCATTTACAGAAGGACCTCTCCTTGTGCTTTAGAGCCTCTCTAACTCCACTCGTTAACCATGCCGGTGTCCTCTTGGACTTAAATGAGCTCTTCTTTCTTTGTGGTATGCACTTGTGCTGGGCCTCTATTATTGTTGTTTTAAACAGGCTCCATGCACCCTGAAGAGATTGGATTCTTCTAACCTTCCCCTTCAATTTCTTTCTAACTAGTTTCCTCATCTGAGGGAAGTTTGCCCTTTGAAAATCAAGGGTTTTTATGTCTGATTTGGTTGACACTCTTCCTCCGACATGCATGGCAAAGGAAACTGCAGCATGGTCACTGTTCCCCAGAGGCTCAGTGACATTCACATCCCTGACCAAGTCCTGAGTATCACACAGTATTAGATCCAGATTTGCCTGTTCTCGGGTGGGCTCCATGACAAGTTGCTCTAAGGCACAGTCATTCAGCAAGTCGAGAAACCCAGTTTCTCATTCTTGCCTGGAGCTCGCATTGGCCCAGTCAATGTGGGGATAATTGAAGTCCCCCATGATTACTATCCTATCCCTCTTAGCCACCTCCATGATTTCTCTCCTCATTTCAAGGTCCCCCTCAAGTTTTTGATCTGGTGGACGATAGAATACTCCAACTATCACATCACTCCTTGAACCTGGTAGTTTAACCCACAGTGATTCTATGTTGGAGTCAGACCCTCTGTCCATCTCCATTCTGCTGGATTTTACCCCTTCTTTGACATAGATGGCCACTCCTCCTCCAACCCACCCCTCTCTATCCCTTCTATAGAGTTTATAGCCTGGGATTGCTGTATCCCACTGGTTCTCCACATTCCACCAGGTTTCTGTTATGGCTATTATATCTATGTTATCCCTAGCTGCCAAATGTTCAAGTTCTCCCATCTTTGCTTGGAGGCTTCGAGCACTGGCGTAGAAACACCTGTACAGTGGGTCCCGCAACAACAGCTGCTGCCTTGTTCTTTTCCCCTCACAGCTTTTATTTTCAGTAGACAAACTGTCACAGTCCATTATTCTCCCAGTGCTAGTACCTGCTATGTCATCTCTATGTGATTCTCTACCCTCTCCAACCTCGATCCCCGAGGATGAGGTGTTCCGAACCGGATGCCACTCAGCTCCTGTCGGCTTTCCCCCCAGTTATCAGTTTAAAAGCTGCTCTGCTGCCTTTTTGGGGTTGAGTGCCAGCAATCTGGTCCCATCATGATTCAAGTGCAACCCATCCCTCCTGAACAGGTTTGGCTTGTCCCAAAATGTTCTCCAGTTCCTGACAAATCTAAAGCCCTCCTCTCGGCACCATCGCCTCATCCACTCAAGACCATTCAAAACCATTTCTCTGAATGGTAACAACAAGCCAACATTGTGGTTTAGATTCATAAGCCTAAAATCAGGTCTCCTTCGAGCTAGAACTGACCTACCAAAATGGATGGGGCTTGTAAATCAAATCTAATGCCAGTCCCAGTTATCACAGTCAGAATCCCCCAGCTGGGGTGAAAATTCGTCTTAGCTTGCAATTCAAATGCAAGAGTACCAACCACATCCGCTCATTTTTGTTCCTTGTTACTCTTCCTTCCACCGAATTTGGGCCAAGCCATTTTGCTTCCTGAGGCAGCACAGCAAATGGCACCACACCACTACTCAACACAAGGTACATAGCTAGGGAGGTTATTCAGAGGCATAGCTAGGGCTTCTAGAGCCCAGGACAACAGTCAGTTTTTGCACCCCCATTGCAAAATATAATCTAGATGGCGGGTGGGGGATAGCGGTGGGGGGGTTGATAGGCAATTTGGCACCCCCTAATTGCTGCAGCCAGGGCACCCCACACCCTTGCCCTCCCCAAGCTATGTCCCTGAGCTTATTTTGGCACAGAAGGCAGGGCATGGACAGCCATGAAGCAGCACTTCCTATCCTGGGTGGTTAAAATCTAATAAGAACAAAATGAACAACTTATAATTTGCTTCTCTTTCATCATGACCTATTGGCTGCCCTTGCTAATGCCCTCGCCAATGACAGGGCTGTTCCTGCTTGTACTTCTTTTTTTGATCCACATCCATGCCAACATTTCTTTAGATTTTGGAAGATTCCATCTTAATTTGAATTATATTGTATTATGCCTCACCATCTAGTGACCTTACCACTACTCTGGGTATTTCCAGCAGTAGAATACATACAAAGAACATTTTCTTCCCTCATTATTGTAAGCCACCTTGGGTTCTTTTCCAAGGAGAAAGACGGGGTAAAAATAGTCAAAATAAATAAAATAAACAAATAAATAATAAACAAACCAAAGCAACCGGGGGCTACCTCCATTTGAACAATTCTTGATGCGTGCCTTGAGTTTGGGCTTGACCTTGCTCCCTGCTTTTAAGTCTTGACCTTGAAAATCATTGGGCAACATCAGAGTTCATGCACAAGAACCCCTCTGGGTATTTTGAATTATATCTTCCAGCAGCCCCAGGCAACATGGACAGTAGTTGGAGTGATGCGAATCGCCGTACAGAAGGTCAGACAGGCACAGGGTTGACTACAACTGGCTTTTTCTTTACCAACAGACAGATGGGTCATCTTTCAGAACATCAAATGTCCCAAGGTAGGGGTGATATCCTGAGGAGCCAGTGACACCACTTCTCCCTGAACACAAGGGGGCATCATTTTGTTTAGAAGCTAAGGGAAGGCAGGCCTGTTTAAAGATGGAGGTATGTATGTGTCTGTGTATGCGAAAGACAATTGTGATGATGGAATTAGCAAAGAATCATGTGCAAAAAACGCTGCAGAGCCAGAGAGAGCTGACAATACTAGGCTTAGGTGGTACCACGGAATAATTCAACAGCTTCCTGCATGCCTAAGTGTTGTGTCGATTCATTCAGTTGTTCTGTTGCTTTATTTTATAGATATAACTTATTTTATATTTTTGGTTCGGTTGTTCTTTGTACGCTTATTCTACTGCTGGAAATACCCAGAGTAGTGGTAAGGTCACTAGTTGGTGAGGTATAATATAATATAATATACAGTGGTATGCCGACTTAAGAGCAGCTCGACTTAAGAGCAATTCAACTTAAGAGCAGAAAACTGTTGGCGTTTTAACTGTTGCCTTACAAATTTTAGATAGGGTCTGCTCGACTTACATTACATTTTTTTTTCATTTTTTGATTTTTCAGTTTGACTTAAGAGCATGCATTCGGAACAGATTAAATTCGTAAGTTGAGGCACCACTGTAATGCAGTGGTACCTTGTATAAAGGAATTAATTTGTTCCAAATGAAATTATGTTAAGCACATTTTCCTTTATACAGATTCCCATAGGAATGCATTAAAAACAGAGTGATCCCATTTTTATGTTGTACAGATTTGCCCCATAGATGATTATATTAAGCAAATTTTCCCTATCTCCTGATTTTTTTATGTTGTACAAATTTTATGTTATACAAGCTGTATGTTATACAAGGGTCCGCTGTATAATATAATATAACATACTGATTGATTTCTGTGGATATTATTTTATGGCTTGTTGTATACGCCCTTCTAGATATATGTAACTGGTGAATTTGGTCCAGTTGGCCTTCTCAGAAGCTGTCCTTTGGGGGTGTTTCTCATTTTTATAACTGAACTTTGATCTGGAACAAATAACAAAACGTGGCTCCTCTGTAGTTTGTTATCTCTCTCTTGTTTGGCCATGTATAACTGGTGCACTTGGTTTTTATGGTCTACTAGGGCAATTTTACAAATATGGAAGCTTGACCCAGAGTATTTCTTGGAGTAGGACTGAAGATGCCTCCTGAAAGGGGAGCCACCTTGTGTAGCCACAGGCCAGCTGGACACCCAGAAGAAGGGTCGGGTAGGCCATTACTGGGTATTCGCTACCTAGAAAAACATGGCAAGGGCTGCCAGGGTTGGAAACTACTTGATTGCGTGTACAGTGATACCTTCTATAAAGGAATTAATTCGTTCCAAATGGAATTCTGTTAAGCAAATTTTCCTTTATACCAATTTCCCATAGGAATGCATTGAAAACGGACTAATCCCTAATCGCGACCATTTTCATGGTGTACGGATTTGCCCCATAGGTGATTCTGTTAAGCAAATTTCTCCTATCTCCGGATTTTTTTTATACTGTACAGATTTTATGTTATACAAACCATTTGTTATACGAGGGTCCACTGTACTTTATTTATCAGTTATTAAGAGAATAACATCCGACTGCTCTGAATCCCAAAATACTGTTCTGATGTGTCTGTCCATTGGATCCCAAAGCTTTGGGCATCAATTGTTGTTATCAAGTGCTCATTCCAGCACATTCTATCCAGTCCTGAGTAAACATGGAGAGGAGGCCACTTCACGGGTCAATGGGAAGTAGGCCACAGAGCACAATGGCCAGAAAGCAGGACCAAGTGCTTGATGCTGATGAATGCATTTCAAAACCCAGGGAGAGCCCTCTCTCTGGCTCCTGCAGGTAAGCCATTATTCAGGCCAGAAGACAGAAAAAGAACTTGTTTAGCTTCCTATCTGGTGAAAGGGATTAAACAGCAGAAACCTTGAATTTGTACTCCCGCTGCAGAATCATTCAACCTTCGGAGAACTTAACAAGGGAAAAGTCACCGTAAAACAGCAATCTGACTTGTGCTCCCAGAGATGGGGTTGGTTTTAGAGTCTTCAGATGCTTCAGATTTATATCTGTTTATCTTTCCGAATATTACTAGGGCTGACAAAACAGCAACCTCATGCATTAAAATGTATCTTATTGAGAAATTGATAAAACTCCCAATAGCTTGGAAAAAAGAAAGAAAGAAAGAAAGAAAGAAAGAAAGAAAGAAAGAAAGATAGATAGATAGATAGATAGATAGATTGATTGATTGATTGATTGATTTAGGCATCTCAGAAGACTTCTTATCAGTGCACAATGTAACTCTCTAATGGTTCAGTGCCTTGGAAGGTAATCAGAGATCACTTACCATATAAATTATGGCAGGCTAAAAAGAGTGTAAGTTTATAGCAATTTCACTGCCTGGTTCAAAGAAATAAAACCTGTCTTTCAGGCACACTATGGAAGAAGACAATGTGTTGGGCCCATTTATACCATCTAAGAAATCCAAATGAAGAGATCCGCTAATCAGAGAAGGCCACTGTGACTCCTGATTAAAAGGCAACTTGCAGAAGACGAGGGATGCATTCAACCATTAAAGTTCTTACTGACCTAAACTCTCAATTTGGTCAGGGATGTCTGTGTGTGCTCCTAGTACCGCCCTCAGTATAATACTGCAACAGTGCTGGGCCAATTAATTTGAGCAAATGATAATAAACCTAAACCACAACATAAAACCACCTTCCTAATACTGTGGAGGTCTCCCCTCATGTCGCCAAAACAGCTCTGATGCACTGAGCCATAGACTCCACGAGACCTCTGAATATGTCCCGTGGCACCTGGCACCAAGGCAAAGTGGCACTTCCATGGATCAGATGTGGTGTCCCAGTACAAGGGGAACAGTATTTTTGCAGTGTGGCAGAGTGCATTATTCTGCTGAAAGAGGCCACGGATACCAGGGAATACCACTACCATGAAGGGGCATACGTGGCCTGCAACAACCTCTAGGTAGATGGTATGTGTCAAAATGACATTCACAAGAAAAAATGCAAAGCTAAGTGTGCTGCGTATATACCACCATATAGAGCTTGAAGCACTCTACGGGTGGTTTAGAATTTAATTATGCACCCAACGCATTGTGCTCCTAGTGAACCAGGTACTTATTTTACCAACCTCGGAAGGATAGCGGACTACTATAATTGTCTATGTCAAACTAGATGTAAAGTTCACCTGTTTCCTCCTCCGTAAACATAGCTTACTATGTGGCATGTTCCAGAGCAATCAGACTTGGATATTAAGTGTCCAACTGCCTTCCAATGACTAATACCTTCCTTGGTTTGGAAGTTTGTGCTGGTTCGTATGTGTGGCATGTTCCCTTCCCCTGCCTCCCAGATGGATCCCTCGTTCACCAGCCGGCATGTGCTTCTCTCCTCTTTGGCAGTTTGTCCAGTCCTTGGCAGGAGCACGGGCTTCCCTGCCCCGCCTTCTTGGCTCCTTGCCCATGCAGACAAGGTGGCGGGACAGACCAACCCACGCTCCTGCTGGGGACTGGTTGAACAGATGA
Organism: Phrynocephalus versicolor; assembly: GCA_023846285.1. Classification (NCBI taxonomy): domain Eukaryota; kingdom Metazoa; phylum Chordata; class Lepidosauria; order Squamata; family Agamidae; genus Phrynocephalus; species Phrynocephalus versicolor. Next base: position 3,409,207 of record JAHTLZ010003542.1, read on the forward strand.
AGAGGAAGGCTAGAAGAGGGTGCTCCAGCTGGCAAGTGATAGGATCGAGCTGGGGAGGTGGGTGAAGGGAATGGGCGGCACCACAAACCAGCATGAATCTTCAAACCGAGGTTTGTGCTCATCTCAACTAATTCCAAAAGAAAAAGAAAAAAGCTAAATACAAGATAACAGAAGTGCAGAAAGGAAGGAGCTGTGCCAATATTGCCTTTCGCCACTGGGGACAGCAGCTCTGCAAACAAAACAAAACAAAACAAAACAAAACAAACCTCACAACAAGTTTGACCTACCAATACTATGCTTGCAAGGCCAACTGTTTGACCACATCCCATCCAAAATCTGTCCTGCTTTCTGGCAGCCTTGCAGCACTCAGACAACAGTGAGCATCAACAATGTGGTTTCTGTATTAAGATTCTTCTGCTCCAGTGTTCCATTATGGCATCCTTGCAGAAATTATGAATGGAATCATTGTAATGTACTCCATCTTGGCCCATCCTAGAAGTCTACACAGAAGCCTTTTCTCTCTTGCCAGACCTACCGCACAGGGTAGTAAGGGACTGCCAGATGAAAAATACGAGGTTGTTCCTTGAAAAGACAAAGTCAAATCCTTCTTGTGTGATTCAGCTAAAAGATTGGCTCTTGGGATGATGTTCAGAATCTCAGAGGCATTGTATTGTAATACAAAAATTGATATCTGTCAACATTCTAGTTCTTAGAGTAACATGGAGAAAGGGAGATACAAAATGTATGGCCACATTTGTTTGGAAACCAGATCATTTCTAAAGGCAGTTTTCAGAGATCAGTGGACTGGATAAGCTTACCTTCCTTCCTTCCTTCCTTCCTTCCTTCCCTTCTACCCTATATAACCTATGTTAAAACCATGGCCTTGTCTGCCCTGATTTCAAGGCAAAGAATGGTAATTGTTTTCTTTTTTAAAGATGCCCCTTATCAATCAATCAATCAATCAATCAATCAATCAATCAATCAATCAATCAATCAATCAATCAATCAAATTATTCTTCTCTTTTATTAATAATTTAAAAATTAATCTCATCTCTTAGAGTGATGTGACAGATGGTGGAAGATATAACTCCTTCTATAGTAAACGTAGTCAGTCACCCAGTGCCTATAGAACTGGAGTGAAAATAGAGCTACAGAGGGAGGTAACAGCATGCTTAGAGAAATCCCAAAGCTTGCAAAAATGGGACGAGAAAAAGAAACTTGGAGTAAATAAGCTAGACATGGGCGATAAAGTCCCAAACAGTCTAATGTGTTCTGAACATGGTCAGTGACCACAGAACATCAAGTCTCTGCTGGTGTGGGGTGTACGTGGAATAAAAGATCCTGGGAGGAAACATAACCAACTGGAGCCACAAACAGTTGCTCACCAGGACCACAATGTTTTGATGCATACCTCACTGTTGGTACCTTGTGATTCATGCATAGAAATATGCTGACTGGAATCCAGATGTCTACATACTTGGCTACACTTTTAATTTATGGAACTACATCCAGTGTCTTCTAACCATCCCTACGAGTCACCCTTGCGTTCCTTTTGATGTTCTTGGGCCTTGACCATGGAGAGATCCAAGACCCTGTTGCAGAAGCGGAAGTGATGTTTTTCATGACTCTGGCTGCCATCTATGGAACTGATAATCCTATGCAAAGGCTGATGGGGCTTTTCACTCTGCCAGCATTGCCTCGGTTCTTAGCACCAGAGACTACTAGGAGGGACAGAAGCCTACTTAGTGGCCGGTTTGGAAACTCATGCTAACATCACTGTGCCCGCCTTCCCAAAATCAGTGATGCGTGAGAAACTGGGGACTTTTGTTTGAGAGACAGACCTTTGGAATGTCTTGGCTATCCGGAAGGAATACAAGCCATGCAGTCACCATTTGAAAGGACTGGGATTGCTCAAGTGGCCTGACTCTTGAATTACTGTAATTGGAAAGGGATGGAGATGGTGCACAGTTACCATTCTGGAGCATAGATGGGGTGATTGCCACAGCAAAGATGAGAAAGGAAGCTAAGGATCTTCAACCATTGCCTCTTCCTGCCTGTTTTTATTTGCTTTCACCAAGAGAACGTCGCCTCCTTAGGCAGCCGAATGTCGTTTGAAAGTGTAAAGCCGCTCACGCCGCGATAACATTTAGCGCCTGTCTTGGCAGGCTTTGGGCTGAGCTGGCCTGTGCTGCCGATGCGGTTCACATGGCAGAGAACACTGGACAGCTGCAACCCAGTTTGCATGTGCTGGTACTTTATCTTATTGTCAGCGTGTTAGGGTAGAAAGAGACAGTACAGGCAATCTGTTCTTAGGGGAGGGGATTCCTTGACTGCTGGAAGCGTCTTGGAGCAAAGCAAGGGCCTTTTGCCAGTTGGCTTAATTTGTTTTGCGATTTGCCTTCAGCAATAAAGCCCAGGAGTCCAGCCTTCTTTCAAATCCAATTTCTCAAAGGTGAACGTCTCTCTCTGATACCCATGTGCTTTGAAGTCTGCTCATGGGTATTCTTGAAGGCTTTCACGGCTGGGATCTGATAGCTGTTGTGAGTTTTTTTGGGCTGTTTGGCCGTGTTCTGCAAGTTTTTGTTTCCTGATGTTTCACCAGACTCTGTGGCCGGCATCTTCAGAGGGCAGGGAACTAGGAGTTCTCTCTGTGCTCCGGGGTATAGAGTGAGTGAGTCTGTGGGGTTTTAAAGTTGGGGGAAAGAGGAAACTTGTCCTATGCAGGAGAACAGTGTTAGTCATTGTATTGTGATGGAGAGATTAAGAAGTTTCACTGCAATCAGGGGTGGCAGCAATCCTTCTCTGTAGTTGGTGAGTGTCAATAGCTGTTCTATTGCATGAACTGATCACTGGTGATTGTGGCTGGGTGGGAATGATTGAACTTTGATCTTTTGTAGGCTATAGTTTTCAGTACTGGAAGCCAGGCTTTGTTGAGTTTTAGACCTTTTTTGCTGACACTGTGCTTGTGTTTGTGGATTTCAATGGCTTCATGGGCTCTCTGTAAGTTGTGTTTCTGCCCTTAGAAATATCTGATTTGAAGATACTGCACTGGGCATCTCCTATTTGAAGTGTGAGAAGATACACTACTGGCTGCGCTGTGATTTTTGCAATGAACATAAGAGCATAAGAGCAGCCTTGCTGGAAGAGGCCACAGCCCATCCAGTCCAGCATTCTATCTCACACTGTGGCTCACCATTTGCTTCAGGGTATTCCTAAGCAGATGTCTTCACCTGCTTATGATTCCATGCAAATGGTGTTGAGAGATACCAACCCAGAGGTTGTCCTTGGCAGGGCTGGCACGTCCATTAAGGCGAACTAGGCAGTTGCCCAGGGCACCAAAATGGACACGGGGCACCAAAATGGAGAGGGGGTGCCATCACCCCACCGCCACCGCTGGCTAGCCTGCTGCCCCCCCACCGGCGCCCGCCTGTGCCTTCTCCCTGCCACCGCTGTCGCCACCCGCCCATGACCCCCCCATGCCTCCCCCCTGACTCTGCTTTTGACAGAGAGCTTAAATAAAATATATGACAATCAAGGACTTCATGCATGTATTTGGTGGAGCTAGAAATCCACACTGTCTCCCACCTTTGGACAGATATGCAAATGACCAATCTCCATCTCTGGAGTGGAGCCCTTCAATCCTACTATGTTTCCAGAACAATAATTAACCAACTCATATTGCAGAAAGGAGATATGGGAAAACACAAGGTAAAGGCTGCCAACCCTAATGAACAGTAGTTAGGCTTCTGGGTCTTTCTTTCTTTCCCCCCACAGTACCACTCATTCGGCTTAGTTACCGGCACAGATCTGTTTTAAGCCAAGAATTTTAATCAAAATCAACATGTCCCGGTTAAACGACAGTGCTGGAATACAAGCGACCAAAAGCGACAGATGTTGAAATGGGTAATAGATTGCAACAGGAGGCAGATCCTGCCTAGAAGACGGAAGAGAAGCATGCCAATTGGAGGCTTTAACCAATCCACTTAAGAAGCTAAATGAGCCTTTCAGCTATTTGATTCATACTGATTCACATCTCCTTGTTTATGAATAGCTAACCACCAGATAACATTCAGCTTTTAGCTAGCAGGCACTCACCAGTAGAACAAATGCTACCATTGCAACAGGAGAATCATGCACATATTACAATCACACAGTTTAAAGTGCTAGGCCAAAGCAAATATAATGAGCTTCAATAGAGAGAAATGTAGGCTCCTGTATCTAGGCAGAAAAAAATGAATTGCAGAGATATAGGATGGGAGACACCTGGATGGAGAATAGTACCTGTGAAAGGGATCTGGGAGTCTTGGTGGACCACAAATTGAACATGAGTCAGCAATGTGATGTGGCGGCCAGGAAAGCCAATGTGATTCTTGGTTGCATCAACAGAATCATAGTTTCTAGACAGAGCAAGGAAGGTGATAGTACCACTCTATTCTGCTCTGGTCAGACTCCACCTGGAGTACCGTGTACAGTTTTGTGCACCTCAATTTAAAAAGGATGTTGACAACCTTGAGTGGGTCCAGAGGAGGGCAACCTGGATGGTTGAACGTCTGGAATAAGGTCATAAGAGGAGCGGCTTAGAGAGCTGGGAATGTTTAGTCTTACAGAAAGAAGGCTGATAGGGAATATGGTAACCATCTTTAAATATTTGAAAAGATGTCATGTCAAATAGGGGGGTGGCTTGTTTTCCATGGCTTCAGAGACTAGGCAATGATTTCAAACTAGAGTACAGGAAAAGAGATTCAATTTGAACATTAGGAAGAACTTCCTGACGATTAGAACTGTTCGGCACTGGAATATGCTGCCACAAAGGAGGGTGGTGGAGTCTCCTTTGGAGATTTTTAAGCAGAGGCTGGATGGCCATCTGTCAGAAATACTATGATGGGGCTTCCTGCATGGCAGGGGGTTGGACTGGATGGCCCTTGAGGTCTCTTCCAACTCTATGATTCTATATACTGTACCTTTGGGCATGAGTCCTTAACCAACCCCCTGCATGAATGATATTATGCAACTCTTTCCCCCTCCAAATTATCTCTACAGGACAAGCATGGGATACATTCTTCCCAGCTGGCAGACATCGCATAAGTATTTTTTTGTCAGAAGAACCTCTCAGTGTGAACATTTGATGGAATGACAGGCTATAAAACCAACTGAGGAAATCTGTGAGGCTAATTTGTTTGATGAAATTCATTTATTTCTTCCATCTCTTCCCAAGAAACACCTTTCCAGGTAATCTAATCTTCTGCAAAAACCCTAATAATTCAGGACTGATCATGCTAATCTAATTTTCTGGATGGCTTATTAACCCTACAAGATGGGCTTTCCTCTCCTTCCCTTCATTAGCATTGACAATAATTGGGTCAGGCCAGAACACTACAATTGATCATATGATATGGCCCAAGGGGGTGGAAGATGCATTAGGGACGTGTAGAATGAGTGCTGGATCTAAGGGTTATATTTAGCAGCCACTATTTTCTGATGAAAGGAACCCAACACCAGAGGTTTCATTAAACACACACACACACACACACACACACACACACACACACACACACAAGGTTCCTTCTTAACAGTTGCTAGCAAAAAATGGCACATGCGCACGCGCGCACACACACACACACCAAAGCGGATTTTATCAGGTTTCTACTGGGGAGAACAGTTTCTTTATCTTTGTGCTGAAGACAGCCTCTTTGGGAAAAGCAACATTTGCAAAAATAGAAACCCACAGTGAACGCTGATGCTCAAACCGAGAGGAGATTGTTGTTATTCTGTGTCCTGGAATATGAACGCCGTTCTCAGGAGAGCGGTTTGCCACCATGAAATAAAAATCTAACAAGCGTAATCAATTAGGCAGGCATCTGGTGAAATTTTAAACAACCTCTCTCCCACCTCTATCAGAATAAAATAAGCTACTGTACTTTGCAGAGCAATATATTCACATGATTTTATGACTGAATAAAAATGATGGAATAGCAGTTACAATAATTTTTTAAAGGATCAAACCCATCTCCATTAGATGTAATGGATCAAAAGCAGGAGGCAAAGTCCATGTCACATGATCTGTTAAGATTCAGGAAAGGATTATTTTCGGAGATTTTCTCTCCTCGGGGTCTCTTGAGAAATTCATGAATTCCTTTGTTTAGTGCACCTGCCAGTGAAACTGGTGTCACAAGCAGGACCAATGAGATCCCCATAGGCCCTCCTAATTCTATGCTAAAATGCCGGGCGACCATCTGGAACAAATGTGGGGGTTGTCCAAAGAGAGTGAGAGGGAAGCAGAATTCACATTGTACTGTATGTGACCACGCCCGCTCAGATGACATGGAGTTAGCCATTGGTCTTTATGCCTCAGTTGAAACACATGATCTCCCAGAGGGCAACTTCGTCCAGACCGACCAGAGCTTCACTTTCCCTCTCACTTCGGGTGGCCACACCTAGAGAGGCCCGAAGGGTCTCTACCTGGAACTGGGCATTCTCAATGGCGACACTGACACACTGGAATAAACTGCTGGCCAAGATCAGGCTGTTGGACTCTCTGCTGGCATTTAGAAGGGTATTTGATTGTAATTGTAAGCTGTTTTTCTTTTCTTTTCTTTCTTTTTTCTTTTTTGGTAGGTCACCATGTTAGCAGGGACTCCTATACCAACTGTGTTGGGCTGTGGTCGGTACGCTTGGAGTCAGAGGGTTAGTCAGATAAAAACTCGGGTCAGGCATCTTGCGCCTGTCCCACGTTCTGACCCTTCGACTCACTGCCACGTGTCCCGGAGTCATCTCACCAGCACCTCCAACCTGCCCTGTCTCCTTTTGAATGGGAGGCCGGTCCACAATAAGACCTCGGTCATTTATGACACCATCATCGATGGGAGGGCCGACCTGGCCTGTATTACAGAGACCTGAGTGGGCGCAGAGGGGGGAACTTCCCTCACCCAGCTGTGCCCGCCTGGGTTCCTGGTTCAGGGAGTGGGTAGGTTGGAGGGTCAGAAGGGGTGGGGTTGCCATTGTATACAGGGAATCTCTTCATGTGACCAGGGCCTCGACATTGGTGAGTCCGGGGCTAGAATGCCTCCACCTGCTGGTAGGTCAGCGGGATAGATTTGGCATTGTGCTGGGCTACCGCGCTCCCCGCAACCCAGCACAATCCCTGCCAGAGCTCTCGGAGTTCATCGCCACGTCTCTGTTGAAGTCCCCCCGGCTTTTGGTCGTCGGGGACTTCAACGTGCATGCTGGCAGTGAACTATCTGGTGCAGCTCTGGAATTCATGGAGTCCATGACCTCCATGAGTCTATCCCAGCATATTTCTTGCCCTACCCACAGGCGCGGGCACACCCTGGACCTGGTATTTTCCTCCATGTCGGGGGTTTCTAATCTGGAGGTGGGGGACCTTCTCTCCTTACCTGTGTCATGGTCAGATCATCACCTGTTTTCCTTCTCCCTGTCAATCCCCCCCCCACGGGGACCATTGGCCCCTTGTTTGGGCCCACCCCCAGAGGCTTCTGGATCCTTCTAGGTTCTGTGAAGCCTTTGGGGAGCTTCCTGGTAGCTTGGCTGACGATTCAGCCAAGGCTATGGCTAACCAATGGTTTGAGTCAGCTTCCCGTGCCGTCGACCGAATCGCCCCTAAGCGCCTCCTCCATGGCAGAGCTCGATCTTCACCATGGTTCATGGCAGAGCTAAGAGCAATGAAGCAGGAGTGGAGGTGGCTGGAGAGCAGCTGGAGACGAAGCCGGACGGCTACTAACAAGACTGCAGTTGTTATCCAGACTAGGCGCTACTCGCGAGCCATCAGGGAGGCTAAAACATTGTACTACTCCCTGAGAATTGATGAGGCCTTGAACCGCCAGGCGGAACTCTTCCGGGTGGTCTGAGACCTCACCAATCCTAGTCTGGCTAGGCCTCCTCCTACTGATTTCAGTAGTGAGAATTTTGCAGTCTTTTTTAGATCAAAAATTGAGGCCACCCGGGCTGGCTTCGAATCCGGTTGCTCTAGCTCTCCCTCGCCACCCCCAGTTGCTTCCCCCCTCGCTCTCCTCGACTGGTTGAGTTTGGGCCTGTCTCCTCTTTGGAGGCCTCCAGAGCAATTGCCCACTGCTGACACGCATCCACCCCCTTCGACCCTTGCCTATCATGGCTCATAAAAGCTGCCGGAGGGAGCATGCCCGAGTGGGCTTCTGTCATCACCACCGCCTCCTTCAGCGAGGGTTTTTTTCCCTCCCACTTGAAGGAGACGGTGGTAAAGCCCATCTTGAAAAAAACGGGCTTGGCATCGGACCAATTGGCGAACTATCATCCAATCACCAATGTTCTCTTCATGGGCAAGATTATCGAGAGGGTGGTCGCGACTCGGATTCAGTCATTCTTGGAGGAACAGTCTTCCATTATGTTTTTGTTATTGTATTTGATCTGCTATGTATGGTGTTTGTATGTTTGAGCAAGTTGTCTTTGCAACATGTCGTACACCAGCCAGAGTTCCTGTGGCAAAATCAGGCGGTTAACAAATACAAAAATAAATAAATAAATAAGTCTCATTATATCTCAGCCTTCATGGAAGGGGAAGCACGGGACCTCTGGTTTCCGACTGCCCATGGCCTCAATGTACCCATGCGGTGGTGATGGACCACTGGCCCTGGCACAGCAGCCCCTCTTGTATGGCCTCCTTCTCATGGCCAAAACAGAGTACGTGTGGTTAGAAGCGAATGGGACCCAGGGAGGCTGAAGAAACCAGACACTGCTTGGCCAGCAAAGTGGAAAGTTGTGCAAGATAGAAGGGGGTCTACCAGAGGTGAGGAAGACAACATTGACCAGAGATGGCCTTAGCAGAAACAAGAGGGGAGGATGAGATAACAGGTGAAGACCTTCAACTAGGGATGAAAGAAGTGGCAACACCCCAACCCATGCCCAATGGAAGGGAAAGGGGGAAGTGTTCCGGTTGAGTCAAGGACGGGGGATGCCCTGTGCCAGCTGTACTGTAAAGAATACGTGCAAGAAAGTCCTGTTGTTCCATCTCCCTGAGTCAACCAATGATGGGTCTGGGACCCCCTCTCACCCACAAGATGGGGCTCAGTAAGGTATGTGTGACTGCGAAGGCTGTATGCTTACCACTTAGAACTTAGTTGGTGGTTATCTGAATCTATAATAAAGAGCAAACAAAACCTCCTCTACTTGTGTCTTCAAGTTCATCCTACCAACCCCTTACCTAAAAGGTCCCGTTTGTGACATCTTCCTCACCATGACCCTATACATGTATGGGATAAAGATACAGTAAGTGATCTAAAGTCACTCAGTTCAGTTTTATGACTGAACCAGACTCTCCCCACCCAGCCGCAGTCTGGCACACTAACCACTCTGCTTGCTACTTTGTCTTGTAGACTTCTCCGGCATAGGTCGCTCCCTTCTGAACATTATAAGCTAAGTGGAAACTCGCAAGGAAGGCCTATGTACACTGCATATCACTTATTTATTTATTTATTTATTTATTTATTTATTTATTTATTTATTTA
>JAHTLZ010003542.1:3422220-3442261 GCA_023846285.1 Phrynocephalus versicolor
ACACACACACACACACACACACACACACACATTAGACAGAGAAGATAGGTGGTTTAACTAGTAGCCCTTGCTCGTAACTTACTTCCAAATTCTGATTAAAACAATTGTCTTGATACACAAACACATTTAGGAGTATCAGATGCCCTAAGCACACCCGATCTTGCCTGATTTCAGAAGCTAAGTAGGGTCGGCCCTGGTTAGTACTTGGATGGGAGACCACCAAGGAATACCAGGGGCTGTAGATGCCTGGAGTAGGAATTGGCAAACTGCTCCAGTATTCCTGCCAAGAAAACTCCATGGACATGGGGTCACGAAGAGTCAGTCACGACTGTAATGAGGCAACATACACAAACACACACACTAAGGAAGCCAGTCACTGGAATGTGGCTTCCAGAAATTAAAAGGCAGGGAGATGTGTTGTAAGCTGTTGCTTAAAGCCAAGGCACCTTTTTTGATGAGGGCCCAACCCTCACTCTGCACCCTCAATTTCCCACTGGTAACAGGCAGAAGGATCAACAGGAGGAAGGAAACAATCTCAGTCTTCACGGCAGCGGGAGAGGTAGCTACTTCTACAAAGACCATTGAGTAGGGATTTCCCGAACACTGTGAATCCAGGAAGGTTTTGGAAGGAACAGAAGCATATTTGGAAATAGATAAACCTTTGTTTCCCATTGAAAAGATGGAGAACTTTAATTTCATTACTGAATGAATGGTGTTCCTTATTTTTAATTTGAGACAGGAAGAGCAAGAAACACTTCAGATTAGTTCACAAAAAATCACTATGAATATCCAACAACCTGGTGTTTCAGTATACAGTTTCCTTTGTATTTGTTGTTTGTTTCATGCTGTCAAGGCTTATAGAGAGATCCTAAGAGGGCTTTCAAGCTGAGCATTTAAGGAGATATTTTAGGAGTGGTTTTACCCAGGCCTACTGCGTGATGGTCCATCACCTCCATGCTCTATGCCACGCTGGCCATCCCACCTTCATGAGCTAAAACGTCAGCATCTTCACTAAGCAACCCAAGGCCACTCCAACTAAAATTAGGTTTCAGCACCATCTTCAACAGGGTATTATATACAAATAAAATGTAGGCTTGGGGAAAATACAGTTGTTTTGAATGATCATTGTTTTTTGTGCCCTGGAGAACTGGGGAGGGAAACGAGTGTTCTATCATCATGGCCCAGCTAGCAAGAGTACAGGCTTTGGACCGGTCTTCTTCAATGAACTTGGTCACCCAGGCCAGTAGGGTTAACCACTGACTCTGAAATCTGGCACCTTCTTATAGGTTTTGCAGGGGTTTTGTTGTGTCAACCCCACTTCACCTGCCCAACTCTTTTCTCCTTGTTGCTAACTGGACAGCTCAGTGGTTTAGCCATCTGACTGTGAGGAGCCAGAGGCTGGAAATTTGATTCACCCACTGTGCCTCCCTGACAGGGGATGGACTCAGGAATGCTTAGACTTTAAAAAAAGGCCGAGAGGGGATATGATAGACATGTTTAAATATCTGAAAGGATGTCACATTGAAGAAGGGACTGGTTTGTTTTCCATGGCTTCAGAGACTAGGACTTGGGGCAGTGATTTCAAACTACAGGAAAAGAGATTCCATTTGAACATAAGGAAGAACTTCCTGACCATTAGAGCTGTTTGGCAGTGGAATAGGCTGCCACAATGGAGGGTAGTGGAGTCTCCTTCCTTGGAGGTTCTTAAGCAGAGACTGGATGGCCATCTGTTGGGGGTACTTTGATGGGGGTTCCTGCATGGCAGGAGGTTGGACTGGATGGCCCTTGAGGTCTCTTCCAACTCTATGATTCTATGATCCACAGAGTCCCTTCAACCTCTGCTCTTCTAAGGTTCTAATTAATACCTGCACTGCTCTTGCAATTCCAGAACTGCCCATTTTACACAAACCCCTCTGCTAAGATTTCATAGTAGCCTTGCAGGGCTTTGAAGTGCAAATCCCAGGTTTATAAGCACCACCCACCACTGATAATTTGCAGACACCCCCCCCACCCACAGTCTGGGAGTTTGCAAGTGCCATGGGAGAGGAAAGGTAAGCCACCTGTAGCATTCATCGGATTGGCTGGGTACGGACAGAGCTGTTTCTGAGCTAAGCCAAACGCAGAGGCAGACACATACATCAGAGGTTAAGGTTGCAAGGTGTGTGGGAGGGGGGAAGGAGGAAGATCCTTTGTGATGCCACACAAATGGAGAAAGGATGGCTTGAGAGGGGGATAGAATGGCTTCTGGGACAGCTGCTCGTGCAAGTGTAGGTTATGGGGATCCAAGTAACAACTGGGCCAAGAACCAATACTAATCTTGTAAGACATCCTGTAGTTAGGAGGGGGGAAAGCACCATCTTTTGGCAATCACCAAAATGTGCCCAGCAAACAGAACAGCAGCCACCATCGCTGTTAGAGCCTGCATCCCTCTGGGACGCGCCTTCTCCACACGTGACACTTGGGAAGACCTTTTGATGCTGTGCTGTCGCTGGATGTCACAGAAGGCTTACCATCAGCCTGCGAGGAGTTTCCCCCCTTTGACCGTCTGCAGCTACAGCCAGGGTTTGTACAACAGGAAGCCTCATGAGTCATGATTCTGGAACTTCACCCCCAGCTTTACTTCAAGGAGCACAAAGCACACCACGTAGTATGGACACATCTCTCTCTCTCTCTCTCTCTCTCTCTCTGTGTGTGTGTGTGTGTGTGTGTGAGTCTGTCTGTTTCTGATGGTTACTTCATGGTTCGCTGTCCCGCTTGGGACTGGTACGAAAAAAGGTTACTCCACGTCCATTGCGTGACGGCGGGAGTTCGTCCCAACCATGCCCCCTGAATCAGGAACACAGCATGATGAGACATACCTCTCCCTGGCCTCGGGAATTGTCTTGTCTCAGTTCTTGTTTCGAGACAAGTGCCCATGAAGTAACGCTTGTCACACAACGCATGCATTCTCTATCTAGTGGCAGGAGTGCGAAGTTGCATTCTCCAGTACAATCCCAATGGCATAAACAATGCATCACAAGAGAGGGAAGGAGGCATGAAATCAGGAGTTTTGCCGCTTAACGCATGAAAGGCAAAGTTGTGAAGATTCGAAATATCGAAAAACTGAAGCCCCCCCCCAAAAGAGTAAATGAAGCCAGGAAAATTCAGTAATTGTCACGAAACAAGGACGTGAAGTAACAGTTGTCACAATACCATCAATCATGCCCGTGGGTAAACAGAAACAGGGACAGAACCGGGACAAGACCACGTGACTGCAAACAACTTTATCACGAAACGAACGTAATCTCAGAACGAGGAAGGATGTGAAGTAACCGTCTCTATCTCTCTCCATCCCTCTCCCCTTATGTACACGACATACATAAATATCTTCAGGCCTAGCCCTGGTGTCAGCTGAGGACAAGTGGAGATGGGTGTATAGGCTTCAAAATTACTTCAAACATAAAAATCAATTGTCTCGTCCCTTCAGCTGCACCTGACCTCTGATGCGTCTCTCCCACTGGTGGTCTGAGACCTTGGGACGTGATAGGGACTGCTCAGACACCTCTGTCTCTTGGACAGTCAAATGGCAGCTTCATCTGTACAGGAGAGACTTCCCTTGGTTATAGGAAACAGCCAAGATAAGCAACCTGCAGGTATCAAGTCCTTGGCTGTTCAGACAATGGTTGTGTGTTTGTGTGTGTGTGTATGATTTTCTCTTAATGAGTCTTGAGGCAAAAGTGTGTCTGTGTGGCAAGTTTCTCTACCTCACACTAATGGGTCCTGGCCTCATCCAGGCACTTACTTGGGAATAATCCATCTAGAGGTTCACTACTACTAAGAAAAGAACTTTGAGCTCTTGGCTTCCTAATGTTCAAAGAAACAGAACATATGAACATAAGATAATAAAAAGAGCCATGCTGGATCAGGCCAAAGGCCCATCTAGTCCAGCTTCCTGTATCTCACAGTGGCCCCACCAAATGCCTATGGGAGTGCACGAGACTAGGTATCTGTCTCCTGATACCACTCCCCTGAATCTGGCCCTTGAAGTACCCTGGTTTTAAGTCTGGAGATGACACATTTCCATCATGGTTTGTAACCTGTGATGGACTTTTCCTCCAGGAATCTGTCCAATCCCTTTTTGAAGGCATCCAGGCCAGATGCCACCACCACATCCTGTGGCAGGGAGTTCCACAGACTAACAATGTGCTGGGTGAAAAAATATTTTCTTTTGTCTGTTCTTACTCTCCCAACCCTCAATTTGAGTGGATGTCCCCTAGTTCTGGTATTTTGTGAGAGGGAGAAGAGCATCCCTCTATCCACTTGACTCATGCCCTGCATAATTTTGTACGTCTTAGTAATATTGCCCCCTCAGGTGCCTTTTTTCCAGACTAATGAGCCCCAAACGTTTTAGCCTTTCCTCATAAGGGAGGTCCCCCAACCCATAAGATCCATTAGAGTGAATGAGGCAGATTGAAATGATAATGCCTCAGGATCACGGGAAACCAGCAGTTTCCACGTTATGAATTTTAACCCCCACCCCCACACACCTCTTTTTAATAAGCTTTTAGTTGCTAAATTGATCTTTTCTGGCTGTGCAAAGTTCTTACTTGAAATCTTTAGAGGCGGGAAAGCGGTGAGTCACGGTTTTCAGAGGCTAGGGGCAGCTGGGTGGGCGGGAAGAGCAAATTTACCTTCTGTGAAGATTTTAAATCTGACCCAGAGAAAAAAGTCCACCAATTGCAATGTTTGTCTTCTTTGGGGCAATCCTTCTGGTACTGTACATTTGTGCTTGCAGCAGGCATCTCACTGAGCTTAACTACCCCCTGTCCCCACCACTGATTAGCAGGAACTGCATGACAAGAAAAGGGCTAGAACTCCAAGGCAGTCTATAAACAGATTTTAGCATATGGACTAAACAAAGGGGAGAGGAGCGATGAAGAGACTAACCTGCCAATGCGGAGACTAACCTGCCAGACAAGGACTCACACAGACCTGACCTTAGACAATGACATCTGACTGGCTTAGATTAGGAGTTCTGTAGTGTAGTGATCGTAGGTAAAGTAAAGGTAAAGGGTCCCCAGACACATGTGTGCTAGTCGTGTCCGACTCTAGGGATGGTGCTCATCTTTGTATTCAAGCCGAAGAGCCAGTGTTGTGCAAGTCCATGGCCATGTGGCTGGCATGGCTGCAAGGAAGCACTGTTTTACCTTCCCATGGTACCTATTTATCTAATGATATTTACATGCTTTTTGAACTGCTAGGTTGGCAGGAGCTGGGGTTATCAACAGGAGCTCGCTTCACTGCGTGGCACCTGGGATTCGAACCGCCGAGATGCCAACTTTGCAGCTGACAGTTTTTGGAGCCTTAGTCCGCTGAGCCACCACTCTCAGTATGGTGATCATAACCTAACAGTAATTAAACAGGAGACTTTGGGAAACCTTTAGATAAGACATACACAGCTCCCTCCTATTGCTGTAATTTTATCGGCACATTGATTCTGAAGCAATTCAGATAGCTAGTGTGTCCACTCAAGTAATGCTCAACCCCAAAACATTAACTCCTAGTTATACATGCTTATTTACAGTTAAGATACCAATGTCATCCCACTTGAGGTATGTACACTGTGCACATCTGAATTAATACTAAAATTTATTAACCTCTGTTATGATCTCTGGGTGCCATCTTGGCTGAGGAGGCTGGGTTACCAACACGTTTTTTAAGCAGAGGCTGGATAGCCATCTGTCGGAAATATTGTGATGGGGGTTCCTGCATGGCAGGGGGTTGGATAGACTAGATAGCACTTGAGGTCTCTTCCAACTCTGTGATTCTATGATTCTATGATTCCACCTGTTTCTTGTTGTGTTAATGCATTGTTCTCTATTGCAGACCCACTTCCTACTTATCCAGGGCATCATTCTTCTACCTCTTTTTCGTTTACTCTCAAACTTCACTTCACTGTACTATATTTGCCATGACAAATTATGCGCCCCAAATAGGAGAGCTTGTGTTCCTTAATAAAGTGATACCTCTTAAAACAAATTTAATTCGTTCTACAGGTAATTCTGCTTTAAGAAAATTTTGTCTTATGAAAATTGGTTTCCCATAGGAATGCATTGATAATGGATTAATCCTTTCTGGAGGCTATGGGTCGCTGTGTTTTATGAAAATTTTGCCTTACAAAATACAGTTTCCCATAGGAATTCACTGGGAATGAATTAATCTGTTCTGGAGGCTAGAATAAAGAGAAAGATAACAGGGTCCCCCCCCCCCCGGATACATACAGAAGAGCTTTTTGTCTTGCAAAACATCCCATAGGGGATTTTTTTGTCATGCAAAGCATGCCTATTCCCAGATTTTTTTCTTTCTACGAATGTTTTTGTCTTATGAGACATTTGTCTTAAGAGGTACCACTGTAATTACAGGGGTACTTTGTATAAAGGAATTCATTCATTCCAAATGAAATTCTGTTAAGCAAATTTTCCTTTGTACAAATTTCCCATAGGAATGCATTGAAAATGGATTAATCCCTCATTGCGATCTTTTTTTGGGGGGGGGGGGTACGGATTTGCCCCATCGGCGATTCTGTTAAGCAATTTCCCCCTATCTCCTGAATTTTTTCCTTTAAGTGTATTTCCTGTTAAACAAACCACGTGTGATACAAGGGTTCACTGTAACTCTACCCCTGTTCTCCAATCTGTTGAAGTGCTTATTGCAATGGCTAAAAATTCAAAGGTTCCGAAAGAAAAAAGCAAGATCCTCCTGCAGTCCTTAAGTCATGGCTGGGGCAGTTGGTGGGCCCCCACATGTGGCTGGGGTGCACAGTCCTCCATTTCACCTCCTCCCACCCCCAATCCCGCACTGGCTGTCCTGCCTTGGCGTGTTGGAAGTGGCGGCCTCACAGTATCCCAAGAGAGAGAGATGAGTTCAAACAACCTTAGTTTAAATTTCCAAGTACAGTGGACCCTTGTATAACAAATGGTTTGTATAACATAAAATCTGTACAACATAAAAATTCCGGAGATAGGGGAAATTTGCTTAACAGAAGGGGGATTTAATGTGATGGGGGATTACCCCCACTGTTCCTGCCCCTACAGCTTGTCAGTACATGAAGGTGATCAGCGCCATATTCACTTGGAAAACCATCAAGGATGGGATCCTTAAAAACAACAACAACAGCCATTCTTTACCCTTCCATCGTAGATCTGGGCATGACAGATTGCTGCATTGCTCAGCAGCCTCACACTAAAGGGAATAATAATTGATTGCCTTATGCGGGAGCCCATTCTACTCATTGAAAACGTGCGTTTTTGCAGTTAACGGCACCGAGCAATCAGATCAAAAAGGGACGGGGATAACATTTCAAAGCACTTCCCCTTCCTTTGATCATTAATAATTTCCCCACCACCACCACCACCTGCTATCGGCATCTTAACTCAATTACACACATTATGATGTCACATGTGTGAATACTTTAAGGTAATCATTGTGTTCTTAATCAGAAAGTAATCTGCTGTAATTTTTATAATGTATGACCAAAATGAAATCAACTAAATTTGCTTTTAAAGTACAATTAATAAAAAACAGACAACTATGCCCGCAGGGTAATTTACCACTTTCATAAAGGATCTGCAATGGCATAAATAATGAGCCAATCTCAGGTTAATCCATCTTTCTTTTGCAAATGAAAGCAAAAAATTGTGAGGAAATGCAAAGAACATGAAAAAAGATGCTGTGTGCTGCCTGTTTTTTTTAAATATATTGTGATGCCTCCTGCTGATCGTATGGACAGGATGTGCAAAAACAGGCAAGTGTCTGAGGCCCTATAGATGTTAGATGTGTTGTGCAGGACTGGCCCTATCACAAACACACTGGCCTTGAGTGATAAACACTGATCTTAGGATAGGTAGTGGCAGGGAGGCTGTAGAACAAAGCTCCATAATACACAGAATAGCTTTTGTGTTCTAAGCCAGTTTCTGCCCCTCAGGGACGTAGGACGTTCTGCCCTGTTGCCTGAGCAGAAGTACGAGTAGTGGCTGAACTGCAGAACTGCAGTCAGGCCTCTGCTCACAACAACCTGTGTTCCATCCCAGCGGATTCAGGTGACTGACTCAAGCTTGACTCAGCCTCCTATTCTTCCAGGGTCAGGAACTGAGTATCCAGCTTGCTGTGTGGGGAGAGAGCAATAGGTAGCCTGCATAATTAGATTAAATTGCAAATTGCCCAGAGAGGTATATAAGCAGCACACTTTGCTTTGCTTTGTAAACTGCATTCACCTGCTTCTGTTCATGAAATCTTGCCCCCTTTTTTGCTGATGCTGATTGCCTGCAAAGCAGCTCTTCGATCCTGCATCAATGAGGGGTGAACTTACTGAGTACACGAAGGACAGTCGATTTCTCAAAGGCCAAAGGAGAGTGAGCCAGTTCATCTCTTCCTGCTTTTTCTCTCCTTGTGAGATGACTTCCCCTGGTTTTGGAGCGCTACTTCACATCCCTTTTCAGCCGCTTTTTGTTTTGAGGCGTCTTTTCCCCTCCTGAGATCCCGTGGTGCAGACAGCGATCCTGCAGATCCCACGTCAGCTGGCTCTTTTCCGTGTTTCTGTCGGTTCCCACGTACATAAGTCGCTGGAAAAGGCGGCTGGCTGTGCAAGCGGAGTTAGGAAAGTACTGCCCCCAGTGGCCGACTCAAGAAAATGCATTACAGCGGGCAAGCGTGGGCATGCTCAGAGGGCCCCTTCAAAGTTAAGGTGCCATTGATTTTGGAGATGCCCTTTTCTACGGGAAAAGGCGTTTGACATCAGCAGTGACGTAGCGGCCTTTCAGCTGACGGTTCACAACCCTGGTCACATCTCAGCTACCCTACCATAGTGTCGTTTCTCAGCTATTCCTTCCAATTCCTTGCCGAGGATGTGTTGGCAACATTGCAGTCTATCCGTTGCGAGCGGTTAAACCGCGGGCACCGTGGCCGTTTATTTGCCATCCCGTAGCCCCATCAAGAGGGATGCTCAACACATCTGTCACATCCAATAAGGGACGAGCAGGTCACGAGGAAGTTTGGTCTCTGTCACTATAATCGGCTTAAATTGGAAAACAGAGTTCTTGCAGGGAAACATAAGTGGTTTGGAGAGGCTGCAGTCATTAAAGGAAAAAAAAGTTTAGGCTGCTCTGATGTGTGCCTGGAAAATGTTATTCATTGAGCTGTAACCTGGTTTTCTAAGGGAGACTTGACATCTTTCGCTCGGGCACGGTGATGGAGTTTAGCTATGCTTTCAGAATAGCAAGTTTAATTAATTGCAGCCATTCACTTTGGAGGCCAGATGTTCCTACCTCCTTGAAAACCATCGAGCCCGCAAAGTTGCATGGAGGGCAACAGAGCTAGGGCTGCAGGTGGAGCCTCCAAACCTGAAGGGATCCTGCATCATATTCAGGAACGGTTCCTCTCAAAGAGGTCTATTAAGATCTCTTAATCAGGGAAATGAGGGTAGCAAGTGAGGGCCAGTCCAGCATAGATGGTCAGACTGGTACAAGAATCTTCATTCAACAGTGATGTCTCTGGAAAGCTCACGAGGACACTAGCGGTGTGGTGATAGCACTGGAAGAAAAACTGGTTTCTTGGAAGAGAAAAGAAGGCTGGACGGAATGAGCCATGAGCAGTAGACATAATCAAGGCAAAGATTTACATGGTAACAATACACAGTGATACACAGTGAAGGAATCTACACCATCTCCTTAATCCATTTGATTGTGCTAGCTTTCTTCACTGAATGGATTTGGGACTTGTTCCCAAACGGTGTACCTCCTGATGTCCGACCACAAATCACACCCTGTCACACAACTGCTGTTCCATAAGGGTTCTGCCTGATCTCCTGGGAATGACAACATGATATCAGATTCATTGTGAGCACCTTATATTCCCTTGTTTGCTCCGGCTGTTATTATTACGGGCCGCAGGAGGAGGTGCTGGTGGTCTAGTCCTGTTGTCCAGTGCAAGAACCCTGTACTATGAAGCACAGTTGCTTGCTGGCAGTCGAGGCAGATCCATAGCAGTCCATGAGGCACACCTGCAGACCACAAGGAAGACTAGACCACCAGAAAAACCAGGAGAACACCCACCAGGGCAGACGACAAGAGATTGATGGACCATAGTGCAAAAGGGGTTCCATGTGAGGCTTTCAGCAGCGGTACAATCAGTCTTGTTTGCTGTTTTAACTGTGCTGAATAAATGTCAGGCAAACTGCAGAGCATCAGGGGTCCCATGATGGGTGATGGTGTATATCATTTCAGTCATGATTCTTCTTCTTTTTGGATCCTGAAATGCTACTTTGCCCAACTGACTGTGTCTTCAAGGTGTAGGCTGACAATCTGCATGCCCTGGTTGACAACTGTCAACCTGCCATCTCTGCCATCTGTGTTCCGGTGGTAAGCAGTTTGGATGACTGGAGGAAGGTGCTGCTCTGAGGACATATCCTTACCACCAGAGTCGGCTTCCTCTCATCTTCTCTGTTATTGACACCACACCTAATGGCTGTCGGGTAGTGTCATCTGTGACATGGTTGAGTAGGGAGATATCTGATATCCAAAGGACCATATGCATTTCCATGGCATGGCGTTCACTCTCTAGACCGACTTTTGCTGCCCAACATTCAACAGGGCAGACAGCCATCCTGTAAATCTTGGATATGAGATGGATCAGCATCCATCGGTTGCAAAGCACATACGTGAGTTCTCACCACCGCAACCAAGCTGCATTCACCCATTGATGCCACCATCACCTTGGAGATGGGAGCCCATCTCTTTTGGTTTTCTCCATTTCTTTGGAGCATTTCCGTTTCCATTCCGTAAACCTTTAATGGCATTAAAACAGAGACAACATGCAAATAAACGCTAAACATTTACATGCGACATTATAGGGTAAATCTCATCAATATGATCTAACTAGAGTTCACAAAGGGTTGCTTTTTTCCCCTTTAAAAAAAGTCTGCTAAAAAAATCAGCCACCTGGACAGTAATTAGTTCAGAACTATCACCCAGAAGAAAGCCCGTATATCTTTTGTGGGGGACCTGGAAGATCAAGAAGAATTTGATTTGGAGCCTTTCATGCCTGGTCACAGTCTCTAGGTATTTCGTTTCCTTAACGTTTAGGCGGAAGTGGTTGAGGTGTTCATTCCATGTCTGAACTTGCCACCACAGTTTGTTCCCAGTGACAGTAGCAAAGAGAGGGAGCATTTTGCTGCAAGTCTTCTGTGATCATATCCAAGTTAAACACAGCACTAGCTTTCAGCAGCTGGAACAGGGCTCTTTCAGTCGATGCCTGAAACAAGGATACTGGATAGGCAGCCAAACCAAAAAGCTGAGTATCTTTAAAGCATAGCGGGTTGTATCTAATTGTGCCCTTGTGTTTGCTGAAGGGCTTTTCATGTAGAGAGGACACCTACATGCTGCAGGCAAGGCTTTTTCCTCTTCAGTCCTTGGAGGGATCAAACGTCCTCTGAAAAGCAGTTAAGACCTTCTGGGAAAGCGTGGGAGAGGGCGAGGATGGCTGAAGAGGCAGGAAGTTGAATCGGGGGAAATCAATAGCACTTCCCCCTTCCATTAGCAGAGGAGGCCTCCGCTTGATCAAGTGCTGTCCTACAAACAGAGATATATGGCTGTGTTTGAATGCCATCCCGGAACATGGCCCTTTAGCTTCCCATTCAACACCGGGCTAAATTGCATGGAATCGGGTTTGAAATATCAGGCAGCCAAGTTCTAAAATGACCCTAGTCAAGCGTTCTTTGTGGCCCATGCTGATATTTTTTAAAACTCCCTATTCCTAAAACATGCTGTATCTATTTTACTGAGTGTGGCATTAATGATTAGGGCCATTTACGCTCTCATTTGGAAATATTAGTGACCTGTCTGGTACAAAACCCATTTCCATCTGCTATAACTGGGCATTATGCTGTTTGACTTGTTTTTCAGTGTTTGTTTCAATCCAGATGTTCTTGAACTAAAACACCTAGAAGCCTTCATCACCAGCTGTGCTGACTAGGATTTCTGGGAGTTTTAGTTCAAGAACATCTGGGGATACAAGGCTGGGAACCACTGCATTTTATGTTGGATCTTTTCCTTATGACACTATAAAAGGAGGCAGTTGGGCCTTATCATTTGCCATTTACAAAAAATAAAAATAAAAATAAATCTGAAGTTAAGAAGGAAGTTGTAATGGATAGTTGAAAAACAGTGTCCAACTGCTGCTGAGAAAAAGGGGAACCACCGCAGAACAGTTTGTTCCTACACAGGAACAAAAAGGCCACAGCTCTGCCACACTGTGCTTTGTACAAAATAAAAGGTTGTCTGCTCGAAATACAAGGCTTTTTCTTCTGTGTAAAATACAAGGTATTCTGAACACTACACAGTTCTCCCACGAGTCATCCATGTGAATTTCATGATGTTGGCAAAACAAAAAGGTAAAAAGAGAAAAAAAGAATCAATGAAGATAAAAGAAGAGAGAGAGAGAGAGAGAGAGAGAGAGAGAGAGAGAGAGAGAGAGAGAAGGGCAAAATATTTTAACACTTTAAAAACGAAGAGATATGTTTCAGCATGAGTTTCTGTGGATTAAAATGTACAGGTGTCTAATGAGGTAGGTTTTGAACTATGAAAGCCAACACTGAAATACAGTGGTACCTCGATTTACGACATTAATCCGCTCCAAAGGCATTTTCAGAAGTCGAACAACTTGTAAGTCGAACAGCGGTTTCCCATAGGAATGCATTGAAAATCAATTCTAGAGGGAAGGGATGAATAGGTCTTCAATGCATTCCTATGGGAAGGCTGTCCCAAAACCCCTCAATCAAGGGCAAGGCTGCATTCCACAGTCCTGCGAGACAGCTGACATTGACAGGTTGGACCGGTCAAAATCAGCTTGGCTGTGTGTGTGTGTTGCGGAGAGCAGCCTTTGGCTGCCTCTGAATGAGGGAGAAGCCCGGGTGCCTTGCAAGCGAAGCACTTACCCAGAGATATGTGTTTCCCTTGCAAGCCGCCCAGGCTGGTCGAAGATTGCAAGGACCGAAGGATCTTCGGACAGCCTGGGTGGTTTGGAAGGCAAGCAGCGGAGGCAGATCACCACCACCACTTCCCTTGTAAGACTCCTGGGCTGGGAGAATATCAATGGGAGCACAGACCCATTGATCTTTGCCCAGCCCAGGAGGCTTGCAAGGGAAGCAGCGGTGGCAATCCACCACTTGCCTTGCAAGTTGCCCAGGCTGTCCGAAGATCCATCGGTCCCTGCGATCTTCACCCAGCCTGGGCACCTTGGAAGAGTAACACCTGCCC
The DNA here is from genome assembly GCA_023846285.1 of Phrynocephalus versicolor. Lineage (NCBI taxonomy): Eukaryota > Metazoa > Chordata > Lepidosauria > Squamata > Agamidae > Phrynocephalus > Phrynocephalus versicolor. The sequence goes on from JAHTLZ010003542.1 coordinate 3,435,510, forward strand.
AGAGCTAAGCTCTTCCCTTGCAAGGCGCCTGGGCTGCCCATTCCCTGGGAATGATGCAACTCTGGCCAGCCAGGGCAGTTTGGAAGGTTGGCGCAATGGCCACCACCTCCTCCTTCTTGGATGCTTCGATCTCTGCAGAGGAGGAGGAGATGGCGATGGACAGCGAACACTGCTCTCCGCTCCGCAGGACAGCTGACTTTGACAGGTCTGACCTGTCAAAGTCAGCTGTCCTGCGGAGCAGAGAGCAACGTTCGTAAGTAAAATTATCTGGTTGTCAAAGCAACCGTAAGTCGCGGTACCACTGTATGTGTATTAGTCTTTAAGGTGATCCAATATTGTGTCCTTTCCTCCCCCTTTAGTTCTGCCATCATGAGCAAACAAAACACTCAATCAATCGCACTGGAGCCAGCCTGTTGAATCAAGGAGGATTTGGTGAGCCAACAGCTCTGGATGTCCCATTCATGGTCTAAGTGTGACTTTACAATGTCTTCCCTAGAGTTGCAAGGATGGACAGTCAAAATAAGAGGGAGAGGTACACTGAAGGGGAAAAGGTATTCAAATGGTGGTGGGAATTCTTTCCATTGACAGATGGAAAACAAACAGGATGGAGGTAGAAGGGGTTAGCCAGATGTGGTTCATAATCCCTTCATTCCAGACCCCCGTTTTCTCTGCATTTGTGTTCATGGTTTCTTAGCTGCTATTTGTTATTTCTTACGTAGACTTTCTGGGCATGGTTAACTCATGATAATTGTAGAACCCCTTCTTTGTTTTGAACACCTACTCTGAAACCTACGCCTACGCTAGGCTGTTAGCACAGCAAGACAGTGATGGATTATCTGAAGAAGGATGACAGAAAATATGAAGCTGTGAAATATGGCTTTATGAAGGCATTTTTATATAACTGCAGGTTGAACCTGAGGATTTGAAACCTCTGTCATATTGTCTATTACTTTCTCAGAAGAGTAATGCACGCCGGGTTGACCTTCCTTTTCTTGAAATACCCCTGCGATTGTTTCAGTTAATATTACAGCCAATATTAATTATCTCCAACTGCGCAGTACTGCTGTCATGCTGCCGTAGAGGCACTGGCTACATCGCTTGTGTCAACTCTTGTTGCCACTAAAGTGTGTTAAAGAATACAGGGTTTGACAAATCCAGATATAAATTGAGTCTTTTTAAAGCCACCCCAGCTTTGGGACTTCTGTAGTTTACTGTTTTGATTCCTACTTTGAATTCCTTTCACAATGGCTCAAGAGCGTGTGTGTGTCACACTGCTTACATTTCTTCTGAACCCCATTGATGAGTTCAGGAAGGAAGGTACCCCAGAAGTTTATACAGTGGTACTTCTTATGACAAATGCCTCGTTTTTTAAAAAAAAAGATTTCTGGGAACAGGCACACTTCGCATGACAAAAAATTCCCTATGGGATGCTTTGAAAGATGAAAAAACATTCCATATGTGCCTAGGGAAAAAAACCCTGGTTATTTTTGTCTTTGCTCTAGCCTCTGGAGAAGAATAATCTATTCCTAATGCATTCCTATGGGAAACCACATTTCATGAAACAAAATTTTCATAAAACAAACAGATTGCAGGCGTACCCCAACTTAAGAGCAACTCGACTTCAGAGCAATTTGACTTAAGAGTGGGAAATTGTTGGTGTTTTAACTGCCGCCTTACACATTTTAGATATGGTCTGCTCGACCTACAAATAATTTTTTTCCATTTTTTTGATTTTTTAACTATTTTTTTTCAAATTTTTAGATAGGTACCCTGACTTAAGAGTAGTTCGATTTAAGAGCATGCATTCGGAACAGATTAAATTCATAAATTGAGGTACCACTGTAATCCATTCTCAATGCATTCCTATGGGAAACGTTTCATAAGACAAAATTTTCTTAAAACAAATTTGTTTTAAGAGGTACCATTGTACCTTTAAATTCGTTTTAAGATGCACCATTGTAAAATGAGACACACACACGCACGCACGCACGCACGCACACACACACACACACACACACACACACGAACAGTGTTGGTGAACCTTCAGCGCCCCAGATGTTTTGCACCACATCTCCCAGAATTCTGCGCCTGTATTGCCAATGACAAAGGACTGCGGGAGTTGTGGTCCAAAACATCTGACATGCTGAAGGTTCACCACCACCGACCTAGACTGTACACAGAGAGGGAAAGGAGGATCAACGTGGTGGAAACAGTAACATCGTGTCAGGGGAACATGGTGGAATGTTGTTCTCAGCAACGCCAGAACAGCCTGGAGGGGAAACATCCTTTGGCAGGTGGCTCTTCAGAAACATTAAGACATTTGAAACATGCTTTGAGATGATGATGATGATTGATGATTGATGATGATGATGATGATGTTTTAGTAGTTTGGGATAGAAGCTTTTGAAGAGAGAGGGCGACCAAGATGAATATCCTCATTTAAAGTTTGCTCGAGTTCCTTTGATAACTCTTCTTCCCTCCCTGGGACTTTTGTGCCCCATTTAAATCCCAAACAGAGCAAGGCTGTCCCACAGGAGCAAACTTTACTCTCCAGCTGTCAAAATAATTTCGTATCTGAATTAAGATGGAAATGAATTTCATTAAAGCTGAAATGCCTCTCTTTGTACTCCATTTTCCTCTTCTCTTTGTACTTGCCTCTTTTAATTGCCAGTTGCCGTGTTACATATTTAAACAGAGAGCATATTAATGGAATGTTTGGGAGTGGGGAGGCACAGATAAAGTTGGCTTTGTTTAGTTTGATGATTTTCAAAATATATACAAAACCCAGTGGGCAATTTTGACATTGCTCCTTTACGAGGAGTCTCAGAACACAACGAGGTCTATTGTATGGTTGTGAACTTAATCTGCCTTCTGTGTAATGGATATGCCACGATCAGCAGGGAAGCCTGCATTAATTAAATAGTGTACACAATTATTTTTAGGGCCATAGCCTTACTTTCTCCATCATGCAAGAGGGGCACCAAGATCAGGGTGAAAAGGACACCCTAATGATAAAGCACAACCACCAAGCACCCTGGATTGTTTGCTAACCTGGAGCTTCCAATCCCCTTTACATACCCACATGATTATGAGATGAGCTGTCTTGGTCAGGTGAAAGAAACTCCCTGGATGAGATTCATCTGCTGCACAAGGGATTACCCTCATGTTCCTCATGCAGAGGGGCACAGTCAGCTGGATATGAATAGGCAATCATCATGACTAGGAAATGCCACCAACACATTGGGCCAGAAGATGTAACCATTGGAAGCTTCGAAATGGAGTCTCCTTCTCGGCAGGACCAAAACACAGCTGCCATTAGTCATCAGCATGGGCAGCACGATAACCACTGAAAACCCCAACATTATCTTACCGTTGCAGTTTATGTGGTATTGAAGCTCTCACCGGGTCCCATGATTATAGCGCAGCAATTCTGTATATTATGGGGACGGTCGAGCTACCCAACTGAAATGAACACAAGCGCTTTCTTTCTATCCATCATCTGATTACTTTGGTTTTCTATGGGAGGCAATCAGTGAAAGCCTGCTAGAAACCTTCACGGACCCTTGGTTTGACCGACCAAGTCTGGACTTGTAGTCTAAAAAAATAATAATCACCCCTCAAGATATTCTTCTTTTTCTTGCAAAAGCCAAGATGACCAATATGAACACTGAAGTTCTCCTGTCTGAAATCCATCACACCCGTGCAACTAGCTACTGTTTCTGCTAGCAGCAGAGGCAATGGCAAAGGCAAAAACCAGACTCTCATCCTAGTTCTCATCTCCTTCCCTCTTCCTATCCCTGCCTCACAAACCTGAACACTATAAAATGTAGCTTTCCAAGGGCACCTGGAGACGTTAGTAGCTCCCGGGAAGACTGGATCGCTCAGTGTTCAAGACACTGGTGTCATGGACACCAAAAGAAGCTGGAGAAGACACAGTGTCCCATGAAAGATGTGCCAGAAGAGCTACCCTGTGTTGGTAACAAGGAGTGGAGCTTCATATGGGGGTGGCAATTCTAGGTGCCTGTAGACCTTGGAAGTAGAGATGGGCACGAATCAAAAACATGGTGTTTCAGTTTTTCGTTTGTCGTTGAGAGGTCTGTTTTGGTTTGTTTCCGTTTGTCGCGAATTTTTGGAAAATTTTCGTTACCATTTTTCGTTTTTTCGTTTGTCGTTTCTACCCGCTTTTTGCGCGATTTTTAAAGCATTTCCGTGCGCAGGCATCCCCCAATGCCCCAGACCAGAGGGAAAACACTAAAAGAAAAATTGATGCTGGCAGAGACACAATATAGACTAGGTATGCAGGGAGGCTGCAAAGGCAGCGGCGGGCGTTGCCCAGGGTGCAAGGCAGCCGCAGAATGACTGCACTGCGGGGCAAGGGAGGGTACTCACCGAGAGGTACACAGCACGCACGCACACAGGGAGGCTGCAGGACTGAAGCTAGAGTCGCAGAGACAGCAATCCCACCCTAACTCCCACCAGAGACTGCAAGGAGGAAGGGGGCTGCCAGAGCTTTTTATGCCCTCTGTGGCTGCCAGACCTGCCCAGTCTGCAACCTGGGCATGCTATTGGTTGAACATGATCCCATCACATAGCTTGCCTCCATTTTGTGGCTGGTGGTGACATCCATTTTAAAGGGAAAAGAAAAATACATTGTGATGGGAGAAGACAAAAACAAACGTTTTAAGGACCCCAACCCCCCTAGTAGGTATTATCAGACAATATAAATAATTATCGCTGCATTTTTATGGATGTCCAGGGCATTTTTTAAGATTTAAAACAGCTCATTTCATTGTGCGTCGCCATTAGCGGAAACGAAACGTAATGACCACAATTTTCGTGGTTCTGTTCGTTTTGTTTCATTTTCATCACAATTTTCATTTGTCGTTTTGTTACGTAACGAAACGACAAACGGTAACGGAAACGAAAAAATGTTCGTTCCGTGCCCATCTCTACTTGGAAGGAATAAGACATTCCGCTCTGGTCAAGTACATGCAACAATGCAGTGGGCTATGAAGACTTCACCTTCATAGGAAGCCCCCCACCCCACCCTGAGAGGCAGCATGGGGAGAAGAACCAACTGTTGTTCATCCAACTGTTAAGTCAGCAGGTTGTAGTTATGTTTCTTGCTAAAGCAAACAGTAAAATTCACTTCCTAAGGATCTGTGCTTAGCGGAAGCTGGAAAACTCCAGCAAATCTCGACAATACCTCCCTCTCAGCCTGCTCCACTCAGTTTGGTCCTAATCTGAACTGAGCTGGAGGCAGCTCACCCATTTAGAGTTACAAATACATTTGTATCAGCCTGGACAAGCTCAAAGAAGTCTCTTTTGCTGTGTTAATGAATCAGAGAGGGAGAGAGGGAGAGAAGGAGGGGAGGAGGGAGGAATAGATACAAAAGGAGTTTTAATAAACGTGACTCTCTTCTATTGGGTGTCTTGCTTGTATTTAGAAGGCCTGTGCATGACACTTTCAAGAACCACACATTGGCTCTGGTGTCATGAGTCTACATATACAGGATCTCTCTTGTTTAAAACTGTGCTTTTTGCCCAGTTCCAAGATAACCATAGCTGCAGGAAGTTTGCACAGAGGGTTTTGACCTGAGAGAGAGAGAGAGAGAGAAAGAGAAAGAGAAAGAGAGAGTCCTCTAATACAGCCATCAGGAACACATAAAAGAAGCAGGCCAGATTTTCATGTGTATTGTTTAACACAGGTTCCTGGTAAAGCTCCATAGTGCAAAAAGTACTTTTAAGAAGTAACTAGTTAGAGCTACAGTTCAAAGTTACACATTAACAAGTACTGTTGTAACACATTATTTTCAAGTGGTCACTATTTGTTGCTTAAATAAAAGCCACCAGAGCATAACAAGGCACTGATCTGTGATGTAAAACACACATAAGGAGCGAAGCTACAAACCTTTGCATCTACAGAATTAACAACATGAAAGGAATGAATCTTGTTCCCAAATCCTTTCTCTGGTCACGTTATGATCTTGCTGTAACCTAGCTGTGCCGTACTTCTAACAAAGAGAAATTACACAAAAGTGATTTGTCATTTGTAACTAGTTACTTCCAAGCTCTAGGCAAATCTGACGGTGATGAGCAATTGCTATAAATTTCCCCCCAGCGAAATCAAAGTGGGTTCAGAATGAGCATGCTGGGTAGTTTCCCTTGTCAAAGGGCGCTTTTACACAACCCCTAAGATCCGCTGGCCCCTTAAATTCAAACCAGAGATCTTAGGGGGTTGTCGCTCTTTGTGCGTCTCCACCCCTCCGTACTTCCTGGCTGCTGGCTGCGTGAGGGGAGGGAGGAAAAAAAGGGACAAAAGAATAAAGCCTTGCCTCCCAGTGCTGGTGGAAGCTGCCGGGGAGCCCCGGTCACTTCCTGGTTCCTCTTAAAGGGGCGGGAGGCAAAAAACAAAAACAAAAAGAAGTGAGGAGAGCCCAGCACATCCGCATCAAATATTTTTCACCTCCCAAGAGCAGGTACAAGAAAAGTGCGCTGGGTCGCGCTTAGGTGGGCGGGGTCGCACTTAATTGTCTGCAAACTCCGGAGCTGGTGGGGAAACATTTTTAAGCTCTGGAACTTGCAGCCATTTGCGGCGGAGTTTAGGGGTCGTGTATAAATGCCCAAAGAGAGCATCAAAGGAAAACAGAGAAAGCACTTTAAAAATAGAATTGAGTGTTATAATTTACCTCCCAAATCACATGTTGTGTGTGTGTGTGTGTGTGTGTGTGTGTGTGTGTGTGTGTGTGTGT
>JAHTLZ010003542.1:3465834-3487905 GCA_023846285.1 Phrynocephalus versicolor
CATCATCATCATCATCATCATCATCATCATCATCATCATCATCATCAAAGTATTCTTGCACCTTCTAGGCTCTGTGTGTACATGTGTGTTTGTGTGTCTGTGTAAATATGCCACATTTTGAGCCCCCTTAGCACTTCTACCCTCCATGTGCAGTATTTTTTATCATTGTTCAAACTGCCAGTGAAAAGGTACAACAGTGTTTTTAATGGGATCTCCCTCTTTCTTAAAAGGAAGGAAGGAAGGAAGGAAGGAAGGAAGGAAGGAAGAAAATAAAATAAACATGAGCGTTTGGGGTTGAGGCAAATGAATGAAGTTGCCCTCAGTCCAGGGTTGAGAATGTGCAACTTTTGTAGCTTTGGGGGTTTCCCGCCCCTGCTTAGCACATCTCTCCTTGGTATTTTATCATGATAAGTGATTGGGTCAGGCCTCTCCCTGCATTCTCTCTCTCTCTCTCTCTCTCTCTCTCTCTCTCTCTCTGTGTGTGTGCACGCGCGCACACGCGCGCAACAGTTTCTGTTCTTTTAAGCAGAAATGAGATATTGGGACCACAGAGGTCTTCTTCCCTACCTACCAGAACTTTTTCCTCATAACCCCTTCTTTGCTTTAAACAGCCTGTCTAATACTTGGATGACTCCTGTCAAGCACTTTCTATTCAGAATGAATCCTTTTCAATCTCCTGCCATCTTCTTTTCCATCAGTCTGCGTGCTTGTCAACACCATCACCACTCTTAAGCAGAGCAAACGCCAAGCCTCTGTGGTGTCTTCAACGTTTTCATTTTTGACTTTACACAACAGAGCTCTGGGGCTAACAATCTGCAGAAGACGACTGGGAAGGAAGGTGTTTCTGTCCCCCACCCTTCACATGTTTTTTTTTTAATCAAAATCAATTTTCTCTATAACTTTCCCCACATGGGAAGAAAGAGACTAATAAGCCCTAAGGATGCAAATATCCTTTTATGAGGCACCTAATCAAACAGGATTCGTTTCTGAAGAAACATGAGTAAAGATTACTACTTATTTTTTTCCATTTGTTCTTATTTTGAATTGTCAATCCATTTTGTGCTTATTTGTTTATTTGTTCTTTTTATTATTGCGATTTGATTATTTGGTTTGATTGATTAGTTTTTATTTGCTATTTTAAGTTGTTTAATCTGTTTTTATATTTTGTACATGCTTGTAAACTGCCCAGAGTAGCTTTTTTGCTAGATGGTTGTGATATATAAATCAAATCAAATCAACTAAATAAATAAATAAAGGCTGTCTGTGTCACATGTGGCTTGGCCGTATTTATTTTAATGATTTCCTTTCTTCCTTGTTTCGAAACATAGGCCACCCTGATCTTGAAAGCAGTTTCCCCAAGATATCTTGGACAACCCAGTTCACAATGCAATTCTTTTCTGTCTTGACTACTGTAACATGCTCACCCAACATATCTAGTAGATGGACGGGGTCATTCATCTGAACATTTGAGAACCTGCAAATAGGCTGAACCATTAGAGTCTGATAGCTGTTGTGAGTTTTTTGGGCTGTTTGGCCGTGTTCTGGCAGAAAAACTTCCAGAACACAGCCAAACAGCCCGAAAAAACTCACAACAGCTATAAGATCCCGGCTGTGAAAGCCTTCAAGAATACATTTACAGCTTTGCCTTGCTTATTCAGTCACTGTCCTTCCTTGTGTACTGTTTAAGATATAGGGCTCCTTCCACTAATCATTTCAAGTAAACTCAGTAGCTGTTGAAGAAACTGTATCTTTCGTCTCCCAGCCACCAGGAAAAGACCGGAGGGGCTCTTGCCCACCGATCACTTTTGCCTGCAAAGCCACGGACTGAAGTCGCGGCCCAAGGAAGGAGGCAGGAGTGGCCAAAGCACCAGCACTCCAGGAAGCCCTCCGACCCCGGGTACCACTCACCCATCCAACCCCGGCAAAACCCAAGGACAAGGAAGCAGAGGAATGCTTGAATACTGATGGTTGGCCCCACTCCCACGCTGTATCTGGTGCGATCTACAGGGTGACCCAGGCTCTGGAGGTGCCTGGCTGTCAGGCTGGCTTCGGGACAGAGAATGGTTCCCAGGGTGCCGCCACCCTCCTGCCGCAGCAGACCAACAACCGACTGGAGAGCCGGGAAGCTGCGGCTTCGATCCTCAGCACATGAGTCCAGGTGGGAGCCTTAAGTTCGAGCCAGGTCTGGGAAGAGTTATTGCTGGAACTACAACTCCCATAAATCAATTAGAGGGGATGATCTGTGTGGGACTGCGTGGGGCACCTGTGGCCAACGGAGGGGCTGGAGACTCAGATTGGGACCCATGGGATTTGAGTGGAAGCCCCTAAAGGCCATGAATGCTCCCAGCTGGCATGAGATAGCCACTTTCTCTCCCAGTTTGGCCTCAATGGCACGACGCAGGACCGGGCCAGCCATCAGTATTAAAGCATTCTGGTTATGGGACGTCTGTGGAGATGTTCCGCGTCTTAGGCGACCCCTGTGAAAGGGTTGTTCCATCCCCAAAGGGGTCGGGACCCACAGGTTGAGAACCACTGCTCTAAGTGTTAGGACAGATAAGACACGTAGTACTGTATATCACTATATAATATAATCAGATTTAGGCTACCGACATGAATCATCCTCAGTCCGCAGTCAAATCCTGCCCAGATGTAGTTCACAATAACACAAAAAATGGCTGCTACTTTTCTAAAATGCTGCTGACCAAGTGAACCTCTTCAAAATGGTACTCATTATATGCTTTAAACATTAATACTGCTGTCTGAAATAAATGCATATTTAACTCAATTCTTCAAAAAGCCCACAATCCCCTCACCCCAAAAAACAATAACTCTGGTTTATGAATAGGAGATAGAACATTGTGCTTCTGTAACCACTATCCAAAATACTAGAAAATGGCCTGATACTGTTACACAACATTATGTCCATGTTGTCAGCAAGCAAAAGGATGCCAAAACTTGCTAGGGGACTGTTTGGTCACAGAAATCCAGCGGGAATATTTAATGAAAGCGATAGAACAAAACACAGCTGACATCTGTTTTTCAAAGGTAAGAGGAAATAGTTTGAATACAGCTTAGAAAATTGTATGCTAATTCCCTGAAGATATATGGCAAAATGCCTCCCTTTCTGGAGAACTACCACTCCATTACATTCTTTAAAGAAAACCTGGTGGTTGTTTTACTCTTAAAAGAAAACCTGTCATTTGACTTTATCCCTGTGACCTTTAGTTGCCCTGCAGCTCTCTAAATATCTCCCTCCCCTGCACATGAATGTATATTATGTATCATTTTGTGAAGCTCTTGCTGGCAAGCCTGTACCATGCAAGTTCAGTGTTATAGCAAAATTGCTGTTTTTAACCTATCAGTATTTCAGCCCCTGAAGTCTGAATTCTTTCTAAAAAAAATTTTAAAAGCAGACGGGGGCAACAATTTTCTTTCAAAAGACGAATTATTGGTCTTGTAACTTTACTGGATCTATTTTAAACTTGGGGTCATTTGAGGGCACGTATTTTTTGAACAGGGATTGAAAATGAAGCAGTTTTCCTTGGGAAAAAATAATTTGAAAACTCTTTGTCCAAACGTCCCCATATTTGGCACAGAGCTAAAGAAGATGTTTAGCTGCAAATGTTTCAAATTTGGTGCTGATCTGAAGCAGAGCGAATCAGAATTTTATAAGCTAATTATTTAGACTGACCCGATTGTTAGAATGGCCTTATAGAATGATTATTTGCTTTACCAGCACAAGATCATAGTCACACTCTAAAGTAGCAATAAAAGCAGGGCCAGAGCCCAAATATGGAATTTACTATCCAAATAAAAAGTTGTAAATCCTCCTAGGTAAATATTGGCTCCTGAGCTAGAAACAGTTGTCTGATGGACTCTGACAGAAGTATTGTAAATGAATGAAGATTGAGGCATTTTGCTAGATATTGTGTGTATAAGCATTCAAATGGAGTACTAAATATGCAGCTGTGTCTCCCTAACCCATATTCTGTATATTAGAATAAATATAGTCTGTTTCAAGATATTCTTATAGAAGGGACTTTAAATAACATTGGAGACTGATCAAAAGCAAGAGAATAACAGAAATGCTTTGCTCACAGCACAATGTGGACTCAGATCTAAAGGGGTTTTTACTCAGTGATTTGTGTTGGGATTCTGTGTACAGACAATCCTTCCAATGTTGTCTAAAGACTTTGACTGTTCATGACCTCCAGCTAGCACTAGTGCTGTGATGAAATACAAGGAAATAAAGCAAACATCACAACTTAGCGCATGGAATGAATACACAAACAATTCAAATGTTAAGCTCCCCCGGTGAATCAGTTTGCAGTGATCTCAGCTGAAAGTTTGCAAGCTAATTGATTCGCAAGTTTTATCAATGTATAGACATTTTGGTCAGGTCTGTTTCCCTGTTCCTCCCCTTCCCATGAAAATCAACAGGACTTCACTTCTGGTGACTAGTTATGGATAGGGGGGGGTGGGAACTAAAATCCAACATGCAGAGGGGGTTGGCTATTTAGGAAGCCTGCTAAAGAATCTCCATGAACAGAAGCCAGAGTCCCTCTAGCATATTCAGATTTCTTTGCAGCACTAATCATTCAGGATCCATGGGTTCCATAAGTCATGAACACACAAGTACGTACATGATGAAAATCACCCTGGAGGCCAGATTTGCACCATCTCTGAAAATGTGTGGCAACTACCACAATGACATAATTGTTGCGGCTGACCAAAAGTTTAAATGTGTAAATTTTTCTTATGACTACCATTACCATGTAGGTTTTCCAATAGACCAGTGTTGGCGAATCTATGGCACGAGTGCCAGTGGTGGCACTCTGAGCCCTTTCTGTGGGCATGCAACATCGCCCCTTCACAGCCACCTGTATTCAGGTTAAATGGCTGTACTGGCACTTTGCGAAAAATTAGTGGGTTTTGAATAGCAGTTTGGGCACTCGGTCTCTACAAGGTTTGCCATCACTGCAATAGACCAACATGGCCACATATTTATTATCTCATATAATATAGCACTTGTAGAGCTTTGTTAGCTCTTACAGACTACTAGTCAGTAGTAGTACTAGCAGCAGCAGCAGCAGCAGTAGTAGTAGCAGCACTAGAAGATGATGATTTCTATTACTATTATTATTTCATTATCATATTTCTCTTCTACCTCTCCATTACAAAACAAAGTACAATCATAGCCAATAGAGTGTGTTGAAACTCGAACTCCAATATTATATGGAATTCTGAAATCAAATGTTTGTGATTGATCAGTCTCTCTCTCTCTCTCTCTCTCTCTCTCTCTCTCTGTGTGTGTGTGTGTGTGTGTGCATACTTATTGTGTACTGTTAGCTTTGTGGAGAAAGATTTGAGGAGAAAGAGGGCTTCCATGCAAAAATATATGTTGCACAAATTCAGAAAGTACAGCGGGGGGATCCCATTGTTTAATTGTCTCTATTTTGCCCTGGAAGTGAGCACTCTCAAGGGAATCAGAGATCTGTTTCACTGCTGAGGTCGCCAGGCTCGCATGGAGTCCTGTCAAGGGTCAGAATAATTTATACTGCTGACATGGGCAGAGGTTTTGGGCCATGGTGGACAAAGAGGAGCAAAGAAAAAGCGAAAAATTAAAAGGTCGGGGGTGGGTGGGTTTAGTCACAAAGGGACGGAGGAAATGCCAGACCAAGTCTGTGCTACAGCTGCACTCATGACGCCAATTCAATGCAGTCTTGAGCACAGCCTCCCAAAACAGTCAAGCAAACGAGCCTGTATGACGGATGGGCACAAAATGAAAAATGAAATGCTGTTTCATCATTTTGTTAGGTAACAAAACGTAATGAAATGAAATGAGGAAGCAGCATTTTGTTACAGACGGAACAAAAAGGTCATTTTTTCCCATTGAAACAAACCGTTTTGTTCGGTTGGGCGACAGAACATTCCACCCGACCATTTTCAGAGGGCTCCTGCTGAGCTGTCATGGGCTGGACCCCTTTAAAACTGGCCCAGTCAGCACCAGGTCATGGAGCCATTTTTGTTTTATTTCATTTCATTTTGTATGAATTTTAAAAAATTCATCAGAAATGAAACAAAACTAAACATGGATGGGCACAAAATGAAACAAAATGAAGCATCATTTTTCCGTTTCGTGTCCATCCCTAGTCTGTATGTTTTAAGGGTATGCTATTTTGCCAGCTGAACAGTAACTGCTGCTAGCAGAATATCTTCTGGAACCATCATATAACTCAGTCCATCAACATTCAGCCTACCTAAAAACCATGACAGTTTTTAAGATGTGGTAAGTATGTATAATTGAGTGAAGGCCATGGGATGTAATAGAATTGCTTTCCTTGGCTTTAGCTCCTGACTCAGAAGAAATGACAAAAGCAATGAACAGCCAAGGCACAAAGGAGAAAGTGACTTTTCTCCCCTACCACTGTTATCCATTGACCCAGAGGGAACAGGATTGATGCTCCACAAGAAGGACATTTTCTCAATGACAAGTGAGCCCAGGTGTCAGAGCAGGGAGACGGATCAGACCTCTGCTGAAGAGGACAAGATCTGACCTGGTTCAGGAGATAAATCAAGAAGAGACGTTTGCAACCCCTGAGGGAGATCGGGAGCTCAAAGACACCGCCCCTCCCCCCCCCCAGCATGATTTATCATTCCACACTTACCATGGGGACTTCCGCACTGTTGCTTCTCCTGACACAATCCGAATTAATGATTTGTCTCTGCCCAATCAATCCTTGACTCATCAGGTACAGATTTCCAGTCCTAGCTTGAACTTTGCAAATAATCATTAGGAGCTGATTGCCCAGTAGAAACCATCTAAGCTGTTAAATTCTGCCACTGATGCTCCATATGTGTTTCGTTGCCACGTGTTCGGCATACCATATATGGAATCGATAACTAATACTATAATATGTAGAGTGTGTTACAGGATTCCAAGTCACCAACTTGTTTTTCTCAACACACACATTCATACACCTGCTATGTATTCTTTTAATTTCTATTCATGTTGTTTGCAGTAGGACCGTGGTATCCACTGGGGATCGGTTCCAGGCCTTCCCGTGGATAATAAAAAATGTGGGTAAGAGAGAAGACCCCCCAATTGCTTTGCGGCTGCTGTTTGTGACAGTAGCTTGCTTTATGGCGTCTGTTTTACAACAGTCACCTGCTTTACAGATGCTGTCTGTAGCTTGCTTTGCGGAGGCTGGATTATTTATTTAATTTTTTTCCTCTGCCAACTGTGGATAACTGAATCAATGGTTAATGAATCTGTGGATACAGGGATCCTACTGTACTTGCTAAACTTGTGTTGAGGATCATCAGAAAAGGGAAAACACAAAGCAGTTTTTGTAAGGAGAAACAGATCATATGAAAAAAAAATGCCTGGACTGAGAGTGCAGATAACTGCAGCCATTGCACTATATGGGGCTGTATAGAAATATAAAATAAAATAAAATAAAATAAAATAATGATGGGGAAAGATACAGGTACTGTATTTTCCTTCACATGCCGTATGTTCATGGTTACACTCCCATTATGCCTGTATGAATGCACACTCGGGAGTATCTTATCATAATGGCTGCCAATCCTTCAGGCAAGATGTACTATACTATATCACATGACATGGCATCTCTACCAGTTAATCTAACCCATAATTGGTATCAGTCTTCATACTTCTAAAATTTACTAGCTTGAGCACATGGCACAGTCATCTCTCCCCACTCACCCCAATCTCTCCCACCAGTTGGGAGCTGGGTTCAGTGGAAAGAGTTTTGGCACCAAGACGGGAGATTCTGTTTCCCATCTTGATGGAAGGCATTCATAAAAGGACTAACCTGAGCAAGTGAGGAGGGAAGGTGCTAGCTTCAATTGCACCTTTCTAGACACTCCCTTCCCAATGAAAATGGCAGCCTGAAGAGGGAAATCAATTCTACACATGAAGAAAGCCCACATGATTCCAGGCCCTGAAAAAAAAGAAGGTCTCTCTGCTTCAATCCACCATTTTCTCCCCTGAAGAGGATAGCAGAGAATGGGGTGCGTCTCCTTCACTTCTCCTCTTCACACATTCACATCAAACCTTTTCTGCACAACATTCTGAAGCTCTCTGGATGGCTTTAGGCCAATCAGCGTCTCTCTCGGACTGACCTATTTTACAGGAGTTTTGCACCGACTGCGTGGAGAAAGGGGGGGGGGACACGGGCACTCTTGAGTTCAGTGAAACAAAGGCAGGATAACTGGAGCGTCAACACCAAAAAGGCAAGGGTTTATGATGACATCATAGGAATAAAATACACGTAAAAGCTGTAAGCTAAATATGTATGGAGATGTTGCGGACTCCTATAAAAAACACACCAGCAGATGTAGTTGTGCTAAAACCAGGTATTTCGCAATCCAGCTGCAGCCCTACGAATATTTTCTTGGACGTTAAACACCATCACATTTCTAAATATTTTGTGGATACCTAGAAGAGCCGTCTTGATAACACCGAGAACACGACATGGACTGATGGACTCGACACGTCAGTCGAGCTGCAATGCAACTGACAATAGCGTCTGCTGGCAAAATAACATCTACTAACATCACCAAGCAACCTAAGAGTTTGGGATCAAGTCAGCTTTCATTGCTTAATCCTGTAGAGCCAAAACCGAAACTTGATTTTTTAAAAATGGGGGAATATGATTGTCGGACTGCCTCCTACCCTGGAGGCTGAGTAGAAAACTGCAACCAAATAGAAGCAGGGCCATGGCATTTAAAAAACAACAACAAAGCGCACCACCCAAAATTGTTTGAGAGCAGCTCTCAGCTTACCTCTACCGTAGCAATATGCCAGGCAGACCTCTGCAATGGCTGTTTTGGGGGCATTCATTTATAATTTTTCTGCCCTACAAAGAGAATTTTATTCATGAAATCTGGCACAGTGTGTTTGCATTTTAGTGGTCTAAAATAAAAGTATCGACTCTTCCGTGTTTGGATTGTGGAAGGGACCGCCTGGCCATCTACGTTGTCAGGTTTTGTTTGTTTATTTTATTTTAGTTTTTGTTTCTTTAGGAACCATTATCTTCAGCTGGACTTGTTACAAAGTTGTGAAGAAAAAGATAAAGGTCACAATAATTCTAGTAATAGTTTGCTGCCAAAATATCACTTGTTGAAATTTTGCTGCATCGCTTAGTCATATTAGAAACAAAATTGGAAGCAGACTTAGATTTGCATAAATACATATTGGGGTGCGGACAAGGGATCAAAAGTGTCACTGGACACATTCAACAGATATTTACTATGCAAGCTAGGGCAACGTATAATAATTGGCTTCAGTGGTGGTCAATTTAGCACCAAGCATACCTGTTTTAGAGTGACATCTACTGGAGTAAAATCTGTAAACCATCGCAAGAGAATCAGACCTTCTCTGCCACAGTTTCACGGGTGTCGGTATGGTATCATGGGTCCAAGGAAGAGGAGAGTGGGAAAAATCATATTTCCCACTCATCCCCCATGAAGCACTTTGTCAAAGGGATTGCTCACAGCTTCCCATATATGTTCACATGATTGCATTAGTCATCATTTACACATTAGCCCCCTTTTCGGGAGGGCCTGTAAAAATATCATGCAATATGGCCAAGATTGCCAAAAAAGGAATTTTATTTATCTGGGCATTTTAAATTATATACATCTATTTTTTGGGGGGGATGTTCTGTTTTGCTTCTTATCACTATTATGTTTTCCGATGCATCTATTTATTTATTTACTTGTTGCATTCCATCATCCTTCTAAGCGGCTCAGGGTGCAGGCAAATCTCTTCCTCTCCTCTGATCCTCAGATCTTCCATGTGAGACAGACCAGGCTGAGAGAAAAAGGATAGGTTCAAGGTCACCCATTAAACATTATTTTGTGAATGCTATGTCATATTGAAACCAAACCAGGGTGAATCCTGATTAGACCCCTTCTGCATTGGATCTTTTACATGTTGGAAACAAGGTGCCAAATAAATTTAAAAGCAAAGGTTAGAACTCTGTAGAACTTTGAATTTGTTTATACATCTGGTAGAAGCCAAGGACTTGATCCTTCGGACACGGCCATATTTCTGAGAGGATATTCGGTTGTGGGACCAGAGCACCCAGGTAGGACTCAGGTTTTGATGGGGATGGACAAAGATTTTATTTGGTCTGCCTTTTGAATGAGTCTGAATCACACACCTCCTGGCCATTTCAGCATTTTTTTATATAATTTGTGTGAATTCTGAAATTTCCTTGGCTCAGAAATGGACCTTAACTTAAGATATGAAATGTGAAGTACATATTTTGTGAGCAGGTACATTCATAAACACATATTAAACCCAATTTTTCATGCAGAAGTTTTCAAAGTCTGCAGAGTAACATAGAAACGAGATGAATGGATGAGCCTGCCTTTAGTTGGTACAGTCTGGAAATAAATGTATCCATCCTTAGAGTGGATTTTACTTCTGCCTTAGAAAATCTTCTGATGTAATTTTGAACAAGTACAGTATTTTTATTCCTCTCCCCACTGTCAAAGATGTAAACAGAGTCGGTCCATAAAAAGCACAAACTGGAGACGTTTTACAGTGTTCCGTTTTGCTGCAACAATCAGCCCAGAAATCGGTCAGGGTGTGCGAGGTTGTATGGGTGGCCAGTAGAGTAACTGACAAGTAACATAGGGCTTTTTTACACAACCCCTAAACTCCGCCGCAAATGGCTCCCAGCTCCGGAGCTTAAAATTGTTTACCCACCAGCTCCGGAGTTTACTGAAAATTAAGTGCAACCACGCCCACCTAAGCGCGTCCCAGCACACTTTTCATGTACCTGCTCTCCGAGGGTGAAAAATCTTGATGCGGATGTGCCGGGCTTCTTTTTGTTGTTGTTTTTTGCCTCCCGCCCCTTTAAGAGAAGGAATCACAACGACGGGGCGGCGTCCACCGGCTCCGAGGTAAGCCTGCATTCTTTTGTCCCTTTTTTTCTCCCTCCCCTCACGCAGCCAGCAGCCAGGAAGTGCAGAGGGGTGGGGAAGCAGGAAGAGCGACAAACCCCTAAGATCTCTGGTCTGAATTTAAGTGACCAGCGGATCTTAGGGGTCGTGTAAAAGTGCCCATAGTTACCTCTAGCTAACTACACTGGAAAATAATGGGGGTGTTAGGTTACGTTTCAAAGATAGGTTAGTGAGGACTAGAGATGTAAAAGTTCTTGAAATACTGGTTGAGATTCTATAATGATGGGCACAAATTAAAAAAAATAACTTTAAATACAAGCTTTCTAAGCTTTGGAACATAATCGGAGGTTAGAAATAGGACACTGTCATTGTGTTGTGGGAAATTAAGTCCCACAATTTTTCACAGAGATACAGCCCTCAATTACTTGGTTTTATGTGGAATGTATCTTGTATTTTATCTGGTCAGTGACTGAAATAAAGACCCCCTAGTTTTCAGGAATACAGCCCAGGCAAATCTGATAGCTGTGGGGGAAAAGCAACTCAAAGCAGCCCCTCAAATACTGCCGCCTGTCTCTCGCTAAGAATATCCTTGTGTTTTTAGCACTTTGCCTTCTCTCTGAGATAACCTTTTCCCTTCTCGTGGTTCAGGCATCACCACCACTGCTAATCAAGGGGCCAATGTGCAACCAGAAGATCAGATGGCACCCCCCCCACACACACTGCTCTATCTTGTCCCCCTGATGCCTGGTTTGGCACCTGTGTTTATTGGCCCCGCCAGACACCAGGACAACCTTCAGCCTTTGACTGCACAGAAGTGTTGAAAAGCCAGACAATCACAGTCTGGTCAGCGAGGAGCAGGAAAAGAAACTACAGCAACATCAAGCAAGCACCATTCCAGCAAGCGCTGTGGTCGAACACTGCCGGTGCATTAAAGAAAGCCACTAAATCCCTTTACAGGAGGACAATTCCTGAGCTCTGTCAAGACTGGAGTGTCTTTGCCACAAGAGCAGGTCCTCTGCTCACCACTGTGGAGATCAAAGTAAGTAGCTAGGCTGGCGCTCCAGCTTTCAAGTTTGCCTTTGCAAATGAGGTGGGGGGGGGCTGGGTAGGGGGAGAGAAGAAGAGCATTATTCCTCTGATGCAGCCGAGAGTGGCCTGTGTTTCTGTGAGGAGAATAAAAGGAGCTCTGTTACCCAGTGGAAACATTTACAAAATCAGGTCTAAAACAGGCAGAAGCATGTGATTTCCATATTGATTGCAATACGATCCGGAAAGACGCATATCACCACGAGAGAGATGAGCCAAGTCACCCGTGTATCACTCCCTGCCTTTCTTTTGTCCTCCAGCACTTTATTATTTCATGATCAGCTCACTGGATTATTGCCTACCGCCAAGAGGGAAGCGAAACAATGACAACCCACATTCCCTTCGGGTTTTGCTAAGACCAGATCAGACGCTCCTTTCTCTTTTCTCACTCCCTTCCCGTTCCCCCCCTCCCCATATTGAAACACCAGGCGGTTCCTAAAAAGTTGGCCATATCTGCGGACAGATCTACATTACACATGTAAAATAGCCAGTCTGCAGGGAAGCGGGCAAGTCTTTGGGTCTGAATCCCAACTCTAAATCCAAGTCTTTGGTACAAAGTCCTGAGTGCCAAGTCCCAGGTCTGAGTCCCTATTAGAAACAAGCTTTTTCCCTCCAGAAAAAAAAAATGAGGGTCATGAGTTGAGTCTTGAGTCACTGAAAAAACAAAAACAAACAAACCTTGAATTGATTCCAAGTCCAGTCACCTTATGACTCAAGTCTAAATTCACAATAAGTCCCTCGACTTGCTCCCCCACTCCCACCCCGTCTGTCCAGGACTATAGAGCTTTTATGTTGAAGACCACACATTTCATTGGCTTTCCTTTCCTACACATAACGAGCAATATGAAGAGGGAGAAGGCTAGAACTGGAGGTCTTTCTCCTTGATATGCAATGTTCCTATAGGCAGGAAATTTTAACTTGGAGAGACACTGAATACATGAGATTCACCCACCTGACCTGAAATGCTGCCTTCCTCCACATAATTCTTACGTGATTATGCTTACTGACATCCTGGGATATCTGCACTCTGTATATTCATAGGCAGAAATCATCTAGCATATGTTGAATCTGCCCAATCACAATAAAGCAAAAGCAAAGCACATACTGCCCCATACCACTTCAAGTAGTCTCTGGGTGGTTTACAGTTTAATTACAGAATGCAGGCTACACATTGCCCTCCCCCCCAGCAAGCTGGGTACTCATTTTACCGACCTCAGAAGGATGGAAGGCTGAGTGAACCTTGAGCCTGCTACCTGGGACTGAACCCCAGGCTGTGAGCACAGTTTTAGCTGCAGTTACAGGCATTTAACCACTGCGCCATGAGGCTCTTGTCAGTAGTACTGGAAGGTTTTCCATAATTCATGATTTCCCCTACTCTCTTGTGGCTTGTCTACCAAGCAAACTGCATTAAAGTTGTGGGAGACAGAGGATGGAAGGTGGAAGACTTTAATTACCCAAAGTCACACTCCGAGGGCAAGTTCATGCAGTGCTGGCTATTTTTTTTAATTTTTAATTTTTTGCTGGCCTTAACGTGCAAAGCAAAAGCATCTCTTGGTCCCTGCCTTTTGGACTCTTTGCTGATCAGCTGTGGAGCCTCACAGCAACCTGTCATTACCTTCTGAGGTGAAAAAGAAGGTGACATTCAATGGTTCCAGCTACTCCATTATAAATTGCCAGAAGCAGACAGCAGGTGAATGAAAAATGCCACATGCACTAAAGCCTACGTATCAAGGAATGAGTGGCAGGCTTGAGAAAGTGAGCAGAGTTCTACAAATATAAAAAGAAACAAGAAACAAGAAATGGTTATGGCACATAAGGAGACACTCAAGTGTTTTTCTCTGCCCCTCCCCTCTTTGTACCCTGAGCTGAATTCTTTCAGCCACATTCTCCTTCCTTGTACTCTTCCATTCACGGTTGCCTCAACCCTCTGCCCGTGATTCAGCGCTTACTGAAGGTACCTCCTGTTCTTAACCCGAGAATGTGGTCAAGATTCTCTTGATAGAAATCATATCAATACTGTTTTGTATGGTGGTCACCCTTACATGCCATGGTCAGGATGTATACAAGGAACCACACCTTGTCAATTAGTCTCCTCTCTCAGCTGTCCTTTCCACCCCCTCATTCCTCCCCCCCCACACACACACACACACTTTGGGTGCTTCCATCTGCCACCCTACACTCATGGATTTCTCTCTCTTGTTTCCTCAACTTTTGAGAGAGCTTGGACTACAACTCCCAGCCTTTTTTACTCAGTGCTACAACTCCCAGGCTGTCAGTTAGTCCCAGCCCCTGCAGTTTGAGTGACGGGAGACTCAGGTCGCCACCGCTAGCCCAGGAACAAAGATTTTTCTCATTGCAATCCAAAGTGAATGCTGGGAATTGGCACATGGTGTTTTCTAAATGTTCTGTTTTTGAACCAATAATACTACGTGCATTCTCGAAGGCTTTCACAGCCGGGATCTGATGTTGTTGTGAGTTTTTCGGGCTATTTGGCCGTGTTCTGGAAGTTTTCTTCCTGACATTTTGCCAGACTCTGTGGCCGGCATCTTCAGAGGGCAAGGAGCTCAGGGAACTAGGAGTTCTCGCTGTGCTCTGTCCCAGCCATAGAATCTGGTGAAATGTCAGGAAGAAAAACTTCTAGAGCACAGCCAAACAGCCCCAAAAAATCACAACTATCAATAATACTACGTTGTTTAATTTACAAAGTCATTGGAAAGTTTGCAGAAAGAGGGGAATATCTGCCAGGAGGCAGAGGAAGGGTTAGTGTTCAGTGGCAGAATCTCTCTTATTCTAGGTAGAGAAGGTCCCAAGTTCAGTCACTGCCCACTCCAGTTTTAAAAGCCCCTGGGGTGACAGAGAGCCACTTCCAGCCAGTACATATAAGATTGAGCTCGTTGGGCCAACAGCTGGCTGGGTAGCTTTGTGGTTTGTGTACCTTGCTGCAGAGCCAGAGGTAGGGTATGTGATTCTTCACCACACCTCCCTGGAGAAGAGCCAGACCTATGTCGTCTTCAGAATCCTTAAGAAAAGACCACCTCTGAGTACTTGATACTTAAGAAAAGATCACCATACATTCGAATCAACTTGCAGCATGTGCAATGATTATGATAAGACAAGACGACAGCATTGCAGCCTCTTAAGGAAGCAGGGCTGTAGCTTGGTGGAACAATGTGTGTTTTGTTTACAGAGGATCCTAGGTTTAGAAGGACTTCTGACTAGGGACAGGCAACAAACGAAAAATGAAATGCTGTTTCATTGTTTGGTCAGCTAATGAAACGGGGAAGCAGCATTTTGTTAGCAACAAAATGAAACGGCTTTTTTGTTTAAAATGAACCGATTTGTTTTGCGGTAGAAATGGCTCCCTGGGGTCCTAGAGGTACCAAATGTAGTGCCCCTAGCATCCAGGGGACCCGTTTTATAGAGTAACAAATCAGTTCATTACTGTTTCATTTTGTACATTTTTTAAAAAAAAAAATCATTTCTAACGAAATGAAACTAATCATGGGGGAACAAAATGAAACAAAACAAAAGCACAATTTTTCCATTTCGTGCTCATCCCTACTTTTGTCTGAAATCATGATGTACATGCTGTTACTCAGTGTTACTACTCCTGGCTAGGTGGACCAATGGTTTAACTCAATACAAGGTTGTTCCCTCGCTTCCTATGACAGAATATTGACAGAGTGCTTGGAACAGCCAAGTGCATTCAGCCCTATTGTAACTCGACCAAATTAGAAATATGCAGGCCTGGGGGGGGAAAACTGAAAAAAATCAGAAAAAAATAAACTGGGTTCTTTCCATTTTTTTCCTGAAGTCTTTTTGTCCCCCCCCCCCAAAAAAAAAAATTGGAAAAATGAAAAGAGAAAATGAAAAAAAATGACTACAGAATGTTTTTAACATGATGAATAAAATATTTAAGACATATGCACAGTATCAGATTATTCTAATTTCTATGCACTGAGGATAAGCAAATCCTAGGTTACAAGATGAACTCTCCAATGCAAGAACAAGATGCATTTCTTTCTTTGGGAGGTGCTGCTGTTGTCACAAGGAAAAGACAAAGTTTTCACTTTTGTTTTTGCATGTGTATGTTTGGTTCTGTTCTGCCCTCTTCTTCACTAGGCCTCAAAGCAATGAAAGAAAACACAGAGCAACAAACATGATTCTTTCATGCCCATCCATTGAAACTTATTTTAATATGCTGGTTGTGATGATTTTATGGCAAGTCAAATTGCCCATCATCATATTTTATGTTCCTAAAGTAACAGAATGATCTTCACGCTGTAAAAGGGAGAGGAAAGTGCTAATGTAGCAGTTTTTTTTCAATTTTTCCAAAAATGTCCAGGTTTTTCTGGGGGGGGAAACAGGGGAAAATGGTTTTTTTTTTCCGAGTTTCAAATTTCTGGAAATTTTACATCTCTACACTCAGCCCTGTATTCTTTCTCTTAGCACTGTGAAAGACACCACAGTTTGCATTGAGATCTACGGCCACTGTCCTTCAAGGTGAAACTGTTGATACAACAATCACCCATGACACCCTTTCACAGGCCGTGATGTGTAAAATCTCTTATGGTGCTTGGCAAAATCAGAGAAAGTCGTCTGTCAAATTTCATGCGACCTGAGATGGGAGGAAAAGAAGCTGTGTTTAGTAAAAGCATGCTTATGAAAAGACCAGCAACCAATCTTTTGTCTGATATTATGAACACTTCAGGAAGTTTAGGCATGGGTGTTGCTTTTTGTTACACAGCGGAACATCTGTGGTTCAGGGAAAGCACAGTTGGATTGTCAATTGCAACACGTGGGTAAGGGCAACCAGGACTGAGTGAAATGGAAATCAGAATGTTTAGCATTAACTGCATGAATGTACAAGTCAGGATTAATTTGCTCTTAAAACCCTGCTTCTGCTTATCTTTTAATTTAATTATTTATTTTAAATAGTTTTACACTGCTTTTTTCCATAAAAGGACCCAAGGCAGCTTACATTTGAAAAAGCGATGGCTACAAACAATAAATTATCTACATACTATAGAGAATTAAAGAGAATGTTGCATTAAAAATGTTAATAAAAGCATTTGTAACAGATTAAAAAAGCAATGTGTTCTTATATACAGATGCAGGGTGCTTAAAGCTCTCTCTGGATGGTTTATAATTTAATTATGCAGGCTACACACTGTGCCCACCACATACCCGGTGAGCTTTCTACTCAATTTACCAGCGTCAGAAGGATGCAAGCTGATCCCACTTTGAGCTGGTTACCTGAGCCCAGCATTTAACTCAGGCCATGAGCGGAGCATTCACTGAAGTACTACAATTTAACCACTGTGCCAAAAACTTCTTACAATTAAAAACAACATGTTACTTAACATCTTAGATAGCCAGTCACTAAGATTAAGCCAATGACAGTGAACGATAGAGCATCTCCTTCAAAGATAAATAAATAAACAATGACGTCTTCTTTCTGGAGCGTCTTTTCTAAGTTCAGAAATCTATTACAGTACAGCCAAAAATGTTCTTCCTTCCCTCTGTGTGACAGGCCCAGGCCCTAAATCTTTTTTACCTTTAGATTGGCCCAACTGGTATGAAAACTTCCCACCCTGTTGCCATCAACTTGGCGAACATCAGTGGTACCACACATTTCTAAAGGTTTAACTCCGTCATTATTGCTACTGGTGCTGTATTGTTAGCAATTTTGCTATTTAGAATCATAGAATGATGCAGTTGGAAGAGACCTCAAGGGTCGCCTCCCCAACGGTCCGGAGGACTTGGGAGTGGTTGGCTCGGCCGCCACCTTGCCTTACTCGGACTCGGAGTGGGAGCTCCGCGGCGACTTTCCATTTCGCCTGTTCCATCTCACCCTCTGGCCTGTGGGGACTGCTGCGGTCTGCCGGCTCTGTACTCGGGCAGCATTTCGGCTGCCGGCATTCACTTGAGCGCTGTCTGCCTAGGTTCCATCATGGTGGTCGGTCTACGCCCGGCGTTTCTACCGGCGGCGTTTCCTGCTGGGACCATCTTGATCGGCGTCCTGCCGCAGCTTCCCAACCCGGGCGGCAGGTCGGCCGTCGGCGTACTGCCGCCGTCCGCCAACCCGGGCGGCAGGTCGGCTGCCGGCGTGCTGGCACCGCTTGTCAACTCGGGTGGCAGGGCGGCCGCCGGCGCGCTGCCGCCGTTTGCCATCTCGGGCGGCAGGGCAGCCACTGGCGTACAGCCGCCGACTGCCAACCTGGATGGCAGGTTGGCCGCCCGTATTGCCGCCGTTTGCTAACTTGGCCCAGTTTAAATTCATCTGTGCCACCCGTGGTGTAACCTCGGGAGGTAGGTTGGCCGCCGACGCCGTCCGGGCAGCATCTTAGTCGCTGGCGCCCTGCGGCTTCTACGGGTTCCCCGAACATTGCTGATTTTTTTTCTGGGTTTGTCGGGTGTCCCCCTCCCTTTCTGCCAGCTCTCCCATGTCCCGCCCATTTAGCTGCCGATCCATCTCCCCTGCCTAGCCTCTCTGCTGTCACCTACTCTCTGGCAGAAGTATTTTTATTTTCATTTGTATTTTATTTTATTTTATTGTAACTTTATTTTTCTTATTCTTGTTGAGTTCTTTGCTGTAAATTCTGTGTTGTATAGTGGGTTGTGATCACTGTAGGTGATTTAGCTGTTGTTATATATTGTATTGCATTCTTAAACTTGTTCGCTGATTTTTCTTTTTTTTTGTGGGCCGCCATGTCTGCAGGGACTCACATACCAAGTGTGTCGGACCGTGGGCGGTACGCTTGTAGTCGAGGGGTTAGTCGGATAAGAAGAACACGGGTCAGGCATCTTGTGCCTGTCCCTCGTTCTGACTTCCTGGCTCTCTGCCACGTGCCCAGGAGTCACTCCCCCAGCGCCCTCAACCTTTCCTGTCTCCTGTTAAATGCCAGGTCAGTCCATAATAAGATCCCCGTCATTTACGATGCCATCTTAGACGGGCGGGCTGACCTGGCCTTTATTACCGAGACCTGGGTGGGTGAAGATGGGGGGGCATCGCTCTCCCAGCTCTGCCCGCCGGGGTATCTGGTCCAGGGGGTGGGAAGGTTGGGGGGTCAGAAGGGAGGGGGGTCGCCATCGTCCATCGGGACTCTTTTTATGTCAGTAGGGCCTCGACATTGGTTAGCCAGGGGTTAGAATGCCTTCACCTGTTAGTGGGGCAGCGGGACAGATTTGGCATTGTGCTGGGTTACCGTGCTCCCCGCAACCCAGCTCAATCCCTACCAGAGCTCTCGGAGTTCATCGTGGCTGCCCTATTGAGGTCCCCACACCTTTTGGTTGCGGGTGACTTCAATGTGCATGCTGGCGGTGGACTTTCCGGTGTAGCTCTGGAGTTCATGGAATCCATGGCTTCCATGGGTCTGTCCCAGCATGTTGTATGTCCCACCCACAGGTCAGGCCACACCCTGGATCTGGTTTTTTCCTCCATGTCGGGGACTTCGAGTCTGGAGGTGGGGGACATTGTCTCCCTACCTGTGTCACGGTCGGACCATCACCTGCTTTCTTTTCCCTGGCGATTGCGGGCCCCCCTCGTGGGGAACATCGGCCTCCTGTTTTGGCCCGTCCTCGAAGACTTATGGACCCCAATTGGTTCCAGGAGGTCTTCGGGAAATTTCCTGGTGGACTGACTGGCGCTCCGGCCGAGGTTGTGGCTAACCATTGGTTTGAAACAGCTGCCCACACCATAGACCGGATCGCCCCCAAGCACCCTCTCCGGTGCCGAACTCGGTCTTCACCGTGGTTCACAGCGGAGCATCGAGCAATGAAGCAGGTGAGGAGAAGGCTAGAGCGCAGCTGGAGAAGAACCCGGACGGTTACCAGTAAGGCTGCAGTTGATTCCCAGACTAGTCGCTATTCTAACGCGATCATGGAGGCTAAGTTATCGTTTCACTCCATGAGAATTGGTGAGGCCTCCAACCGCCAGGCGGAGCTTTTCCGGGTGGTTCGGGACCTCACCAATCTTAGTCTGGCCAGGCCTCCTCCTACTGATTTCAGTAGCGAGAACTTCGCAGCCTTTTTTCGTTCTAAGATAGAGGCCATCCGGGCCGGCTTCGACTCCGGTTGTAGTAGCACTGCCCCGGCATCCCCGGTCGCTGGTCCGCCTCTGTCACCTCGGCTGGATGTGTTTGGGCCTGTTTCCGCTGTCGAGGCCTCTAAGGCTATGGCGCATTGCCGGCCTGCGTCCACCCCCTTCGACCCTTGCCCTTCCTGGCTAATTAAAGCTGCCAGCGGGACTATGGCCGAATGGGCTTCGGTCATCGCCACCGCCTCCTTCAGCGAGGGGGTTTTCCCTTCTCGTCTGAAGGAGACGGTGGTTAAGCCCATTCTTAAGAAACCTGGCCTTGCGCCAGACGATTTAGGGAACTATCGTCCGATCGCTACTGTCCCGTTTATGGGCAAGGTTATCGAGAGGGTGGCGGCGGTCCGGCTGCAGTCATACCTGGAGGATCGGCAGTGCCTCGATCCATGCCAGTCCAGGTTCAGGCCCCGTCGGGGGACCGAAACAGCTTTGGTCGCCCTGCAAGATGACCTGATCCGGGCGGCCGACAGGGGTTGCTCTACCCTGTTGGTCCTCCTGGATCTTTCAGCGGCCTTTGATACCGTTGACCACGGTATCCTACTGGATCGGCTCTCTGAGGTTGGCATCGGGGGCACTGCTCGCAGTTGGCTCCGATCCTTCCTGGAGGGCTGTCCCCAGTATGTCCAGTATGGGGGGGGGAGTTGTCGGCCCCGTGGGTTCTCCCTTGTGGAGTCCCACAGGGGTCGTCGCTATCCCCCATGCTGTTTAACATCTATGTAAGGCCGTTGGCTGGGGTCATTAGGAGTTCTGGAGTGTGCAGTCATCAGTACGCTGATGACACGCAGCTCTATCTCTCCTTTTCCACCTCTGCAGTGGAAGCTGTGAGGATCCTTGACGGGTGCCTGGACGCCGTGCTGACTTGGACCGGGGCGAACAGGCTTAAGCTCAACCCCGAGAAGACGGAGGTCATGTTCTTTGGGAGCTCGCCCTCTGGGTACGGTGGCCCTTTCCCTTGTCTGGGGGGAGTTTCCCTCCAGCCTGTGGAGAGGGCGCGGAATCTGGGCGTGGTCCTGGACCCGGCGCTTACCATGGAGGCCCAGGTGGCGTCGGTGACCAGGGCCGCGTATTACCATCTCCGACAGATCGCCCAGATCCGCCCGTACCTGGATGCTGACTCTCTGAGAACAGTGGTCCAAGCGCTGGTGATCTCGAGGCTGGACTACTGCAACGCCCTCTACATGGGGTTGCCCTTGACTCTTCTCCGGCGCCTGCAGTGGGTACAGAATGCGGCGGCCAGGCTGGTGGCTGGTGTGCGTCGTTATGACCACATCTCCCCAGTCCTGGCCCGCCTGCACTGGTTGCCTGTTGCAGCCCGGATTAGATTCAAGGTCTTGGTTTTAGTTTATAAAACCCTCCATGGCTTGGGACTGGACTACCTGGCAGAGCGTCTTGCTCAGCGATCCACCTCGGCCCGACCTGTTCGGCAGTTGTGAGCGCACTCGCTTCGGGTTGCCACCCCACGAGAGGCCCGGAAGTCGGTCACCCGGAACCGGGCTTTCTCGGTGGCAGCCCCTTCCCTATGGAATTCTATCCCTAGCGAAGTGCGCTCTGCAGAGTCCCTGCTGGCTTTTCGAAAAGCCCTAAAAACTTACTTATTTCGAGAAGCCTTTGGCAAGCCCTAACTAATTACTTTTTTTTTTATTCCCGCCATCGCCAGTGACCAAGCGATCTATTGCTTCTTGTGTTTGGTGTTTTTTTGTTTATGCTCGCTTGGTTCGAAAGTTAAATATGATGCCATGTTGGCGCGCTGGGTGCAACAGGCTTTTAACTGTTTATATTTGTTGTTATGTTTGTCTATTAATTGTTGCTGTACTTCTTATTGTTTGATGGCGCTTGTCGCCCACTGTGCGCCGCTTAGAGTTCCGCAAGGAAGATAAGCGGGATACAAATATAATAAATAAATAAATAAATAAATAAATAAATAAATAAATAAATAAATAAATAAATAA
>JAHTLZ010003542.1:3487915-3500089 GCA_023846285.1 Phrynocephalus versicolor
TAAATAAATAAATAAATAAATAAATAAATAAATAAATAAATAAATAATCTAGTCCAACGCCCTGCCATACAGGAACCCCCATCACAGTACCTCCAACAGATGGCCATCCAGCCTCTGATTAAAACCCTCTAAAGAGGAATATGCTGCCACCCTCCGTGGCAGCATATTCCACTGCCGAACAACTCTAACCGTCATGAAGTTCTTCCTAATGTTTAAATGGAATCTCTTTTCCTGTAGTTTGAAGCCATTGCCCTGAGTCCTAGTCTCTGAAGCCATGGAAAACAAACCTGTTCCCTCTTCATTATGACATCCTTTCAAATATTTAAACACAGCTATCATATCCCCTCTCAGCCTTCTTTTTGAAAGGCTAAACATTCCCAGTTCCATATGCCATTCCTCATAAGACATTTCTTCCAGACCTTCAACCATCCTGGTTGCCCTCCTCTGTACCAGCTCAAGGTTGTCAACATCCTTTTTAAACTGAGGTGCACAGAACTGGACACAGTACTCCAGGTGGGGTCTGACCAGAGCAGAATGGAGTGGTACTATCACTTCCCTTGATCTAGACACTATGGTTCTGTTGATGCAACCAAGAATCACATTGGCTTTCCTGGCCGCTGCATCACACTGCTGACTCATGTTTAGTTTGTGGTCCACCAAGACTCCCAGATCCCTTTCACAGGTACTATTTCCCAATGCTAATTGTTGCATCTTAGTCCAGTCTTATACGCACACACACAAATATGTCCAGCTATAGACAGTGTAGGTTTCTTTCAAGTAAATGCACACTTTGAATTCAGAGAGTTCCTTAAGGCTGCCATCCTGTCCCACCTAAGGAAAAGCTCTGTCAGATGGGAAAAGATTTATCTTTGAAAAGACATGAGTACATTTGAGCCATAAAACAACCTCGCCCGTACGGAAAGACAACATTGAAGAGGAAGCCTATCCGTAGGCCCTCCAACTGAAGAAGAGATCTCATGAAAATGGAAGAAGAAGGAAGGGGTGCCGCCTAAATCCAAAATGCCCCCACCCTCCACAAGAGAAGCCCTAGCTGAGGGGTGAAGAGCCATAAGTACACAGGATTAGTGCTGGAGACATTATTTATGCTAAATTATTGCCATAAGTGTGTGTGTGTGTGTGTGTGAAATCTTTAGAAAGCTCCTTATGCTTATATGGTATGGTAGGTGGAATAATTTAAGAGCGACAAGCTTTGACAGAAAGTCACTGAGGTAATTCCGGGAATAATTAGATCTTTCGGCAACAGAGGGATGAAACGGAACAAATGACCTTTTTCTCTTTCTCTAGCTCTGGCACTCGTGTTCAGCTCATTTGTTCCACTTTCAGGTGTACAATATCTCTCTCCCATTCTTTCATGCCATACAAGGTCCTTCTGAGGTATTCTCCTCTTTGAAGAACAGCAACAGCAAATATGTCTCTCTCCCATTCAAGGTGTCCAGTGCTCAAGGCCCTTAAGTTATCTTCATCTCTGAGGCAAACAATGCCTCAAATTTCTCTCCCTGGGAGTAAAAAAACAATGCAACAAAAGAAAACACCTCACAGTTTTCAGGCAGATTAAATGCATTTCTGATTAATTAAATACCTAGCCAAAAACTAAGCCTCCTTTTGGACTTGCAAGATACGCCCTCTTGAATGTAACTGGTATTTTCCAGTTGATATGGCCTGACTGTGGAAGATAATCAGACTGGCTTAATTTTAAAAAAGCAAAAAAGCCAAGCAAAGCGTACTGCTTATATACCTCCCCAAAGTGCTTGCAGAACTTTCTGATGTAGGCTACATATTGCCCCCCACCAGCAAGCTGGGTACTCATTTTACCCACCTCGGAAGGATTGAACCTCAGGTCATGAGAACAGTTACAGCTGCAGGAGAGCAGTTTGACCACTGTGTCATGAGTATTTGGATGAGAAACCACTATGTAATATGGTACTTATTTTAGTGAGACTGAAGGCCCAGCTGGTGTCCACAGATGCCACAAATTATTAAGTTGATTCAGAAAAGCACACAAGAAGAGCCTGCATTTTTGGTACTTTGAGTTTCTGTGGGTTTTATTTTTATTATTTGGGAACCCTAGTGTGAAAACCACCACTCCTGGCGGCCTCTAGAAGAAGAAAAATACCGTTTTTGGGGTCTGAAAAATAATAATTGGAGAGGGTTTTTTAAAAATGTGGTAGCTCAGGTCCAGTCTTCGTGGCGTGTAGGAAAATGATTCCACACATGGGCACACATCATTGGGTTTTCCATGAAGCCAGGCCGCCTTGTCTGCAATCTCTCACTGCCGTCTCTCTGCGCCGTCTCTCACAGCAACCAGGAGGCCTGACACTTTTATTAGCTATCACAGGCAAGGTTTCAGATATGGCGTGGTATCCTATGTGTCAGCCTGTCATAGGCTTGATGGACTCCTGGGGAGGGCTTTCTGTGACGTGGAGTGTCACCTAGCAAGGGACTGAATGATGGATAACTCTCAGCAGCTTGTTTCCTGGCCTCCCATTTCATGACGTAAGCAGGGCAGGAAGGGGGATGATGGATGCTCTTGTTTTCTTCCTCTGGGCATGGGCATGTGATGGGAGGAAGAGATAGCCAGCCACCTGCTTCCTGCGTGTCAGATCCCATGGGTTCCATTGTCCTTCTCCCAGGGCCTCCCCATGCAGGAGGGTGTCAATATTCCCACAGGACCCTTTGCAGGAAGCTTGCTGGGTGCATATTAATATTCCCAAGTTGGAATCCCCACAGTGGCGGTCACCCACAGTAAATCGGCTACAGGTTGCCCACCCTATCCTGCAAGAAACAAGGGAAAAATCATGCTGGTCTGTACAGATAAATGCCCCAGTGCAGCATAAGGCAGCTTTCCACGTTCCTAGGTTGGGGACTGCTTTGTACCTTGGTCTTATGCATGCATGCATAACATATGTAAGTCCTATGGCTGTCAGTGGAGGCTTTTCTCAAGTAAAAGGATTGCTAGATAGAGATGCTTTGGAGAAAGCATGGGTGGTCAAGTATGGGCCTTCACCCATTTGAGCATGTCACTCTGCCTAGCTAATGGAAATAAAGTTATGGAAACTGAATTCCAAGAACCTCTGGGGGATCACAGTTGCTTCCCGTTGGACAAAGTAATCCATGGGTTGTGTAACCTCCCTTCCATGCTACTTGGGAATGGAAATGGTATGAAAAGTTTCAATGAGAGCACCATTTGGCGGCCATGTTTCTGCATGATTTGCCCCGGTCCAGCTATATTACAGCCGTCCTCAGGGAGCAACGCAGCCTGCCTACCTGCTACCAAGCTCCATTCAGCAGGCGATGATTTTCCTTTAAAAGCCCAAAATGGATTGAAGCTTATATATCTCAGCAAAATATCTCATTTTATGTCAGAAGAAGCCCTTTTGTTCACTCCTTGTATAGGAATAAAATGGGATTATTATCTATGAATTGAGCCCTTCTCAGTGGTGGCACAAAGACATGAAATGCCCTCTCGTGTGAGGTTCACCTGATGCTTTCATTTCATTCTTGCTAGGGCTAGGCTTAAAGCTTTGCATTGCACCAAGAAACGATATTTCTCAATCTACATGTTTTTATTTCGACTTCTATGTTTACTGCTGGTTGAGAGAGTTTAACTCGGGGACAGGTTTGCAGCAAACCAGCTAACAGATAGTTTTTAACCAGTGGCTCCTTCTTGTCTCCCAGACTCAGAACTCCCTGTTGTCCAGAATTCTAAAATCACAGGGGGAAGATTGGAGGTTTAGCAGGATAGATCTTCTATAGAGGATGTCTCCCCTGTTCATATTTGTTGAAGTATGAAGCCAGCTCTCCTCCCATGTATTGTCAGTTACACGTGAAGCTTATCACCTGCATAGAACTGATGTGCCCCCAGCTCTTTCTGTGCTCTTACAATCTAGGACAGTGATGGTGAACATTTTAGAGACCGAGTGCCCAAACTGTGATTCAAAGCCCACTAATTTTCTGCAAAGTGCCAATATGGCAATCTAACCTGAATACAGGTGGCTGTGAAGGGGCAATGTCGGGTGCCCACAAAAAGGGCTCCGAGTGCCACCTTTGGCACCTATGCCATTGGTTTGCCAACACTGATCTAGGATGACCCATTCACATGACAGGCATCATTTCCAGTGGCTGCCAACAAATGGACAGGTGGGAATCAGCACACATTTCTGTTACGCCCAATGAAGTGCTAAGGATCCAAGCAATATATTCTACTAAATCCAAGAGCCTGTGGACTCTTTCTTGCCTTCTGAGAACCACAGGCATCCAAAATCCATCTGCTTGAATGTTGATCCTCTAAAATCAATGGATGATAGTTCCATTTTATCTTGACACCTCCTCTATCCCTCTCACTCTCACTGTTGTAAGGAAGAATTTCTTTGCATAGCACTAGCAGCAACCACCGCCCTCTAATTTAGGCAAAAATCAAAGAAAAACAAAACAAAAGATACAAAACATGTGGTACCTTAAAGTCTAACTTTCATATTTTAAAGTTACATTAAAATATGAATGTTATATTAAAATATGTACATTAGTCTTTAAGGTGCCACATGTTTTGTGTCTTTTGTGTCTTTTGTTTTGTTTTTCTTTGATTTTTCTTTTGATGTTTTGCGTCTTTGGTTTTGGTTTGTTTCTATTTGATTTTTTATTAAAATATAATGTAACATTACATTAAAATATGAAAGTTAGTCTTTAAGGTGCCACATGTTTTGTGTCTTTTGTTTTGTTTTGCTTTCCTTTGATTTTTGGCTGCAATTCTTGAAAGGACTAACAGGGTTAGGGTTAGGGTTAGGGTTAGGGCTACCCTTTCTGAAACCTCTAATTCAGTAGATAATTCCCCCCCACCACAAGAGCTCCATGAATAGGGTGCAACTGCAGCTTTTTGTTATGGAGTCCTGGCCGCTTCTTTGAGGCGAATGTGCCCTCCGACTGACTGCTTTTCTCCTCGCAGCAGGGCCTTGCAATGACAGACTTGATACAAACTGTACACATCAGCTGATTGGTACTAAGTCAACCTTTCAAAACCCTGCTAGGCTTTTCAGTTGCAGCTTGACAAATGGGAGTTGCTATATTCGGCTTGACCAATACATCAAGGAGCTCAGCTCACATAATGGCATTTAAATTAACTCAGACCCACTTCTAAGTGGTGGTGATAGTTCTATCAGCATGGCGAGAAAACAACACTACCCAACAACATTTTCATCTTCCATTTAAGGTACAGATTTCTAATGAAGCATGTAGGGTTATTCATGCGGTGCATGAAATAAATACAAAGCTATTAGGTATGTTTCCTCTGGGAGTGGTATGCATCCTTCGGACAGGAGAAACATTTAGAGATTTGCTTCCACTCCTGACTAAAGAAGAAGCAAGTAGTCTGTGTTAGAGGTGGGCACGAAATGCCAAAATAGTGTTTCGTGTTCGTTATTCGGGCCCTGGGGCCCGCTTCGTTCCATTTTTGTTTTTCGGCGCCCCCGGGGCCCGCTTTGTTTCCGTTTCTTTATTTTTCGGGTGCGGCAAGCTGCGGCCGCAGGGAGCCCTCCCGGGGCCGGGCGCCACCGGCGCCGGAGGCATGTGGGCCGGGAGAGCGTTCCCGCAGTCGTGGGGAACCCTCCCGGGGCCAGGGCAAGCCCCCTGGGAGAGCCGCCCCGCAGCCACAGGGAGCCCTCCCGGGGCCAGGCGCTGCTCCAGTCACCACCCACAACAGGCCGCCACCCACGGAGCACTGCCGAGCACTGCCCTCCCTTGGGCCCCCTCCCCAAGGACTGATCCGCCACTCCATCTGCCACCCCCATTGGGTCGCTACCCCGGAGCCCCACACAGCATTTCCCTAACTGGGGCCCTTCTCCCTGGGAACCACTCCACCCTGGGAGCTGCCACCCGAGCAGAGTGCCGCCCCCCCCACACACCGGGCCTAGACCCGGGAAACCTGTGGGGGGGTGCCGCTGAACTCCCCCCATGATCCAACGACGGCCTCCACTCCTGCTTCCGTGCTGGCTGCACCATCGCCGCTTCGCCATGTGGCCAAGATGGCGCCGGGCACAGCCGAGCTCCAACGTCCTCCCCTCCAAAGCCTGCCGAGTGGTGACGAACAGCCAAGATTCCAGAGCCCAGTCCTCATAAGGGCTCGGATCCTGCCTCTTCTCATGAGACCGGCAAAGTCTCACGTCGGCTCCAGCGGGAGGGGGCAAAGAGGCTCCACCAGGCCCAGGCCCCTCTTGCTACCCTCCGCTGCTCCGTTTTTCATTGCGCGAGCGGCGCAATGCCAGTAACGGAAACAAACAGAAGCGAAGAAAATTTTCTTGGTTCTGTTCGGTTCAACCCTGCCCCATTGCAACGATTGTTATTCGTACCAGTACGTAACGGAACGAATAACGCAGAGCAGTAACGAAAAATGGTCGTTTCGTGCCCATCTCTAGTCTGTGTAATGGCATAGGGACCTGTATTTCCCCCCACTGGCCCTGTTTCTCACATCCCCACTGCCTTGACTTGTTCTCCAAGCCATGAGCATCTAAGGAGCAACTATACATGACAGATAAGCTGTCATCAGTACTGCGGCCATGTTAGCGTTCAACAGATACGACTGAGGCAATCTGTCATGCCCGGGAAATCACAGTTATGCTTATGACCAGAAAAACGATTGTGAAATAAGCTAATTTGTGAATCACAGGAGGCCAGAAATGTTCCTGCTACCACAGTCTCACACCATCAGTGTCTGTAATATCCAGGTGTGCTCTTGGTCCGGATATAAAAATGCAAGGAACAAACCAAGGAGTCGAGAGAAAGACAGAACGCCTCTGGTTTGGGCAGCCACCAGTAGAGTGATTTGTCTTTCCTGTCACTAAGATGGGTAGCCAGGCCATGTGTATTCCAGGCCAGAAATAGCACAGCATAAGACACTGTGTTTCAGTCATGCCCAATAGGCCAATATGTCCATAAGATATGTCTATAAGATACCCCTCAATTCCCTCAATTCTCTGCTCTTAAACTTGAATTGTACTGGACTGTAAATTGTCCCTCATTACTGTAACCCACTTAGGTCCTTTCCCAAGGAGAATGGTGGAGTAAAAAAAAAAATACTCATAAATAAATAGCTGAGCCAGGTCCAGGTCCACAGGACTATTGGGCATTGCTTTCTGTCTCCTGGTAGAATTCACCACTTGACTAGGGGGGGGGGTGTCTCACTCTGCCAAGTGTTCTGCTGGTTCTGTCATGGCAACACATCCTTCTCCAAAAGAAATGTCTGAAGAACATTACAAGTAAATGAAATCTAGTGCATTTGCTCATTTCTCTATGCATTTAAGTCACTTTTCTCATTCCATCAACATTTAACATGAATAAATTAATGCATTCCTTTTTAAAAAAATTAAGAAACTGTTTAGTGGAAATGATGGATACTTTTCTGGAGTTCAGTGCATATTTTCACAGGGCTGTCTTAATTAGCGTATTTCTCTTAGGGTTTGACTGCATGTGGTATTACTCCTGATTATGTATCAGGTTTACAATGCTTAAGAAGAGATTGATTTAAAAATACCTACCTACGTAATATACAGCTAAGAGTGAATGTTTACAGAGTGGAAAGTCTTTTGGTTTGCTTGTTTTGCTATTTAAAAACACTCATAAGGGGGTTGTTTATTCTAAATTAATTCTCTCTCTCTCTCTCTCTCTCTCTCTCTCTCTCTCTCTCTCTCTCTCTGTGTGTGTGTGTGTGTGTGTGTGTGTGTGTGTGTGTGTGTGTGTGTGTGTGTGTGTTGGACTCATTTTGACATGTGTGATCTCCTGTGGCAGAGTAAATAGTGTGTCTGCAGGGTGTGCTGTAATGAGACCAAGTCAAACTCTTCCTCCCCCCCCCCCCCATACCCAATTCTATTTTAGTGCTGTATCAGTCTATCACTATGCAGTGGGAGAAAGCTAGCTTCCTTGAGGATGCATATTCTGACATTAAACCACGTGATGTTATAGTGATTTATCTAAAAACTGAATGAGCTCTTGATTTAATCCAGTGGTTCCCAGCCTTCCTAATGCCACAACCCTTTAATGCAGTTCCTCATGTCGTGGGGACCCCCTTGCCCTGCTTGGAAGAGGCCACAAGCCCCCTTTGGCAGCCCACTGCCGCAGGTGCCATAGAGAACTTCCCTCTACAGCAACATCAGCCAATTGCAGCCTCTGGTACAATTGACTGACATCCCCTCCAACCTATCAGGCTATAACTCTGTCTCTCTCCCCCTCCCCTTCCTCTCCCTCCTCCTCCAGACCCAAGCCATTTGTACCTTTTTCTACACTGGCTCATGGCGACCAATTGACTAAAATAGTCATTAGATCCCCAAAGAGGTCCCAACCCCCGGGTTGGGAACCACTGATTTCAATCAATCAAGAGACAGTCCTGCTCTCACTTTGGAGCCAAAATAATATTGCTGAACCTGAAAGCAGATGCCACCACCAGGCTGCTAATCCAACAGTGTTTGTCCATCAGCTGAATGGATGCTGCTTATGGAATTGATCCCAGAACCCTTAAAAATGTGCTCTGGGGGCGTTGGGTATCATTCTATTCTCCATCTCATTCCTAATTGGCTCATGTGAACGTCCCGCAGGAAAATAAACCAAAATGCCTACAAAGCAGCTGCACAATGGCGAAGCGATGCTAAGGAACACAGTTGCAACTGGGGTGAAAACCATGTGAACAAGAGGAGGGGAGAAAATATTTCTCCCCCGCCCTCCGAACCGACACTACTAGCAAACAATCTGACTGAGAAACCATTCGACAAGCCTTGATGGAGCACAGCTATGAATTCCCGAGCATCCGAGTAAAGAAAAAAGCAACACAACACTGCATAGTCTTCCGGAACCTGCAATAGTCTACTCCAGGGATGGTGAACCTTTTTGGCACCGAGTGCCCAAACTCGGTGATGGGGATGGCGGCGGTGCCGGGGGGGTCAGGGTTGGGGGCCGGGGGGGGGGGGTCAGAGGGGCGAAGGCAGCGGGGTCAGGGTAATCGGCAGCAGCGGTGGGAGGGGAGGGGACGGCAGCGGTGATTGTGGCGGATGTGGGGTTGGTGGCGGCAGGGGTGGCAAGGGTGATGGGGATGGCGGCGGTGGCAGTGGTGGGGTCGGGATCGACGGTCGCGGGGGGCAGGGGTGTGGGTGAGGGCGAGGGCAATGGGGTCAGTGGGATCAGGGTCATCTGCGGTGGTGGCGGTGGCGGTGGCGGCAGGAACTCCCAGAGTCTGTCACACCTCTCCTGGGTGGGCCATGTCATCTGCCAGCTGCCCGCAGGCCCCTCGTCAGGTGACCTGGGGAGGCAGCTGGGGAAAAGGCCCGCAGCGTTCGCCTCCCTCTGGGCTGGCTGGTTAGCTGGCCGGCCAGCCGAGTGAGATGCTCTCAGCGGCAATGGCAGCGCCTGGGCCTCTCCTCTCCCACCGCCACTTCTTCTCCCCGCCCCTCCCACCCCTCTCCTGGCCGGCCACCCTCCCTCCCTCCCTCCCTTTAGTCCAGCTGGATCCTCCTGACGGAAGGTGTGTGTGTGTGTGGGGGGGAGATGAGAGAGGAGGAGCCCGCTGGCTCGGTCTGGCATGCGATATGCTCCCTGCCCGCCCTCCCCCTCCACAAATTCCCCATGGCTGGTCCAGCAGAGGGGGAAGTGGGGGGGCAGGGAGCATGTCGCATGCCAGGCAAAAGCTCTTTGCCTGCCACCTTGGGCACGCGTGCCATAGGCTCACCATCCCTGGTCTACTCCATAATAGAGCACTGTGCCTGAGATATTTTTTGTGGACCCTGCCAGTCATATTCGCTTCAGTGATGTGAGAGTCAGAGTCGAATCCAAACTGGTGAAGCCTGAAAGCTCATGTTCTCATAAAACAGGAAGTGGATCAATATGAAATGCCACTTTATCTGCTTCATCTCCCTTAGTACTGATGGCTCGTTTTCCTTGGAATATATATATATATATATATCTCTCTATCTATCTCTTTTCCTTTTGCAGTATCAAATAGGAATTGCCTAACAGATATCTCACGATCAGTTTCCAGCATTTAAAACTACAGAATTTTAGTTTCTAGCAATCTTGCCTAAGCAGAGCTTAAATCAAAGGTTGCCTTCGTAGTGCAAAAATATGTCTGCCCCCCTTGTGACCATTTTCAACTCTTTCACCCCCCTCATTCTCCCTCTGAAAAAGATGCTTTCTTTCATGTTTCTCTTCCAGGATGTATGCAGATACTGTTTCAGTTTTATTTCCAACCAGCATGCTCTGGTTTAAGTAACTGAATAGTAACTATTCTAGGCAAGTGGTAATTGTCTATTTATCCAGCACTAACTAATTGTTCTTCCCAGCTTTTGCAAGTCAAAGGCTGATACTTCACGTCCATCTCATCGCTGTTCACGGTCCCGCTGGGGACCGGTACGAAGAAATCTAACTGCACGTCCATTATGGGACGAGGAGAAGACGTCCCGACCATGCCCCCCTGAACTGCGATCTAAGCAGGATGAGAGATCCCCCTCCCTGGCCTTGGGAATCTCCTCGTTTCGCTTCTCGTTCCGAGACGAGTGCCCGTGAGGTAAGGCTCGTCACACAACATGCCATTCTCCATCTAGTGGCAGGAGTGCAAAGTGCCATTCGCCAGTACATTCCCTATGGAGTCAGCAACACAGTGCAGAGAGATTAAAAGACAAATGCATCAAACTTAGCTCCGTAATGCATTGAAGGCAAGGCTTCGGAGAATCGAAACATCAAAAAATGAAAGGCCGGGCAAAAAAAAAAAGAGAGAACAATGGAATTTCACATCTCATCATGGATGTGCGGAAACAGTCATGCCGGTATCATCGATCATGCCCATGCGTACATGGGAACAGGGACAGAACCGTAAGAAGACCACGTGACTGCGACCGACATCAACACGCAACGAACTTCCTCCCAGGATGAGTGTGGACGTGAAGTAAAAGAGAGTCCCACTCTTTCTTTTGTCGGTTGGTGGCAGTTGTTTTTTGCTGTCGATCTGTTTAGTTAGTTGCTAGAATGTGTGCAATAAGGAAAGCAAGAATTTCACACAACTGTACATAATGTATCAAATGTCTCAAAGTGAATTACTAAGACTTTAAGTTTCCGTTCATAAGAAAGGGGTGGACTCTGGAGAACTTAAAACTATTCTTCCCGATACTTCTACTATGTAGCAAAAAGAGGATGTTACCAAAAAATCTAAAATCTGCAACATATAGAGTTTTAAAAGGTATATTTTTAAAACTACAGCTTCTAAAGGAGACTAAGTAACAAAGATGAAAAGCATTGTGGGAAGCCTTCACCCCTCCATCAAAAATCCAGGATTCTGTAATGGGAACATCATGACAAGTAAACTGGCATGAAACTAATGTAACTTAGCAGGGTGAGTCTTCCCTCTAAATTATAGCTTGTGGATCACTTGTCACAGTTTATGCTTTCACACTCATACATCAAACATACAAGACTGTGTAGTCTTAGACAGGTCAACTCAGAAGTTAATCTCCTTGAGTTCAATGGGGATTTCTCTCAGATGAGCTCTTATAGGAAACTGCTGTTTTGAATTTTTGTTTGTCACAAGCTCTCTGTTGCACAATTGACTGAAGTTAGAATATTTCTGGAGTTTATGTTCTGTTTGTTTAGGGTTTTTCTTTTTTGGTGCTGCAAACTAAAATAAAAACCCATAATATGCCTCAAGCATAATCTACAACTTTGCGACTCATGATCTCACAGAAATAACTCCTCCTCGCTTTTGCTAATAAAAATCTGAAAGAACCTTGTAACGCTGATAATGTATATTTAATGTCAACTTCTCCATAGTTAAGGCAACTTAATGTGGCCCTGTAATTATGGTTTCTCTCGTCATCCATTTCCTTTATGATACAAGTCACCTCGAGTGAAAGAAAAGCTTATATCAAGTTTAACATCAGCATTGCTACACTTACTTCTCCCCCCATAGGTGCTTATCAGCTGAAATATGCTAATTTAAAAATGGGGGTAGGGATGCCTGAAGACTTTCAAGCAGACATTACTGTGATAAGAGACTTGCTCCGAACAGCACAAGATTTATATTTTTTAAAAATGTGGTTAGCTATTTTTTTACTGCCCAGAGCTTCCAACTCCCAAAGCAAGCCAAGTCTGTTTCAAAGATAATTTGTAGGAATGTTCATGCTGAACTCGCTC
>JAHTLZ010003542.1:3513264-3535800 GCA_023846285.1 Phrynocephalus versicolor
AATCAATCAATCAATCAATCAATCAATCAATCAATCAATCAATCAATCAATCGTGAAGTCCCCTTTTTTTCTTTCAATCTAAGGCACACCTGGCATGAAAAAAGCATTGTTTTACACAATACTATTATTGTTCAAACAGCTTGACACATTGCAGCCAGAATCTTAAGCAGAAGGCACTTTAATCAAGACTTTTCACAATAGTCACTGTCAGGTCCATAAGCAACAACAAAAAATGAGCTTCTCCCACTCCCCCCCCCCATGCACAACTCCCACATATGAAGAATTAATCTTATTGTTGGAGCTAATGCCACCCAAAGAAAAATCCAGCCCTTCCAACTCCATTCATCAGGTTAACTTGAATTTATCCTCCCATTTTCTCCTCTGTCTTTTGACACTGCCACCTCCACTCCATTAACTGAAGAGCCGTCCCTGGAGCTCTCGACAGCTAATCCTCTTCTGCGTTACGGGTAAACTGTGTGGTGAATCTGGGATTAGAGCAACAGCTCCGTGGAGGCACAGGTTTTCCTCCCGCTCCTTCCAACCAAAGGAAAGAAGCCAGGATTCTCTGTCAGGGAGTTCAGGAAATCCCCCATTGCAAAAAGAGTTTGAACCAGGGCTCACGAGGCTCAGCAAAACCTCTGGCACGGGCCACAGAGGCAGAGGGGTAGCCAATAGCCATGGCAGAACATGGGCACATTTATTTATTTTTTGTTTATTCATTGGTTTATTTTTGAAAAGCAAGGCTTCTCTGAAAATTAAGCCAAGGGTGGCTACATCAATTGGTGTCTTGGTGGGATTGCATGGCATGGGTGTAAAGATAACTGGGTACTAACAGATGGAGAACAGATAGAGAGGACTATTGGAGGAGATGCCTAGAATCCAGTTGGGAGCTGCAGTCTCCCCAAAAAGAGATGCTTCCTGGGCTCTGTGAAAAAAGCTTGGTGTGCCATGCCTCCTGTTTGTGGAGAGGAAAATGCAGTCTGAAGTCCTGGAGGGAAACCTAACAGCTGATCCAGAGGGCTCCTCTATAATGGAAACGGAGGCTGCCACCCAGCTTGTCTTTTGCCTGCAATAATCCAGGTCAGATTTTAGATATATAGATATACCCCATCAGCACACACGGAAAAGGCACGGCAGAGGGGAAAACAATTAATTTGGCCAGTCACGAGCCCAAGCTTACACAAAAATCTCTGATGGCTGTCTCTGACAAATGGCTGATTTTGTCTAGAGTAGACTCTCTCTCTCTCCCCCCCCCCTTTCTGGCATAATTTATTCTTGCTGCTGATATCCGAATCGCAGCAGCCTCGTGCAACAGATTACAGTAATTTGAGAGAGGAGTTCTGTCGCAAAAGAGCATTTGCCAAGGTGTTTAAAGATCTGTTTGACTACAAGGGAATCTTGAAGCATATGCCTTCCCCCATGTGCAGCCCTTGTACCCCCCTCCTCCTCACCTCTCTGTGGGTCTGTTGCTCTTTCTCCAGTCAAATCCAGAGTGTTTCACCACTGTGCAAAGGTTAA
This sequence comes from Phrynocephalus versicolor, assembly GCA_023846285.1. Lineage (NCBI taxonomy): Eukaryota > Metazoa > Chordata > Lepidosauria > Squamata > Agamidae > Phrynocephalus > Phrynocephalus versicolor. Next base: position 3,514,783 of record JAHTLZ010003542.1, read on the forward strand.
CCGAGCTTTGTCTTGACAGTTACATTACATGCAGGGGGAGAAACCTCCTAAGTACCGACAGCGTGTAATGCCTCCACATGCATCATGCTTGGTGTGCCGTTGCATTAGCCAGAGATCACCCTGTTCATTTTAAAGGAGCTCTCACTTGCCTAAGGGAGTAGGGGATACACACCTTGTACAAGCATGAGGGGAAGAGCAGCAGCACTCATGACATACACAATTTTGCCTACAGTTAAACTAGGATATTCACTACGGCAGGAGGTTGCGATGGCCACCAACTTGAATATCTTTGCAGGGGTGTTGGTGTTGGACAAATCCATGAAAGGTAATCTGGTCAATGACTATTGCTAGTCCTATGAACCGTATATTATTTGGCTGGATCACAGAAAATGGGAAGATGCTGTTGCTCTGCTTAAGTCCTCCTTGTGAGCTTCCTAGAGAGATCTATGGAACAAAACGCTGAAGCGGGGAATCCTTTCATCAGATCCAGAATGTTTCCTCTTATCCTCTTGACATTAACAAGCATTTCCAAGAATTTCAGACTGTATGGCAGGCATGTCCAAAGTCAGGCCCGGGGGCCAAATGCGGCCCGTTTTCACATTTCAGGTGGCCTGCAGTGTCTTCTCCCCGCTGGCTCAGCCTGTCATGCATCCCCACCAGCTGGCCCCTCCCCATACCAGATGGAGGCACCAGCTTGCAGTTTTATGGTGTGCCTGCCCTCCCTGCCTCTGCCCCCCCCAGCCACTTGCCCAGCCGATCTGCCCCCAGATCCATTGCTGCAGCATCCTCCCCGCCTACTTGCATGTTATAGAGACTTATCCAAAGTCCGGCCCGGGGGCCAAATACAGCCAAATGGTCGGCCTCCGGACATTTTCATCTCACCAAACCAGGCCCTCCTTGCATAAAGTTTGGACATCCCTGCTGTATGGTGTTGTGAGTGGTTCCTGTTGTAAATCTTGCGACTTTGATTTTGTCCTAAATGGAGGAATTACGATCCATTAACTTTGCAAAAGAAGATGAAAACTGCCAGGAATTGTACGTTAATAGAGATCAAAAAAGTGCTTCTTGCATTTTTTAACTTTTCTTAGAGGCACAGCTACGAGAAGCATCAACAGAAGTTCCTACATATCAAAACTGACCACTGTGCCACCATCAAAGATACAGTGCATTCTTTCAAAGCCTTCCTTGACTTTCAGAGCATCGCAATTGTTACTCTGCTTGTGCGTAGACACACAGCAAGAGTAAGAAATGTGAAGCCAACCTTACTGCATGTTGCCCGTTCTCTTCTGATGAAGGGCCAGGTCTTTAACCCGGCATTTCAGAAAGAAAATAAACCTAGTGGGTGTGCTTGAGAGATGTTTTCTTGCCATAGATGAAGAATTGTCTGTATTGCAAAGAGACTCCTTAACAGTGAGCACCTAAACTGGAACATTACAAGTTACCTCTAGCCACTCAAATTAGTTGTGTCCAAGGCAGATGAGAGAGTCTGTAGGAAATCAATAGCTAAAGAAATAAATAAGTGCCATAAGACAAAGGTTCACATTGACCAGATAAGCAGTGGTTGCTATTACATCTTGCCATAAACAAGCAATCGAAGCAAAGATGACAGTGGGACCGCCATCCAGATCAGTTTAAAAGAGTGAGATGTTTGCTAACCACTTCAAGGATTTTTTAGACAGTGGCTAAGTCATTTTTTGTTCTGTGCATCACAGAGATGCCCTTTGTGCGATCACGCGCACCTCTTGCCAAATCACTGGGGCCTCCAGCTCTTAGGGAGATTTGCCCAAGAGATGGCTTTTCGCTTACCATTAGATTACAAGAGGCGCTGCTTATTTTTTGGCAGATCTGAGCAGCTAATTGGGGGATAAGCAGGCTGATGTGAGGATGGCAGTCGGAGAACGTTTCCATGCCCAGAAATTCATTTTTGCAGAACGGAAAAGAGATGGTGGTGCTGGTGGTAGGGAAGCAGTGGCTGATCTGGTCATGGAAGATCAGATCAGCCACTGATCTTCCATTTGCATAAAAGGATTAGGGCAGCAGGGAGTGCTTGGTCCTGATTTCAAGATGAATGAAAAGAGCTTTCTCCTATTTTGATTGAGTTTTTTTCTGTTGGAATAGGAGAACCTATTGTCACACAGTGGTCCCCCACCCTTTCGCAGTTCATATACTGCGGTCCTGCTATATCATGGGACCGTAGTACAGTGGTACCCCAAAAGGGCTTGAGGAAGAGGGAAAAGGTTTTAAAAGCCTGGGCTTTTTAAACCTCCCCCCCCCTTCCCCAAGCCCTGGATTCCAGCTGATTGGTGCTGGGGTGGGGAAACAAAAGGTTTTTCTCCCCCACCCCAGTGCCAAGCAGCTGGAGCCTGGGGCTTGCCTCCATGGAGACATCACACACCACTCCCCTACATGCCGGGGGGGGGGTAAGGTGAAGTGGTGTGTGATGTTTAAAATGACTTTAAGCAACGAAGCCAAATGCATATCATGTTTTTTCAATGATTGCGGGTCAGGTCGGTCCCTAAACCCTGCGATAGAAGGGGGGTTACTGGATAACTATGGCTGCTGAGCCCTGGCCCCTCTCCCCTCCCTTGCTTGGCTTTCATCTTGAAGGAAGATGTGACCAAAATTCAGCCATGACATTGTGCTGCTCAAAGCCAGGCAGTAAATAGACCTCTCCCACACCAAGAAGCCTAGTACCCAAAGCCAACCATGGTGTTGTGTCACCAGAAAGCAATTCAATAGCAGCAGCATTAAAATGACAGGTGAAAACTTTTTTTATAATTAAAAAAGCCCTGCAAAACACATGAAATGCACAAATAAATAAAAATGATCAGTCACACGTTTCTAAACAATTCTAAATAAGATTGTCTTCACCGGTGGCTGGAAAGATAAAATGGAAGGAACCAATCTAGTCTCCCAAGAGAGGTCACACCACAACCTGGGAGCCGCCAAACAAAGGCCCTTTCTTGAGTTTCCCCAAGATACACGTGTGAAGGAGGAAGGACTCAAAGAAGGGATTCCTCTAAAGCCGTAGTTCTCAACCTCTGGGTCCCCAGATGTTCCTGGGCTGCAACTCCCAGAAATCCTCGCCAGCTCAACTAGTGATGAAGACCTCTGGGAGTTGCAGTCCAGGAACATCTGGGGACCCACAGGTTGGGAACCACGGCTCTAAATCAAAGTGTTCTGCTTATATACTGCCCCATGCCACTTCAAGTATTCTCTGGGTGGTTTACAGTTTAATTACAGTATGCAGGCTACACATTGCCCCCACCCCAAGCGAGCTGGGTACTCATTTTACTGACCTCAGAAGGATGGAAGGCTGAGTCAGCCATGAGCCAGCTAACTGGGATTGAACCCCAGGTTGTGAGCACAGCTTTAGCTGCAGTACAGGCATTTAACCACTGCACCACAAGGCTCCCGATAGGGTATTTCTTTATATGAACCTACTTGCCTCACTATGAGCCAAGGAGGCTCATATAGAGACATACAGTCTTTCAAACAACCTCAACCCGAACAGAATAAGACTTTATAGGTCATAATCAGCTGGTACAATATTTCATGGTTTCTACAAAACCTACTGTATATTCCAACAGCACATTGAATTCAACAGGAAACCCATCAACAAGAGTAGATCCCCTCAAATGGTTAAGACAGTGCAGGGGTAGTGCAATTTGCACTAAGGGGGTGGTATAGAGATATAAATAAATAAATAAATAAATAAATAAATAAATAAATAAATAAATAAATAAATAAATAAATAATGCATTAGGGAGATGACTGGATACATCAATAAACTGCTGTGAAGTCAAAACAGTCCCGACAGACAGCCTAACCCTAACCCTAACCCTAACCCTAAGCCAATTAAACTTAGATTTCCTCGAACAACCTTTAAGAATCTGTTCAAATGTTGTACAGAATACAAGTCAGATCTGAAAGAACAGGTGTTATATTTCTTTTAAGAAGAATTTTTGACTGGTCTTCTTTTATTATTACATTTGGAACTCAGGGGATTCTCACAGAGGGAAAGGAATCCTATACATTCAGAAAATGCAGTAGTTTAAGGAAAGGGCACAGTAAATCAGAATGTTATTGATTTGAGTGTTAAAAACAGCCTAACCACAGAGTCCTAAGGAGAGCAGAGCCAACTGTGCCTCCCCAGGGCTCTAGAAAGATACGCACTTATGGGATGCACATGAATGAACTCCAGTGGAATATTTTACATTTATAAGGAGGTGGAATCAGTCCACCTCTGGTCTTTGTCTGATTCCCATGTTAATCCAAAATACTCCCTCCTCCTCACTCTCTGTGCACAAAAATGGCACTGTTTCGACTGTTTAAAAAGGAATTTTCAAGCCACATTTAATGCCCTTTTTGGACTAAACTGGTATTGAGTACTGTAATTGCTGATGGGAAATGCCGGCGCATATGTCAGACGCAATCTGCCAATCGGCCCACCAGGTGCACAGCAGGTACATTTTTCATCCCAATTTGCAAATCCCTATACATTTACAGTACAAATAGACAAATGCCACTTTCTGTCTCTTCCATGGTCAATTTTAAAAGAACCCCTTTTCCCCCTTTCCAAGAAAAAGCAAAGAAAAAAGTAAATCCCACAGATTTTGGTAAAAATCCCATTTTCAGAAATGAACAGAAGGTGGCCACACAATTCAGCACCATAAACATAGCTGAATGCACAAGGATACAAACCTAGGCTTTGAAGAGAGCTCAACACTCAAAGCCTGGGCGGCGAATGGAGGAATCTATTCATCTGAGAATAGGGATGGGCAAGAAACAGAAAAAACAGTGTTTCGTTTTGTTACAAAACGAATTTTAAACTAGTTTCATTACAAAATGAAACGAAATGCTATGCCTCCCCTGCATCCTAGCAAGTGATTTTAAGTCAGGCCCCACAAATTTGGAAAGGTTTGGGGGTCAGGGGACTGAGTAATTAAGGTCCAAAAGGGGTGCCCCTAGGAAAAATTATTTCTGATTGGAATCGGAAGCTGATTGGGTGAGCAATAGTGCTGCCACAGCTTCCCATTAATTTCAATTAGAAAGATTTTTCCTAGGGGCACCCCCTTTGGACCTTAATTACTCACTCCCCTGACCCCCAAACCCTTCCCACCTTTCATGGGGTTACCTAAAATCTCTTGAGGAAGGTACCCCTGCTACTTTGGTGCCCAGCTGCCTAAACATGGCTAGGTTCAGCATTTTTGTGTGCATTAAAAATATGTGCACAGAAATACTGATCTCAGCCATGTGTTGGCACTAAAGGGGCAGGCTTAGCTTCCCCAAGCAATTTTAGGGAACCCTTTGAAATTTGGAAAAGTTTGCAGAGCTTAATGGAAGGAGTGTGTCTGGTGCGCTTTACCAATTATAGGGATAATTGACACCTTCCTCTCAGTGCGCCAATCCACACTCCTTCCATTAAGTACCCCTGCAGGCCCTTTGGAGCTTAATAACTCCGTTCCCTAAAACCCAAAACTTTCCAAATTTCAAGGGGTTACAGGGGAGAGCTTGAGGAAGCTCCCCTGCCATTGCCTCTAGAATGAACTGTTTCATTTTAGAGGGGGGAAATGGCTTCTCGTTTCATTTTGTAACGAAAAACTGGCTGGCATTTTGTTTCATTTTGAAACATTTCGTAACCTTACAACACAACAAAACAGCATGTTGTTTTCTGTAAGGTGCCCATTCCTGTCTGAGAGCTAGGTTGTGTTTTAAAAATTAAACATAGGTTTGGAGGAGAACAATGTGAATCTATGGATTTGTTAAAAATACAGCTACAATGCTGTTCATCTTGATTTTAATACACACACACGTGAACATGCACACAGACTGCTAGTATGTAGTAACTCCTATGTGTTTAACTGCCTACCTAGTTTAAGGATGCATGAATTAGTCTATTGCTATTCCCTTTCAATGGAGCAGAGTACAACAGTATATTGTCATAGGGGACCACGTGTGTGGTTATAAGTTTGTACTACTCAATTTCCATATTATTTTGCATTTTTAATTAGCACTAATTTTCATATATTGCTTTCTGTTATACTCACCATATGCACATTTCTTTCTATTATAGATATTTATGTGTTTATCTTCCCCCTAACATATCTGGCTTTCCTAATACATGAGCACTTGTGCTCTGTTAAGAAGACAGTAAGTGCTTCACAAAATTTCACAAAATGTGGACTCTGAAAGATCACTGTGCCTTGATCCATGCGTAAGATCAGACTGTTCAAATCTGGTCACTTCACCTAAAAATATGAACCGTCTGAAATTCTCCAGCATGCCTAACTCAAATGGTAAGTGTGGTTGCAGTTATTCTGTGTCAAGCAGACCCCAAATTCTCTGGTGTATTAAGTGTTTTTTATATAGCTGATTTAACGTAACATGTTCCAAAAACGGCTAAACCAGAATGTAGCTAATGCAGTTATCACAGTCTTGGAAGCCAGAACAATAAAGGTGGCATGATCAAATGCTATTTGTTACAGGTAGGGATGGGCACGAAATGCCAAAATGGCTTTTGTTTCATTTTTCGTTTATTCTCCCATTTTGTCTCATTTATTAGAAAATGATTGTTTTTTTAAAAAACATTTTGTATTTTGTTTTGTTTCATTTTGCATTTTTTTAAAAAAACTGTTGGGGCCATGGTTGCATTGTTTCTTCACCCACCAGCAGCCGGCCTGTGGGTCGGGTTGGCACTTTTTAAAATTTATTTATTATTTATTTATTTGTTGCATTTATATACCACCGCATCTTCCTATAGGAACTCGCGGCGGTGAACAGTAAAAACAAACAGGGAAGACAAGCATAAAAATAAGCAGGGAGCAATAAAAGTAGGGAGGAACCATACCCCCCCCCACAAGAGATGGCATTGGCGGTGAGGAAAAATAAAAATAAAATAAAATAAAATAAAATAAAAAGTAAAGAAAATAAAAAGTAAATAAATAAAAAAAATTAACTGAAAAGGTCGCCAAAGGCCTCCCTGAATAGATGGGTTTTCAGGGCTTTCCTGAAGGCTGGCAGGGACACTGCAAGGTGCAGCTCACTGGGAAGATGGTTCCACAACGTGGTTCCCACCACAGAAAAGGCGCGGCCACGCGTACGCGATTTCCGCGCTTCTCTGGGTGTGGCCACCCTCAGTGAGTGCGCCTGCGCCATTCTCGTGGGTCTGGACCCAGTTGACCTCTGGGAGATACGGTCCGCCAGGTACTCTGGTCCCAAGCCGTGGAGGACTTTGAAAATCAAAACCAGGACCTTTTAAACCCTTGGTGGCAAGCTGTTTTACAGAGGGAATGAAATGGTTCATTTTAACAAAAAAAAAATGACCATTTTGTTTCATCTGTAACGAAATGCTGCTTCATCATTTTGTTTGGTTTTGTAACGAAATGACAAAGCAGCATTTTGGTTTTTTCGTTTTATGCCCATCCCTATTTACAGGGGTGGAGTGGGGGGTTGGAAGGGAGTCCGGAGTCAATGATCCCTAGCCCAATGATACATTTTAACAAATACTTAAGCATCCCTCTTTTCATCGGTCAACTGCTGGACACGATGCCACATCCCGAAATCGTTAGCCTCTCCTGTGACAGATCACCCTGTTGTTTACAACAGCTTCAAAATTGTGGAGAGGAGGAGGAGGAGGAGAGCTTAAATCAAATTGTATTCCTTCACTGCATTAGTCCTTTCTTTTATTTTCACCTCTGTTGTGACGCCCCTCTCCGTTCGCAACACATTTAAGCACAGCCCCATTCAGATCAATGTACACTTGGGGTTTTATTGAGTATTTTGGCCCAAGTGCTATTGCTCAGTAGTCGTTTACAACAATGTCCATGATGTTCTTGGCAGGCCTGCCTATCAATCCAGCATGCAATAAAGCAAAGAGGGTTTTTTCTCTCTCTTAAGAGTGAGAAGGGGGGAAAAATATAGCCTTTCTGAATTTGACAGTAATTCACACTTGAATAGCATCAAGACAGTTACAACTGTATTTGGGTGAAGATAGCAGTCTGTGTTTGTTTGTTTTCTTTTCTAAAGAATACAGGGTCCTGGGGGGGGGGGATAGGGAACAGATATGAGTAAGAGCAATGATGTGCTGCCACAGTTCCCCAATACTGAGCACCACAGCAGGGTTAAGTCCTGCTTCTCAGTACAACAGAGGTCAGGATTTAAGAAAAAACAGAGGCCAGATGTCCACTTTAATTAATCACACACCTTTCTGTTTAGTGTATCCCTTGCCTATTCACAAGACACCATGTTGCTGTCCAGAACGAACCTTTGAAAATAAACAGACAAAGCACCGACTCTCGTTTCCGAGAGCTGAATGAAAAGGCCCTTTCAGGGCTCAAGTCACACAGTTTCACAGTACAGTGGACCCTTGTATAACAAACAGCTTGTATAACATAAAATTTGTACAACATAAAAATTCCAGAGATAGGGGAAATTTGCTTAACATAATCCCCCTATGGGGAAAATCCGTACAACATAAAAATGGGATTACTCCATTTTCAATGCGTTCCTATGGGAATTTGTATAAAGGAAAAATTTGCTTAACATAATTTCACTTGGAACGAATTAATTTCTTTATACAAGGTACCACTGTAGTTAAATTCCAGTTGCTTAGCAGAGTAAATCACCACTAGAGAAGGTCCCAGGCATCAGCAGAGCTTACAAGGAAGCTCGCTCAGCCCATGCCCACTGGTTCTCTGGGCCTACTCTAGGTGTGACGTACAACATTAAGCAACAGGATATCAGCCTGCTGTATCCCTCCACAGTCATCCAAAAAGGAGAAGAGGGTAGATTTTCCTTTTTTGCAAAATAATTCTGCAAAGCAGGATGGGAACTTGGTGTGATCCCAACCCTACCCATCCCAAATGCTGCTCACAATAGCTTCCTGCTTTGAACTGTGGAACTCCCTGCCAAGGGAGGCTGGATTGGGCGGCTCCCTTAGGGTCCTTCCACCAGTACGTCAAGATTGTTCATTTCTTTATTCTGAACAGCTTTTGGTAGCTTTGTAACTGCTGAGAAATGTGGGCATTCTCTGGTTTTTTTTAAAAAAATGAATGTGCATTTCTATTACTTTTAAATAGAGTATTTAATACTTTGATCTGTTTTTATTGTGTCTTAACATGATGACCTTTAGAACTGACTGTGACGGTTAGTCCCAGCTAACATAGATTCATTGATTCAATGGATCTTTGCAAGACACAACATAAGTAAGCTGCATGAATTCAGCATGTCTCCCTGAAACTGGGGTTAATACTATGGTTAGTCCCTTTGCATTCTTTTCATATCTGTTTTTCACACTATTGTGATCAGGAAAGTAGGATACTCATCCCTAGGATTTCTGATTATCAGGAACTATGACATAATCTGTTCTTCACTTGGCTCCCCTTCTCTTTCTGAATTTAAATGCACCGATTGCTGCAACTGAAGATAGAAACGGATTTTCTCACAAATGGTGCATTGTTGCAAGCTGTCCTTACTGGGATACATAGTGTTGGAGGGTAATAAGAGCCATTAGCTTGACAAAACACATGCTCTTCACAGAAATGCAACACAAATGGATTAAATCTGTCCCTCTGTAACTGCCTCCTTGGAAGATGTAGTCCAATAACAAGTAGCCATAAGTTGGTCCCAGCTCTGGTATAACAGAGTGAAGAATGATAGCAAAGTTGAAGAAGAGGGCATGCTTTTTCTTGAAGTTCCCATCCAACTAAGGGCTCTATCACACGCCCTTTAAAATGCTGATTAAATTTCAAGATAAAGTGTTTCCAAAAATCTTGTCCCAACGGCCACCAGGCTTTTTTTCCCTAGTGTCCATCAGCTTGTCCTGGGGTTCGTTGGTGCTTTTTTTTTTTTTTTTTTGGTTGTTGTTAATTTTCCCTCTCCCACAGTGCTGATCAGCTGGCCTTCAGGCTTGCAGTGCTGGTTTTTTATTTTTTTTCCTAGCGCCACCTGCTGGCCCTTGGGCTGGTCAGTACTTTTTTTTTTTAATCCTCGTACCTGGGAACGGAGATCCCACATCTTATTATTTATTTATTTATTTATTTATTTATTTATTTATTTATTTATTTAGCTTATATACCACCCGTCTTCCCGAAGGAACTCCGGGCGGTTTACAACAAGCAATGTAACAAAATAACGGTTAAAATAACACAGAGTTAACCAAATAACAGAACAACAAAAACCAAAAGTTGCAGATGGCGGGGCAGGGGGGAAAAACACCAGCATTTATTAAATCAACCAAACACCTCCCGGAAGAGGAGAGTTTTCAAAGCCTTCCGGAAGGCTGACAGAGACTCTGCTAGGCGCACTTCTGTTGGAAGATGATTCCACATGGTGGGGCCAGCCACAGAGAAGGCTCGGGCACGAGTGGATGTTCTCTGAGCCTCCCTGGGCGTGGCCACACGCAGCATGTGCGCCTGCGACAACCTAGTCGGACGGGCCGATGTTGACCGCTGGTCGATCCACTCTGTCGGGTAATCAGGTCCTAGGCCATGGAGGGTTTTGTAAACCAAAACCAGGACCTTGAATCTGATTCGGAACGCAACGGGCAACCAATGCAGACGGGCCAGAACTGGGGTGATGTGGTCGAACCGACACACACCTGCCACCAGTCTGGCCGCCGCATTTTGAACCCACTGCAGCCGCCGAAGGAGAGTCAAGGGCAACCCTATGTAGAGCGCGTAACAATAGTCTAGTCTCGAGATCACCAGCGCTTGCACCACACTCCTGAGGGAATCCCCATCTAGGTATGGACGGATCTGGGCAATTTGATGGAGATGAAAAAAGGCAGCCCTGAACACAGTGGCCACCTGGGCCTCCATGGTGAGCGCCGGGTCCAGGACTACGCCCAGATTCCGGACGGTGACCGAAGGCCGGAGGGAAACACCCTCCAAGGTGGGAAAAGGGCCTCCATAGCCAGATGGGGAAGTCCCAAAGAACATAACCTCGGTCTTGTCAGGGTTGAGTTTGAGCCTGTTAGCCCTGGTCCACTCCATAACTGCGTCCAGGCACTGGTCAAGGGTCTGGACAGCCTCATCTGCAGTGGTGGAAAAGGAGACATAGAGCTGTGTATCATCAGCGTACTGATGACAGCAGACTCCATGTCTCCTTATGACCTCAGCCAGCGGCCTAATATAGATGTTGAGCAGCATAGGAGAGAGAGACGACCCCTGTGGGATCCCACAAGGGAGTATCCAAGGGGCAAACAGCTCCCCCCCCCAATGCTGAACCTGTTGGGGATAGCCCCCAAGGAAGAACCGGAGCCAAATGTGAACAGTGCCCCCGATCCCAACCTCAGAAAGCCGGTCCAGCAGGATACCGTGGTCGACGGTATCAAAGGCTGCTGACAAATCGAGGAGGACCAACAGGGTAGAGCACCCCCTGTCGGCCCCCCGGAGGAGGTCATCTTGCAGAGTGACCAAGACTGTCTCAGTCCCCCGACCCGGCCTGAACCCAGACTGGAATGGGTCAAGGATGTGTTTTCCCTCCAAGAATGATTGAAGCCAGATCGCGGCCACCCTCTCGATTACCTTGCCCATAAAGGGAACATTAGCAATCGGGCGGTAGTTGGTCAAATCTCCCAATGCTAAGCCCGTTTTTTTCAGAATGGGCTTTACCACAGTCTCTTTTAGGTGAGAGGGAAACATCCCTTCCCTGAAGGAGGCTGTGGCGATGACAGAAGCCCATTCGGGCATGCTCCCACCAACGGCTTTCATAAGCCATGATGGGCAAGGATCGAAAGGGGTGGACACGGGCTGGCAATGGGCAATAGCCCTGGAGGCCTCAAGCGAGGAAACAGGCCCAAACTCAACCATGCGAGGAGATCGAGCGGGTGCAGCGTCAGGGGATGCCGAGAGTGGACTAGAGCAACAGGGTTCAAAACCGGTACGGATGGCCTCTATTTTAGATCAAAAAAAGGCTGCAAAATTCTTCAGTCACATGACCAAGAAAGAAGAAAAGCTGGACTTTCACAATATCCTGATCTTCCCCCAGGTGAGATAGTGGCCTAAGACTGAAGGCGCAATCAGATGGCTACAGTGGTACACCTCTTCTCCTACTGGGAAGGGTGGCATTCATGGAAGCAATCTCCTTTAAGGGCAACCCATCCATCTGCTGGGGGATCGGTCCAATTCCATAGAGTAGAGTCCAGCTTGGGAATGGTTGGAGGGCTTTCCCCTGTGTTATGCAACAGTTGAGTGAATGGCCATACTAGACCACACAAGCAACCTAAACTGTGACCTACTACAGTATGTATCCCCATGCACTCACACCTTCAGTGGGGATTTCTGACACAGTCCCACTGCCCCTTTTCATGACTTGTTTCAAGAGGAGGACGCTGTCTTTTCAGTTGATGGCCTCCTAATTTCTTGCCCTCAGTGTTTCCTAGGAACTCACTGGATTTTATAGCTCATGTTTTCCCTTCATAAATAAAACATTACAAATCCTCTAAAAGGAACAGAAAGCATTTATTACACAGTTATTGCCTCTCAGGAGGGGCAAATTCTCTTTCCCTACTTGAAAGTGCTTTCAGAATGAGCATGGCTGGGTCTACGCATGGTTTCTAGGAAGGTCTGCTCTCCCGAACCCCACCAGTCAATTGATCACCACTTCCATGGGAAATAAGGATTTAGGTAATGTTGATGCTTTCCCACTGAATTTAGCTCTGAAAATGCCAAGTCAAAGCATTTCCTCGTCTGTGTCAACCAGAAGCCAAAACCTGGCCCCAGGGCAATGCAGCGCTTTAAATAACATTCCTTGGTGTGAGGAACAATTCTCATCAACAGGTCCTTTTCTTTTACAGATCGTTCCTGTGTTGAGTCATTTGGTCTACTCTTATCTCCAGAAATTGAGAGAGAGAGAGAGAGAGAGATTGGCACCCTAAGGATCAGGAATCAGCCCTGTTATGACATTGGTCTCTACCAGCCTACACTTCATTGGTGGCAAGCCAGTGGTCCCTCTCTTATCCCTCCATCAAACTACAAATGTTACAGTGGAAGAAGTATACAGTAGTACATCTCTCCAGAAATGCAGCTAGCCAACAGGGCAGTTTTGATAACTTCCTATGAGATTACACCAAAGATAGTATGATGTCCAAGGAACCGCAGCTACCGCCCACAGTCCTCTGCCAAGAGTCAATGGGCATGGCACCACATGCTAGTCAAATGTACTTTGGTACCTGTGGCAATAAAATAAAAATCTAAAAGCAAAGCAAAAGCAAAGTGTTCTGCTTATATACCGCCCCATACCACTACAAGTGGTCTCTGGGCGGTTTACAATTTTAATTACAGTGTGCAGGCTACACATTGCCCCCCCAGCAAGCTGGGTACTCATTTTACCGACCTCGGAAGGATGGAAGGCTGAGTGAACCTTGAGCCTGCTACTGGGGATTGAACCCAGGTCGTGAGCACAGTTTTACCTGCAGTACAGGCATTTAACCACTGCGCCACGAGGCTACCAGTTATTTCTGGTAGGAAAAAATGCAGTGGCGGAATTCCTTTTTGGCTTCTCTGGAAAAGCTGTATCTTGGGAGGCAAACAGGCCTCTCGTTGACAAATCTTTGTAGATGCTACCGGTTGCATGTTACATAGCACAAGCCAAGAAGCAGCAGAGAATTTCTTAAATTGAGGCATATTGCCTCCTTGAGTTATGCCTTTGGCACAGACAAACATAGCTGAATTTCAGCCAATAATAACAAACAGAACACCTAACAACTGGTAACTACAGATGGGCACAAAATGACAATTTTTTCGTTACCATTCTCTGTTATTCGTTCCGTTATGTAACGGTACGAATAATGACCGTTGCGATGGGGTAGGCTCGAACAGAACAGAACCAAGAAAATGTTCTTCGGTTCTGTTCATTTCCGTTACTGGTGTCGCACCACTCGCGCGATGAAAAATGGAGCAGTGGAGGGCGGCAAGAGGGGCCTGGGCCTGGTGGAGCCTCTTTACCCCCTCCCCACTGGACCCGACACAAGACTTTGCTGGTCTCACGAGAAGAGGCGGGATCCGAGCCCTTATGAGGGCTGGGCTCTGGGATCTCGGTCTCTTTGTCGGCACTTGGCAGGCTTTGGAGGGGAGGATGTTGCAGCTCGGCTGCACCCGGCGCCATCTTGGCCACATGGCAAAGTGGCGACGGTGCAGCCGGCTCAGAAGCAGGAGCGGAGGGCGTCGTTGGAGCACAGGGGGAGTGCAGTGGCATCCTCCACAGGTTTCCCGGGTTTAGGCCCAGGGGGTGCGGGGTGGTGGTCTGCTGGGGCAGCGGCTCCCGGGGCTGAGTGGTTCCCAGGGAGAAGGGCCCCAGTTAGGGTGGCGCTGCGTGGGGCTCCGGGGTAGCAACCTGATGGGGGTGGCGGACAGAGCAGTGGATCAGTCCTTGGGGAGGGGGCCCAAGGGAGGGTGGCACTCGGCGCTGCTCCAGGGGTGGCGACCTGTTGTGGGTGGTGACCGGAGCAGCGCCTGGCTTTGGAAGGGCTCCCCATTGCCACGGGGTCGTTCTCCCAGCAGGCTTGCCACTGGCTCCGGCGGCGCCTGGCCCCAGGAGGGCTCCCTGTGGCTGCGGGACAGCTCTCCCAGCAGGCTTACCCCGGCCCCGGGAGGGCTCCCCGCAGCTGTGGGAACGCTCTCCTGGCCCTCATGCTTCCAGCTCCAGTGGCGGCTGGCCCTGGGAGGGCTCCCTCCAGCCGCAGCTTGCCGCACCCAAAAAAGAAACGGAAACGAAGCGGGCCCCGGGGTCTGGAAAAACGGAAACGGAATGAAGCGGGCCCCAGGGCCCGAATAACAAACACGAAACACCATTTTGGCATTTCGCGCCCATCTCTACTATAACCCTTCCATGACTCTCCATATGTGCTAACTGAAGCAGCCACTCACTCTGACCAAGGATGACCAAAACTGGTCATTAACATCAGGCCCAAACCAAAAGAAAACTAAAAAGTAAGGAAGAACAAAAACATTGTGGCCACTTAAAGACTAACAGCTTTTAACTTCACTGTGAGTTTTGATGGGCAATAAAATTATAGCATTTAGTCTTTAAAAGTGTCCAAACACGTTCATCTTCTTTAGTTTTTGTTATTTTTTTGGTTTTTACTTTGCTTTTTGATCAGATGATCTTTTATCTCCCAGAGGATGCTGTGCTCTGTGTGTACCCTCACACACCTAACCTGGGTCTCCTTTGCAAAAGTCAAAGGGTTGGCCTACAATCCCATTCAGGAGTAGGCAAGCAGAAAAAAAAGCATGTGGGAACATTCTACCCAGGGCAGAGGCATGTGCTGCCAGGGACAAAGTAACGTGGTGGGAAACTCCAAGCAGAGTGAAGCCATAGGAACAACAGTTTGCGTGCCTGCTTGTTTGGTTGCGTGCATGAGAAAAAACAAAGGATTTCCAAAAGTGGCTGAAGCTTCATTCCAGTGGAACCTACATATTTGTGAAGCTTACCAAGTGTCCTGGAGGAGGAATGTGTGCAAAAAACCATGCACACTTTTAAAGGCAAGAGTCTAAATGTTTAAAAAACTGAAAATGTTCATAACATGCTTTCATCAATGCTGGGAGGGAAAAAGGCACATGATTGGTTAAATGTGTAAGGCTGCCCTTTGTGGAAACGTGTTTCAAACGGGCATGGATTTCCATGAGAAAAAAAAGATGATAATAACCTGCTCAAGTGTTGCAACCTGACCTGAAGCCAGGATGGAAAAGGAACATGAAATGAAACAGAAAACACGGGTTAAAATTCTCAGAAAGGCCACAGAACCAAAACCGACCTTTTGACCCCTCATTTGTTCTTCCCTTCCATTTTGTTTCAGTTCCTCACAAATAAGCATTGCCAAGCCAACCCTCTTGATTTTTGCATCAGAACCAGCACAGGGGCTGTCCAGGGAAGCCTCCTTTGATTTTATTCTTGGGCTCCAGTGTGATGTTTTTATGTTGCTGACAAATTTATGAGGGCCCTGACTGGATCATAACTCCAGTGATGCACTCCTCTTCAAGAGGCCAAAGAAAGCATCTGACTTCCTCCCTCGTTTTGTACTATCCCCCCCAAGCACTTCCTTTAATGGCATCTAAAATTATGGTTTTTATTACGTAGCTTTCTACCTGCTAAAAGAGGAAGCCGTGAGAGTGTATAAATGACAAGGATTATTCCCCCCTCCCCCCTTCTGGCACTTTAATGCGCTCTTGCACCTGGAACAGCATTGGCTGTCTATTCAATCATGGGTTTTATATACAATCTGGGCAGCTTTGTAGACCTTAAAAGGGGATGCAATGACTTGATCCTGCCTGCAGCAGAGATCGACTTCCCTACAAGCTGCCTGGCCAGTCCCTGAGGTCCTGTTCTATTTGCCTTTTGCCAGCCTCTACTTTTCATCTGAAATTGTTTGGAACGCACGCTTTTCGTTGCTGTGCTCCTTGAGCCTGGCGTTCATTATCTAGACAGAACGGACAACTTTGTTCCCACTCTAGTTTAAGGAACAATATTGGTAAGTCATCCATTTCTCTTCTCTACCCCAAGCCTTTTGTGGCGTCTTAATCCATACATTTTAGCTGCCACTTTAATGCAGTGATTCTGGGAGAAGCCAACTAGGCATGGGCCTTTTGTTTCAGAATGAATCACGGCAGCACAGGTGCCGTTTGGAACCAGGATCCAGCCTCTGGAACAAAATCACCCATTGACTTCCCTTGCCTTACCTAGTGCAGGGTGCAACCCCAACCAGGAAGAAGCCTCCGATGTGTCATCATTCCTTCTCCCTGGTGCTGGCAAACCAGGAGCTGTGCAAGGACATGCATCATTCCACCTCCCTGTCTGACTGGCCAGTGGCAGGGAGAAGGAACAATGACGCGTTGGAGGCTTCTTCCTGATTGGAGTTGTGCCTCATGCAAGCTAAGGCAAAGTAAGTCAATGGGTGGTTTTGTTTCAGAGGGTGGGTCCAAGTTCCGAACGGTGCCTGTGCTGCTGTGCTTTATTTTGGATCTGGACCCATTCCGAAACAAAAGGCCCATGCCTAAAGCCAACATAAACAGTCTCTTTTCTGCCATTTCCTTCCTTCCTTAATGTTTCTGTTTCTCTCCTTGTCAAAGTCCAGAATTACAAAAGGACTAGGTCGGCAGATTGGAGATGATGCAGATCATAAGGTAGTCTGCACAAAGACTAGACACTGTTCTCCACCTCTGCCCAACCATTTCACTCTCAAGGAAGATTGGGTGCTATTCTGAAGGATGGCTGGCCTAACTCTCATTGTCCAACAGGCCAAGATGCAGTTACAAATGAAGGAAACCTTTCCCGGCACCCCATCCATATTAGTTGTATTTTAAATCAGGAGTGGAAGCTGTGTGGCCTGGCAGGCTGGCTTGGTGAGAGGAAGCACGCAGACTTTACTTCTTGCCTTTGCCTTCTGCAAGAAGAGCCAGCCTGTGTAGCCTTGTGCAAGCTGCACAGTCCCAGGGCACACCCTCCCTCCCTCAAGGAAGGGAAGAGTAAACCAGTTCTAAAAGCTTTATGCTCAGGAGACCCTGACAAGGGTCGCCATGAGTTGGAACTGACTTAATGCTCTGGCATACAGACTGCAGGCAAGGCCCTATAGACCTTTTGTGGATCCCAGATCCTTCCGGAACTTCATCAAATCCACCATGCCTTGTTTTTCTCAAACACCTCCCCCCCCCAAAAAAAAAGAGGCTCACGAAAGAGCCATTGTTTTGCGGGGCTGTTGTGTCCTGTAACAGGCCTCAGAGGACATAAACTGTCCCTTAGACCTCCACTTTGCCCCTTACAGGAGCATTATGTAGGTGGCTGGAAGCATTTCAGATGTGGATGTACAAACAAATTTTGAAAATAACTTGGACAGCCAGAGTCACTAATGTAGATGTATTATTGCATATGAATAAAAGGCTACAAA
This sequence comes from Phrynocephalus versicolor, assembly GCA_023846285.1. Lineage (NCBI taxonomy): Eukaryota > Metazoa > Chordata > Lepidosauria > Squamata > Agamidae > Phrynocephalus > Phrynocephalus versicolor. The sequence continues at coordinate 3,532,667 of JAHTLZ010003542.1, forward strand.
TTCTCAATACTGTAAAAAGAAAATTAAAATATTTTGGACACATAATGCGCAATAGGAAATGCCATCTGCTGCAGGTTATCCTTCAAGGACAAATAGATGGGAAGTGTGGCCCAGGGTGTAGAAGAACATTTTGTCTTAAGAATTTAAGCCAATGATTCACAGTGAGCATAGCTTCTCTATTTAGAATAGCTTTGGATAAACAACCAGATCAGACTACTGATCGCCAACGTTTTATGAGGACATGGAACTGGAAGAAGAATACGACAATCTCCATAGCTCATCCAATGTCCATCTCAACTCTGGATGCAAGTTTCATGAGACCCGAAACTAGTCCAAGAGGGAAAATTAGACATACACATGGAAGCACCTTTTCCAAATGAAAAAGGTGCTTCCTCACAGCTGTGAAACATGGCCCCACTGAGACTGCGGGCAACAGAGACGCACACCCTTTGTGATGGGATTCTTCAGTTGCTGCCTGCGTCGTTCAGATTCCCTGCCCACCTCAGAAAGCAAAAGGCAGAAGAGTTCTGATGGGAAAAAGTAACTCCTGGCTCTGCTTCAGTACAGGTGGACTTCCTTTTTCTTCCTTAGCCACTCAGGCTACCTTGGCTTCAGCATGATAGCAGACAGGACGCAGACACAAGCAGATGCTGCCTCTCCATCCCTTGGCAATCTCGTCTTAATGCATCATTGTTCCTTTTCTTCGGAACGTATGTTTGTCCTGGAGGCCATCAAAGAAGCGGAAGGATGCCAAGTGTGTTGTATTCTGGCAGGGTGACACGCTTCCCTCTCATCAATAATTCAGTTACGTGGATCTCCCAGTTACATTAAATTGCATTATATGTCTCCCATGTACCTTATGTTAGAACAACCCTATGTTTATAACTGTCCTGTTTATCTGACAGCCTTTTTTGATGTCTGCCAGACAGTTGGGATGAATGAGGCAATTTGGATAATGAGGGTCTGAGTAACCCCCCCCGGGGGGGGGGGGGGGGAGAGAATTTCTGGATACTGCTCTGAGTCATTCATTTCCTTCGTAAGCCCTGGATGGGTTCACATTAAAACCAAAAACGAAACCATAAATGCGTACACATGGAAAGGTTTTGTAACTAAACCTAAAGATGAGGGTGGGGGGGAGAGGGATTTTTGAAGAACTCTCCTGTTCAGTCTGAAACCTAGGAGTGTGAACAACAAAGAGTACAAAGAAAGAAGCCCTGTTCTGGAATAGCAGTAGTGGGAGGAGGGACAATTGGTGTGCGACATCCCAAGTAAACCACACTAATGTTTCTGTCACACTGGATCTTACTCAATGACATTAGCAGTATATAAGCTTGGAGAAAATAAAAGAAAAAGTTCTATTCAGAGTGGTCCATACATAGGAGCTGTGCTATTAAGCATGTGCTCAGAAAATCTGCCCAATCCAGATAAACCAATCCGATCCAGCAGGAAAAAAGTTAAGGACTGCCAGCTGAAATCCATTCCACCTAGAGATGGGCATGAAACAATTTGTTTTTGTTTTTCATTTCGTTTTAGAACAAAACAAAAAAAGCAAACTGATTTTTAAAAGAAAATGAAACAAAATGAACTGGAAATTTTCTGTTTGTTTCCTTTTGTTTTTTGTTGCCCCCCAATTGGGTGCAAAGGGGTCCATACGTGAGGCCTCCTGGTGCCCGCCACCACCACTGAGGATCCAGCGTGGGGTGGCCTCACGAGGCCCCAGGAAGGCCCCCCAGTGCCTGCTGCTGTCGCTGCTGCCGAGGATCCCTTTGATGGAGAATTCTTTTTTAAAAGCCCATGCCTCCCCCCCCCCAATTGGGTGTGTTGGGGGGAAGCGCGGGCTTTGAAAACTTTTTTCGCCACTGAAACAGGCACTTTAAAAAACGAACAATGAAAAAAGAAAAAGACCAAACATTTTTTTTTTAAAAAAAAACATTCGTTTCTCAATGAAATAAAACAAGGAGGGGTGGAACAAAAAATGAAACAATACGGGATTTTCCTGTTTCGTGCCCATCTCTAATTCCACCCTGAAACATCAGGTTCAAGTGTGCAGAGTCCGTTTGCAAAATCCCCAGAACATTCTGCCTACTCTAGCTTAAATAAATCAAGGGGCCATGTTCTCCAGGCAACATGCTTTTTGTGGCCAGCTGACATACTCCCATGTGGCCATCTCACAAGACTTAAAAAAATTCATTTCATTTTTCGTTTGTGTATTTATCATGCCAAGTTCATTTGCTCTTCTCACAAAAGTCTGTGCCCTCAATGGAGTTACTCTAAAAGTGTTCTGCTTATATACCGCCCCATACCACTACAAGTAGTCTCTGGGCAGTTTACAATTTTTAATTACAATGTGCTGGCTACACATTGCCCCCCCCCCAGCAAGCTGGGTACTCATTTTACCGACCTCAGAAGGATGGAAGGCTGAGTGAACCTTGAGCCTGCTACCGGGGATTGAACCCAGGTCGTGAGCACAGTTTTACCTGCAGGACAGGCATTGAACGACTGCACCACAAGGCTCCTATCCTTTGTTCCCATCTTAAACAAAAAGCAACATGCAAGTGTTTGCACTGGGCATAAGGAAGGACACCACTGCGTCCCACTTTGAGCCATGAAGTCTGCCGTTACGTCTACATTTTACTTGACACAATTCCAGAACGATGACAAAATGTATGTAGTAGATGTGTGCACGCACCTGCTTGTGTGCAGTGAGATACAATGTCTGTAAGGCAGATGAGGCCCAAGCAAATAAAACATCTCCCAAACATCCTCTGAAGTAAACTCTTTGCAATACTATTCCATACTAGAATGTTTGATTTTCAACAGACACTGCTAATTGACACAGAAAACCAAATAGGCCATCTGGTTAAAACCAATGACCACTAATTCAATATAAAGGGAAATGATTTTTCACAAGATCCAAAAATTAAAGCATATAAACGCTGGATGAAGCATGAAACAATCTGACCAGACATTTAGTGAACTGCATATCCTAGTTTAAATTTCCAGCTACTTGAAGCGACCAACAAGTAAACTGTGAATAGACTGAGATCCTCACTACTGTTCATAGTAGAGATGGGCACGAAACGCTAAAAAGGTGTTTTGTTTCATTTTTCGTTTCATTCCGTTCTGTTTCATTT
>JAHTLZ010003542.1:3545062-3567005 GCA_023846285.1 Phrynocephalus versicolor
CAGTTCAGAACACGGATCTGAATCTGAAAAGGTGTTACTTTCATCATCTCCTACTAAAGAAATATGAAAGTGAAAAGAAATAAAAAAGAAGAGAGAGAGAGAGAGAGAGAGAGACTAAATTACTAGGGTGAGATTAAAAAACAACAACCCTGAAGTCACTACTGGCAAAGGGATATTCAGTCTCACAGGACCAAAAATTCCGGGCAAAGAACAATCCGTTTGATATTGTTATGCCCAAAGGACGAGTTAGCACAATCACTTTGTTAAGAAGCCCTGCAGCTAAACTTGAAAATGAATTATAAGAGTATGGAAAAAGAAATCTAATCTTACAAAGTTTTGTTTTTTTTTTATAAAAAAAACACAGTGTTTAAAGAAGCTAAAGAAAAGAAGACAAGCTTCCTGGATCAGAGCTTTGTTTCAACAGAGGTTCGTTCAGTTCACAAATATTCTCTACAGGTGGTTTAAAAGGCCAGAGGGAGGGTTTGTAAAATGTAACACTGGGATACCTGATTTTTCAGCTATTTTATGTTGTAAACGGCCAAGAGTGGCTTTCTGACTCTCTATGAATCAATCAATCAATCAAATAAATAAATAAATAAATAAATAAATAAATAAATAAATGTTACCGGTTTATTCCCAGTCAGAGCCATTTAACCCAGCTCAGTTTGCAAACTTCCATCATCATTCAATTTCCTTTTTAAATCTGGATTTAAACCTTGGTACTGCATAGGAACCTGGGATGTGAGATCTATGAACCAGGGTAAGCTGGATGTGGTCAAACGTGAGATGGGAAGAATAAACATTGACATCTTGGGCATCAGTGAACTTAAATGGACAGGAATGGGTGAATTCAGTTCAGGTGACTATCACATCTACTACTGTGGGCAAGAATCTCATAGAAGAAATGGAGTAGCCCTCATAGTCAACAAAAGAGTGGGAAAAGCAATGCTGGGATACAACCTAAAAATGATCAAATGATTTTGGTACAATTCCAAGGCAGTCCTTTCAACATCACAGTAATCCAAGTTTATGCACCAACTACCGGTGCTGAAGAGTCTGAGACTGACCAATTTTATGAAGACTTACAAGAACTTCTAGAACTGACACCAAAGAAGGATGTTCTTCTCATCATAGGGGATTGGAATGCTAAAGTAGGGAGTCAGGTGATAAAAGGAATAACTGGCAAGTTTGGCCTTGGAGTTCCAAATGAAGCAGGGCAAAGGCTAATTGAGTTTTGTCAAGAGAACAAGCTGGTCATTGCAAACACTCTTTTCCAACAACACAAAAGGTGACTCTACACATGGACATCACCAGATGGACAATACCGGAATCAGATTGATTATGTTCTCTGCAGCCAAAGATGGAGGAGCTCTATACAGTCAGCAAAAACAAGACCTGGTGCTGACTGTGGCTCAGATCATCAGCTTCTTATTTCAAAATTCAAACTTAAACTGAAGAAAGTAGGGAAGACCACTGGGCCAGTCAGATATAATCTAAGTCAAATCCCGTATGAATACAGAGTGGAAGTGAAGAATAGATTTAAGGAACTAGATTTGGTGGACAGGACACCTGAAGAACTATGGATGGAGGCTTGTAACATTGTACAGGAGGCTGCAATGAAAACTACTCCAAAGAAAAGAAAATGCAAGAAAACAAAGTGGTTGTCCAATGAGGTCCTACAAATAGCGGAGGAGAGAAGGGACGCAAAATGCAAGGAAGAAATGGAATAATACAGAAAATTGAATGCAGACTTCCAAAGAATAGCAAGGAGAGACAGGGCAGCCTTTTTGAACGAACAGTGCAAAGAAATAGAGGAAAACGACAGAAAAGGAAAAACCAGAGGTCTATTCCAGAAAATTGGAGATATTAAAGGGGCATTTTATGCAAAGATGGGTATGATAAAGGACAAAAATGGTAAGGACCTAACTGAAGCAGAAGAGATCAAGAAGAGATGGCAAGAATATACAGAAGAATTATATCAGAAAGATCTGGATGTCCCTGATAACCAAGATAGCGTAGTTGCTGACCTGGAGCCAGACATCCTGGAAAGTGAAGTCAAGTGGGCCTTAGAAAACATTGCAAACAACAAGGCCAGTGGAGGTGACGGCATTCCAACTGAACTCTTTAAAATATTAAAAGAGGATGCTGTAAAGGTGCTGCATATGATATGCCAGCAAATTTGGAAAACCCAGCAGCGGCCAGAGGACTGGAAAAGATCGGTCTACATCCCAATCCCGAAGAAAGGAAATGCCAAAGAATGTTCCAACTATCGCACAATTGCACTCATTTCACATGCTAGCAAGGTTATGCTCAAAATTCTACAAGGCAGGCTTCAGCAGTAAGTGGAAAGAGAACTTCCAGAAGTGCAAGCTGAATTTTGAAGCGGCAGAGGAACTAGAGATCAAATTGCCAACATGCGCTGGATTATGGAGAAAGCCACTGAGTTCCAGAAAAACATCTACTTCTGCTTCATTGACTATGACAAAGCCTTTGATTGTGTGGACCACAACAAACTATGGCAAGTCCTTAAAGGAATGGGAGTGCCTGACCACCTTATCTCCTAAGCAAAATGGCGGGCGGTAGCGGCTTCTTGGTGTTTCCGCGTCCCAGCCTTTTATTTTCTTTTTCTTTTTTGCTGCCGCGCCGTGGGTTTTTTGCCTTTTTCTAATTTTTGGGCTGCCAGGAGCACCTTGGGTGGCGTTGGTACTTGGGGGGGGGGGGTTGCTGAGGCTTCGGAGGCTCATCTTGTATTAGCTGAGCCGGGCGCCGGACGCCGGGCGCCGGACGCCGACGAGGACGAGGCGCGTGGACATGGTAGGCGGCCTCAGTCGGGCGTCTTCTAAGCTGCGGCCTCTTGCTTTCCCTCCTCTCCCCCCCTCCTTCTTTATACTACCTAGCCCCCTCCCTGGCAAGCCCCCCTCCCTTACCTGCCCTTGTGGGGGGTCCCGGGTGTGTGGCCGGTTCGTCCGTCCTCGGTGGTCCGACTGATCTGAGGACTGAGACGGCGACCGCCATTTCGGGTTCCCTCCCATGGGCTATGAGGAGAGAGTCGACTGCCTGCCGGGGACTGGTCGTTTGTCTCCCCGAGCTGCCTGTTTATTGCTCTGCTGCCCTGTCTCGCCTGGGTGGTTTGCCGGCCACCGGACCGGTTGCCAGCCTTTTCTGCTCGGAAGCTCCAGCCGGTCTCCCTTTGGTGCTTTGTGCCTGCTTTGTGCCTGCCTTGCTCTGGGATCTCGGGCGGCATGTCGGCCGCCGGCGCTGCCTTTTAAGTCCTTGGTGGCCTTCTGGTGGGCTTCGGGCGGCAGTTCGGCCGCCGGTGTGCTGTCTCTTTTGGGACTCGGGCAGCATGTCGGCTGCCGGCGGTCGTTCTCCATCTCGCCCGTTGTGGTCTTGGCGGCTGGTGGTTCCCGGGCAGCAGACCGGCTGCTGGTGCTTTGGGGGTTTTGGGCTCCCTGCCATCGCCGGGTCTTGTCTCAGTGTCCGGCATCTATTTCTTCATCTGGGGTCGCCCTGCCCCCTTTCCATCGGAGACATCGGATGCAGCTGGTTCTCCTGGTTCCTCCCCCCCCTAAGGATTGGTGTCCATCTCTGGGGGGGATATCTACCTATTACATCATCACCCTCCAGTTCATCTGGGGAGGGTAGGAGGACTGGAGCTACTATGGCGAGCTTATTGGTGGAGCTGGGGTGTGATGGGGGGGATTCCCTGTTGGGGGTTTGGAGTCCGGATGTTGGTTCAGCGTGTTGCTCTCGATCTGGTGGCAATTGGGTCTGGCTTATGCCAGCCTCATTGCCAAGTGTTTGCAGTGTAGCAACTTTCCATCAACTGTCAGAGCTTGATCTCCTGGATTCCATCCCCCTTCTACCCCCAGGTGCTTTACATCTCTCCTGGCGCTTTGCCCATTTTATTTGTATTTTTTTATTCGTTAATTAAGATCTGTTTATTTATTATTATTGTTGTAATCCCATTGCAGTTTGTTCATTGTTTGTAACTTATTTATTGCATTATTGTAATTTTGTTGTGAGTGTTTTTAATTAGGTAGTATTTGGGTTCCTTTTTTTCCTTTTCTTTTCTTTTCTTTTCTTTTTTTTTTTCCGCCATGCCCGCAGGGACTCACATACCAACTGTGACGGGCCGTGGGCGGTATGCTTGTAACCGGGGGGTTTGTCAGATCAGAAGAACCCGGGTCAGACATCTTGTGCCTGTCCCGCGTTCTGACCCCCCGGCTCCCTGCCACGTGTCCGGGAGTCACTTCCCCAGCGCCTCCAGCCTTTCCTGCATTCTGTTGAATGCCAGGTCAGTCCACAATAAAATCCCCGTCATATATGATACCATCCAAGATGGGCGGGCTGACCTGGCTCTCATTACCGAGACCTGGGTGGGTGCAGAGGGGGGGGGCCTCGCTTTCCCTGCTGTGCCCGCCCGGGTATCTGGTTCAGGGTGTGGGGAGGCTGGAGGGTCAGAAGGGAGGAGGGGTCGCCATCGTCCATCGGGACTCCCTTTATGTTTGCAGGGCCTCGACATTGGTTAGCCAGGGGTTGGAGTGCCTTCACCTGCTGGTGGGACAGCGGGACAGATTTGGCATTGTGCTGGGTTACCGTGCTCCCCGCAACCCAGCACAATCCCTTCCGGAGCTCTCCGAGTTCATCGGGGCTGCACTTTTGAAGTCCCCGCGCCTTTTGGTTGCGGGTGACTTCAATGTGCATGCCGGCGGTGAACTTTCTGGAGCAGCTCTGGAGTTCATGGAAACCATGGCGTCCATGGGTCTGTCCCAGCATGTTGTATGCCCCACTCACAGGTCTGGCCACACCCTGGATCTGGTCTTTTCCTCCATGTCGGGGACTTCGAGTCTGGAGGTTGGGAGCATTGTCCCCCTCCCTGTGTCATGGTCAGACCATCACCTGCTTACTTTCCCTGTGGCGATTCCGGCCCCTCCTCGCGGGGACCATCGGCCTCCTGTTTTGGCCCGTCCCCGAAGACTCATGGACCCTTCTCGGTTCCAGGAAGTCTTTGGGGCGTTTCCTGGAGAACTGACTGGCGCGCCGGCCGAGGTTGTGGCCAACCATTGGTTTGATACAGCTGCCCAGACCATCGACCGGATCGCCCCTAAGCGTCTGCTCCGGTGCCGAGCTCGGTCCTCGCCGTGGTTTACGTCTGAGCTCCGAGCGATGAAGCAGGTGAGGAGAAGACTAGAGCGCAGCTGGAGAAGAACCCGGACGGTTACTAGTAAGGCTGCCGTTGTATCCCAGACTAGACGCTATTCCAACGCGATCAGGGAGGCTCTAAGATCTTTTGTCTCCCTGAGAATTGGTGAGGCCTCGAACCGTCAAGCGGAGCTCTTCCGTGTGGTTCGGGACCTCTCCAATCCTAGTCTGGCCGGGCCTCCTCCTACTGAGTTCAGTAGCGAGAATTTTGCAGCCTTTTTTTGTTCTAAAATAGAGGCCATCCGGGCCGGCTTCGACTCCAGTTGCAGTGGTACTGCCCCGGCATCCCCATGTGCTGGGCCGCCTTCGTCGCCTCGGTTGGATGTGCTTGGGCCTGTTTCCGCTGTCGAGGCCTCCAAGGCTGTGGCTCACTGCCGACCGGCGTCCACTCCTTTCGATCCCTGCCCAGCTTGGCTCATCAAATCTGCCAGCGGGACTATGGCCGAATGGGCTTCGGCTATCGCTACCGCCTCCTTCAGCGAGGGGTTTTTTCCCTCTCGTCTGAAGGAGACGGTGGTTAAGCCCATTCTCAAAAAACCTGGCCTCCCTTCGGACGATCTCTCCAACTATCGTCCTATAGCCAACGTCCCGTTTATGGGCAAGGTGATCGAGAGGGTGGTGGCGGTTCGGTTACAGTCATACCTGGAGGATCGGCAGTGCCTCGATCCATGCCAGTCCGGGTTCAGGCCTCGTCGGGGGACCGAAACAGCTTTGGTCGCGCTGCAAGATGACCTAATCCGGGCGGCCGACAGGGGTTGCTCTACCCTGTTGGTTCTCCTGGATTTGTCAGCGGCCTTTGATACCGTCGACCACGGTATCCTGCTGGATCGGCTCTCCGAGGTTGGTATCGGAGGCACTGCTCGCAGTTGGCTCCGATCCTTCCTGGAGGACCATCCACAGTACGTGCTGCATGGGGGGGGAGTTGTCGGCTCCTTGGGTACTCCCTTGTGGGGTTCCACAGGGGTCGTCGCTGTCCCCTATGCTGTTTAACATCTACGTAAGGCTGCTGGCTGGGGTCATTAGGAGATTTGGAGTCTGCTGTCACCAGTATGCTGATGACACGCAGCTCTATCTCTCCTTTTCCACCTCTGCAGTGGAAGCTGTGAGGATCCTCGATGAGTGCCTGGACGCCGTCCTGGCCTGGACCGGGGCGAACAGGCTTAAGCTCAACCCCGAGAAGACGGAGGTTATGTTCTTTGGGAGTTCACCGTCTGGGTACGGCGGCCCTCTTCCGCAGCTGGGGGGGGGTTTTCTCTCCAGCCTGTGGAGAGGGTGCGGAATCTGGGCGTGGTCCTGGACCCGGCGCTGACCATGGAAGCCCAGGTGGCGTCGGTGACCAGGGCCGCGTATTTCCATCTTCGCCAGATCGCCCAGATCCGCCCGTACCTGGACGTTGACTCTCTGAGAACAGTGGTCCAAGCACTGGTGATCTCGAGGCTGGACTACTGTAACGCACTCTACATGGGGCTGCCCTTGACTCTTCTCCGGCGTCTGCAGCGGGTACAGAATGCGGCAGCCAGGCTGGTGGTTGGTGTGCGTCGTTATGACCATATCACCCCAGTCCTGGCTCGCCTGCACTGGTTGCCCGTTGCGGCCCGGATTAGATTCAAGGTCTTGGTTTTAGTTTATAAAACCCTCCATGGCTTGGGACCGGACTACCTGTCAGAGCGTATCGTCCAGCGATCCATCTCGGCCCGTCCAGTTCGGCAGGTGCGAGCGCACTCGCTTCGGGTTGCCACCCCTCGAGAGGCCCGGAAGACGGTCACCCGAAACCGGGCCTTCTCTGTGGCAGCCCCATCCATTTGGAATGCCATCCCCTGCGAAGTGCGCTCTGCAGAGTCCCTGCAGGCCTTTCGAAAAGCCTTAAAGACCTTTTTATTTCGAGAGGCGTTTGGCGAAACTTAATTTATTTATTTATTTATTTTTTCCCCCTCCCTCCGCCATCGTTGCTTAGTATGCCCATTGATGTCTCCAATTTATTTGTTAGGAATCACGTTTTTGACGTGCTGGGGCGCGCTTGGAGACTTTAGGATTAGGATTAGGATTTTATATTTACTGTTGTTTTAATTAGTTGTTCTGTGATTTGTTCTTGTTTTCTTATGTTCTGTTGTTAGCCGCTTAGAGTCCTCATTGGAGATAAGCGGGATACAAATATAAAAATAAATAAAATAAATAAAAATTATCTGTCTCCTAAGAAATCTATATGTGGGACAAGCAGCAACCGTCAGAACTGGATATGGAACAACTGACTGGTTTAAAATTGGGAAAGGAGTACGACAAGGCTGTATACTGTCACCTTGCCTATTTAACTTATATGCAGAGTACATCATGCGAAAGGCAGGTCTGGATGAATCACAAGCCGGAATTAAGATTGCCGGAAGAAATATCAACAACCTCAGATACGCAAATGATACTACTGTGATAGCAGAAAGTGAGGAGGAATTAAAGAACCTCTTAATGAGGGTGAAAGAGAAGAGTGAAAAAATGGGCTGAAGATCAACATCAAAAAAACTAAGATCATGGCCATCACCTCCTGGCAAATAGAAGGGGAAGAAATTGATGCAATCACAGAGTTTATTTTCTTGGGCTCCTTGATCACTGCAGATGGTGACTGCAGCAACGAAATAAAAAGACACCTGCTTCTTGGGAGGAAAGCCATGGCAAACCTAGATAGCACCCTAAAGAGCAGAGACATCACTTTGCCAATTAAGGTCAGGATAGTCAAAGCTATGGTTTTTCCAATAGTGATGTATGGAAGTGAAAGCTGGACTATAAAGAAGGCTGATCTCCACAAAATTGATGCTTTTGAGCTGTGGTGCTGGAGGAGAGTCTTGAGAGTCCCCTGGACTGCAAGGAGATCAAACCTATCCATCCTGAACGAAATCAACCCCGAATGTTCACTGGAAGGACAGATTTTGAAGCTGAGGCTCCTGTACTTTGGCCACCTCATGAGGAGAGAGGACTCCTTGGAAAAGTCCCTGATGTTGGGAAAGATTGAAGGCAAAAGGAAAAGAGGACAGCAGAGAATGAGATGGTTGGAAGGTGTCATCGATGCAACCAATATGGATTTGACAAAACTCTGGAAGGCAGTGGAAGATAGGAAGGCCTGGTAAGCTCTGGTCCATGGGGTCACGAAGAGTCGGACACGACTGAACGACTGAACAACAACAACACTGCAGTGCTCTCAGAATGGAAGTTGTGGTTTGCTTTTTAAAAACAGCCAAGCAACAGTATATATCAGTCTAAACTGAAGTTGGTTCATCAAACCGACGTTTAAAAACCATTGTGTTTATGTTTTAGACAAGTAAATGGATTTTTTTAAAGCATAGTTTCTCTGATAGTCATGTACACATCACCCAATGGTAGAAAATGAGATACCTGTTTGCATTACAGGTATGTATGCATGTGTATTTCAGAAAGAATCACATTCTGGGGAAATACAATATGGGTGACCATAAGGGGGAAGACTGTCGTCAGCTGACCCACATGTCTGGACAGTCTATAGCCCAGGAGCTGATAAGCATGGAGGGTCAACTTTAAGGCCTCTCTCTCCCCTTGTTCTTGTTTCTAATTTTAAACTTGCACAGAGAGTAGGTGCATCTCCGATCAGAAGATGCCTTTGGTTAGAAGGCTGCCCTCCAACGCCATTCCAAGTAGACGAGTCCCCCCTCAACAGTGGGATAGGTTACACTACAGAGAGACTCGTCCAGCAACTCGGTACGGCTGTTGTTACCAATGAGATCTTCTTTTCTCATGCAGGTCTATCTTTTTTGTTTCTCTTCATAAGGGAAATGAATGCCAATGTTCCTGTTTTTAGCCACCCCTGACTCCCTCTCTTTCAGACACATGCACATACCACCACCCCAAAAACTGTAAGACCTCAAGTCCTCTGACTGGACATATAGTCCAATATCTGAAGGGCAAAGTGCAGGTTATCCCTAACAGGGATAGGGAAGAAGATGGTTACAAAACCCAACCACATTTTGAACAATTTCAGATGTGTTATTTATCACACTACATGCAGTAATACACTGACTTGCAACTTCTGTTCTTTGTCTTATAACCGTGGTTCTCAACCTGGGGGTCCTCAGATGTTCCTGGATTGCAACACCCAGAAATCCTGGCCAGCTCAGCTAGTGATGAAGGCTTCTGGGAGTTGCAGTCCAGGAACATCTGGGGACCCACAGGTTGAGAACCACTGTCTTATGGTTTCCCCATAACAGCTTCCTCCCGATCAAGAACATACATCAGTATAAGTGGGCATGTTGGCTGTGGGACCCTGGGAGTTGTAGGTTAAAAAAAAAAACCTGCTTGCATATTAGAACAGGTGGGGTTTTTTTCCTATTGCCTCTCATCACCCATGCGTCATTACAAATCACAGTCCATTATCTTTTTTTCACATGTGTGTGTGTGCTCATGCACGCACGCACACACACGCACACAGGCTATTTAAGCACCCAAGAATCTTGGGCAAGTTTGCTCACTCCTAAATTCATTATCCTTCCTGACTATCAGGCTAGATGCGAGGGTAAGAACAGCAAACTCTATGAGGGGCACTGCCCTGCATAGTTAGGTAGGTAGGACCTTGCTCTTTTCTATTATGAATTAAATAGACTTTTCAATTATGAATTAAATTAATTTTGGGCAAAAATCAAAGAAAAAAAAGCAAAGCAAAAGACACAAAACACGTGTCTTTTGCTTTGCTTAAAGACTAACTTTCATATTTTGATGTAGCATTTCCTAGACACGTCCACTTCTTCAGACAAATAGCAGCAGTCTGAAGAAGTGGGCGTGTCCAAAAATGTTACATTAAAATCCAAAAGTTAGTCTTTAATGTGCCACATGTTTTGTGTCTTTTATTTTGTTTTGTTTTGTTTTTATTTCATTTTTGCCTGAAATTTTTGAAAAGACGAACACGGCTACATTCTCTGAATTAAATTAAATATAATATAGATAAGAAAAATATTTTAACAAACCACAACCTTTTCCAGGTTCTGGAAGATTCTGTAAAGCCACCACCACCACCAGCAACAACAACAACAACAAACCCTGACAATGGTTGATACAGAAGCACCTAACCTTCAGCTACTGATTTGTAATGAATTTGGCAGCAACAGAATGAATACACAGGTCTGAATGCAGCTAGTGCAAGTCCTCCATCTTATAGTCAGCTTTGACCTCTTGTCACCCTGGCTGTGCTTTCCAAACGTTTCTATAAACGCCATCTTCTCCTTCCAATGGAAAAAAATGGCAATGAATATCTTTTCCAACATAGGAGGGGTAACAGCTTAGGACCAGAATCAGCACTGCACCTCCATTCGAAGGACAAAGGGCACTCATTGAAAGATGAGGGTGTACACATATTAGACAAAGAAGAGAGGTGGTTTGAGAGAGGAGTAAGGGAAGCCATTCATGTGAGCATTGAAAATCCCTCCCTCAACAGAGGTGGGGGGCTCCGGCATAGTCTATCTGCTACTTATCAGGCTGTACTTTCCACAGTACTCAGGCAAATCAAGGAGCCTTCACCACCAGGTCACAGCTAACGACCCATTCTTGATGGGTTTCAGCACCTTAGGCCATTGTTTACCTTAAGGCCATGGACACTAATGTCTCCCTAACGAGCCTATTCAGGCTTTGTTCATCTTATGAGCCAATCAGACCAGGGGACAAGAGGTCAAGCTGACTATAAGAAGGTCTCCTTGCACCAGCTGTATTCAGACCGATGAAGCTGTTTGGATGAACAGTGAAACGTTTCTATCTCTCAAAAAGAAGTCCAGTAGCCATGACTCAACTCCCAGATAAATATCTTGGGTTTTGTTTTAGACCAAGTTCTAGACAACATGCCACACAAAGTCCGCTGTACTTACCGGTGGCACACGATCCTTCTGACGCCAGAAGTATTTCACTTTGCTGCTTGCAGGCTGCCTGTCTCAAGTAGCACTCGTTTTGGTAGGTGTCGCCATTGGAGCCACAGACAGGCACGTAGTCACTGTTACACTAGTGAGCCAAAGACAGACCAACAGAGAGAGAAGCCAAAGTACAGTTAGTAGTAAACCCAAGGAAGGATTTTTGTGAAACATGTAGAAAAACTGTTCCCTCACAAAATTCACACTGTAAATATTTGCAGATGAATGACACAAGAGTGTAAATCGGTTTCACTCAGTCACACCCAAAATGGCTGCAAACAGGAGAATGACCGTATTTCAAAAGCACCGCTGTATCTGCTGCTCTAAGCAATCTCTCAGGAAAAGAAAGATTCAGTGCGTCATAGGTTCTCCCATGGTGTCAGTGCCATCATGGGGGGAAAACATCTATGTACATGTTTTTCTACTTTAGAATTCCCCAAAGACACAGAAGAACCATTTGTCGTCAATACAGAAAGCATAAGTACTAGGGCACTTGGGTGCCTTACTTTATTCTTGTTATACAGCTGGTGTCTAGGGATCAAATTGCATGAGACAGTTGCCTAGTCTACATATAAAAGCAAATCTTCTGTTATTAGTGAATAAAAATGTCAACTGTGTGGTCAACCTGGATTGATCATCAGGAGGTAAACATGAACTTCATGTGCATGTCTGACTGCTCAGTCCCAGAGCTTTGAAGAAACCCCCTACTGCTTGAAAGCAGGGCCCATGGAACAAGCACATACCAACTCTGGTAATATTATTTAAATGTACCTCAAAAGGGTAGCTAAATTCAAGACACTTCTTATTTCATGATATTTTGCAGTAACTCTGATTCTATAGCTGATAAGACTCAGGAACTGATTGCTGATAGTGAAAGGTTACGCATTGGTTAAACGGGGGATATCCAAAAAAGAAATGCATGCAATCTGTGTCCAGGAATATATTCTTATTCTTTTTCTTTTCCTGTAATAACAACCAAGTCTTCTGGTATGTTGAAGTCTAATTATTTTATTATGGAATGAGTTTTCACAAAGTACAGACCTAGAACTATTGCGTTTCCTTCTGAACTCTGCTGAGGATAATCATTGTTAGCATGAAGAAAGCACAGGTGGGCAATTCCCACTGAAAGGGGAACCATTTTAGGCCTCCTGCATCCAGTGTGCCCCCCCCCCCGCCACCATGGTCCTGGATTTGTGGCCACTGCAGGAAATTACAGAAGCATGGCAGTGGTTAAAAGCCTCTGCTGTTCCCCTTTTTGAAAGGAAACAAGATGCATGGGGAGCCTGCACTTTATTTTAAGTAAATAGTCACTACTGAGGGTATAGATCCACTTTAAAAGGAGCTGTAGGATCCTTATATACCTTCTTGGACAAGATGCAGCAGAACATTACTGCTGTAGCAGAAGGAGATGGTAGGGAAAACCATGGAAAGTAGACAGAGGTACAGTAGGATCCCAGTATCCGCTGGGGATCAGTTCCAGGCCTTCCCGTGGATAATGAAAACCATGGATAAGAGAGAACACCACCACCCCCAACTGCTGTTTGTAACAGTAGCTTGCTTTATGGCTGCTGTTTTACGACAGTAGCTTGCTTTACAGCTGCTCTTTGTGACAGTAGCTTGCTTTGTGGCTGCTGAATTATTTATTTTTTTCCTCTGCCAACCATGGATAACTGAATCAGTGGTTAATGAATCAGTGGATACGGGGGTCCTAGTGCACAATGCAGGTTGACCACACTGGTAGAAGTTGAGGATACTCTTTCTTCTTTGGAACCAGCACTGTGTCTGGAACATTCATTCATTTTAGCCTGGTTTGGATGTTCATCTCTCTCGAATTCTGATCTTATGAATGCTAAAGGAAGGAAGGTAGCCAGTAGGGTTATGGCTCCGTTGCCACCGGCTTCAAACCGTCCTGATTTTTTCCTCGGATGCATAAGAAGGTCCTGTTTTTGCTTCTTGTATCATGGGATTTCTAAACTTTTAATTTTTTAAAAAGCGTTTTGCCTTGTAGAAGCTGGGGGGGGGGAATCATTTTCTTATCCAATAGTTTTGAAAGAAAAGAAACTTGCCACCCCCATTTGATGTGGCTTCTCAACACTTGCAGCCACTGACAACCTGGAAAGCTCCTAGATTTATAATTTAAAAATGAACTATTCAGACCCAACTCCTGGGTAAATGTTACAGTTTGAAAAAACCCAGCTTAACCTCCCTACAGACCACACAGGCCTCTTCCACACAACTATCTGAAAACAGTAGATAGAAACCAGCAGGGATGGGGACACAAGTCACAGGATTCCCTGCCAAGTTGGACTTAAGTTGCACTGGTGACTTAAGTGCACAGCATGGGCTTGACTCAGGTTGTTTTCCTCTTCCACCCCCAACCCCCTTGGCCCAAATTCAATGTGACATGGAACTAGAGATGGGCATCCCATTTCCTCCCAGTCCATCAAATGTGGCAGCATTGGTTTCCCCACCTCTTTTGGCTCAACCAACCTCTCACTCGGCCCGATGTGCTAACTTCTGGCATCTCCTTCACTGTTCTTCTAGTCTAGAGAAACAGCTCATGCTTCTTTGCCGGGGCCTCTTGGCTGATCTCCCACTCAAACAAAAGGGAAAGGCAGAGAAATCTGTGCTCTTGCTTATGACTGGGAGATTAGTTGAGGAGGTGGGAAAAGCAGCCAAGGCAAGCCTGATGATTGGCTACTCAGCGGAGGAGGCATAAGCTGAGATGAATCACTTTGTGCCCATCTCTACTCGGAACCCACCATTCCCTCCCTTTAAACTGGGGGATGGGGAGCTTGTTAGGGACTCCAACTTGGGGCTTGGTATCAAAGACCCAGATCCAGGATCCAAAGACTTGCCAAAATCCCCAGAAACTAGTACAGGAATCACTGGTGGAATGGATCAAAACAAAACACTCTCACAAAATAAAACAAAAAGCTGCCGGCTGTAATATGTTCACTAGGTTTTAAGGTGTCACAGAAGAACTCAACATACAAATACTAGTGACCCAGAAGGAGAAATCCAGTCCCGTGGCATTTTCAAGAGGCTTTGGGGAGACGACGGGATGGGTGGTCATCAAAGGAAAAGAAGAAAAGGAGGGAGAAGAACAGAAACTTTCAGAGTGAATGCTTATTGTGAGATTCCTGGGAAAGGGTTTCAAAAATAACGAGTTGGGGTGGAAATGTCCTTTTGGAAGGATTAACTTCACATTTATTTAACTTTGGGATTACAGCCTGGCACTCTGAACTACTTCGTCGGACTCATGTCTTACTGAGGTAAACAAAGCCCAATAAAGCTAAGCAGAGTTTAGATAAAGTAAATTGTGTTACTGTAAGTTTACATGGATGTATCTGTATTTACATAGGAAACCATGTAAACTGGCACAAGGAACCAAAACAGTGTCATCGGGGGATGCAGAAAGGACATGTGGTAGAAAGATGTGGAAGTAGAATAGCTGAGGCTGGGGTTAAAAGGGAGGGTGGCGACAGGTCTGCCATATTGAAATGATCATTAATTGGTTTTAGATACATACTCCCCTCACGCCTTACACAATGTTCTACACAATCTACAGTACTATCTTCCAGAATCTTCACTCTTCCACACCTACGAAGCAGGCCCCAAAGCCTGTGAAGTCTTGAGCCGGTCGTGTATCACGAGCCGTGTCCCTCTCTGTTTGTAGGCTCAAACATTCTTTACAGCAGGGATCAGCAACTTGTAGTTCACGGCAAAGCTCGGGAAAGTTATTCTCTTTTGGTTTACAGTGGTACCTTGTATAAAGGAATTAATTCGTTCCAAAGGAAATTCTGTTAAGCAAATTTCCCTTTATACAAATTTCCCATTGGAATACAATGAAAACAGAATAATCCCTAATCACGACCATTTTTATGTTGTACGGATTCGCCCCATAGGCGATTCTGTTAAGCAAATCTCCCCTATTTCCGGAACTGTTTATGTTGTACAGATTTTATGTTATACAAACTGTTTGTTATAGGAGGGTCCACTGTATTTCGATGAGAGAGTTCCCAGAATCTTGGGGCTAGTCTATTGCAGTAACAGAGAGACAGATAAAACAGAGCCTTGTAGTGCCTTGAAAAGGAGTCAATGTTACTTGCTCTGAGCTTACAGAGGCACTGCACATTCCAGCCGGTGGTCTGAGTTTTAACGATTTCTGTGTTTTATTAGGGCACCATCCTACTCCTACTTTTTCCAGGAATATGTTCTACAGAACTACATCAGACATGCCTAAGATGACATGGTTAGTCTGTTTCTGAGGCACTGTTAAATTACACATGGCAGTATTCTGAAAGCAAAAACCATGTGCTGAATTCTAATGGAAAACCTTCTCCACAGAAATGATTAGGCTTATTCTATAAGGTCTTTGGATGACTTCTTCATTTTTTTTAAAAAATAGTATACTTAAAAGGAGTTAGCAGAAAACATACAATTGCCCCTAATCCTGTAACAGGTAGCATCCATAAACATTATGTTTTTGTTTCAGTTTCATTCGCCACATCACTAAATTAACGACCATGGCTCATTCAATTTGTCTTGACCCCTATCTCCTTGCCCATGACCTCTTATAAATGTATGTGTGCATTGCTGATTGCATGCAAGATTCAACTTGATGGTTTGGGAGGACCCCTTCAATAGAATTGCGTGGAAGGAGGACGAACAAAGTTCTCAGTCCCATGCATTTCCAGGTTGAACTTGGAAGACCTAAGGATTATGTGGCCCTCCAAAACACAAGGGGCAAGGATATTGCAGATGCTAGATGATGGCAGCCATAAGCCGTGTTCATAACAAGCTCAAATTCCTCAAAGGTACTTCACCCCCAGCTGTTCCTGCCCCATCCAGTGCAGCTGATCTGATCCTTCTCTTCTTCCTTCTCTTCTTCCTTCTCTTCCATGCCTTGCAAAAAGACAGCCAGATGAAGCCTGTGTAGCTATTCATATCATGGCACAGCCTCGTGGTGGAGAGCAACAGTGCACCTGCAGTTAATGATTAATCCACACTCTGTCGGGCCACCTGAAGCTCCTGCTAAGAACCGCACACCATCCGTCTTCGCCCCACCCCCTTTAGAAGAAAAGGGCAGCTGCCCCTGTTGCCACCCCTTGTTCATTTTAATAAAAAATAATTCCATTTGTAATGAAAATTAGACAACCTACAGGGTGCCGTTATCACAAGATAATCACACTCTGAGGCATTAGAAATACTTGGCTGTGCCCCGTACCTGATAATTATGCCAGGGATGTGATTATCTCATGATTACTGTACTCCTGATATGCCTCATTGTTTAATTAGAACAAATGTAATGATCAAGATTATTATTTACAAATGATCACCTCTGTTTAAAATCTAGCAAAAAATGAGAAGGAAGTCGCCCCACCAATTAGCTCTTCTACACTGAAATGTCTTGTGATATGCTAATGCACATGACACGTGCGCCAGATGAAATTGAAATATGCGAAGATGGCCAACTTCAGACATGCCTCAAATAGGAACGAACAGGATGCTGTTTAATATGTAGACAGTCAGAAAGGATATCTCCATTGGTTCCACAGAGAGATAAGGCCTAGGAAACTACTAGCACTTGAGTACAGCAACATTCTTGTGTGGGCAAGAGATGAGACATTCCCCACAAACCATATTGCCTGCTAGATGATACACACAGAGAGAGGGGGGGGTGGGGGAGGGAGGGGGAGAGAGAGACACACACACACACACAGAGAGGGGACCCTGAACCCCTGAAGTCTCCTTTGGCTAAGCCAGCCATGTTTCGTGACCTCACTGTTTGTAGGTACGAACTTTCTTTAGAGCAGAGATCAGCCACAGGTAGTTCATGGCAAAGCTCTGGAAAATTATCCCGTTTCAGTTTATTTGAACTACACCTCCTAGAATATCGCAGCTTAAGTTCTCACTCATGGTTGCACCATCACCGGTGCATGAAATCATAATGCATCTTTTTGGAAACAATGCACAGACCAAATGCGCCTTGTTTCTCAGCTCAAATAGTCTGATGGGAGCCTGGTTTTGCTGAGGAATAAGGTTTGTAGTACTACCCCTGTCCCAGGGTGCTTTTTGTGATAAGACAACAGAGATTTCTGAAGGTGCTCTGAAGGTTGGGAGGTTGGGAGGGAGGGAGATTGGGGGGAAAGTGGTGGAAGGAGGTCCAATAAAGCCCATAATCCAGAGAGTTAAAACACTACAGGTATTTAGGTGCTGCTACACTTCCTGTCATTGTGAACAGACTCAGCTTACAGTGGCTATCCTCTTTCCACTGTATTCTTCAGAGTTTTGATGTTGGTTCTGAAGAAGAGAAGCTTCTGTTAATATACAGGCTCTATGCGTAAGCAAGATCCTTAGAAAATTTGGCTTCTTGCTTATATATAGAACCTACAATACATCAGTGTCCATCTTCTTTTTAGACCCAGCACCATAATCACAAAGAATTCAACCATTAAGCAGTGGAACTAGGTCTTCCTCTCTAGGTATATTTACTGGGTCACCTAGCAGCCCGGCTGAACAGGAGTGTAGTGGAGTGTTGGATCAGGACAGAGGTGGGCCAAGTTTGAATCCTGCCTCAGTCAGAGAGCTCTCTGGCTAACTCACTCTGTGCCTACTCTTTCTTACAGTACTATTCTGAGAAGAAAATGTGTGCACATGGAGGGGTGGGGAAGAGCTGCCTACACCACTTTGAGGTGGTTGGAGGAAATATGGGATCTACACCAAATATATTTAATGACTATATTTGGGAACTGGTGCAAAGTAAAGGATTCTGAGGAACAGCTAGGAAAAAAAATGCTCAGTTCAGGTGCAGGCACAGGTGACGCCTAGAAGCCACATGACCCTATATTTCTTGGATGGTTGATGACTGTTCCTAACCCCAATGAGAAGAACAGGTGTAACATACCCAGAATACCCAAACCACCATAGCTAGAGGTCATGCTGATTGGGATTCATGGACACAAACCAAACCAGTTAACCTTTCTTGTGTCTTTTGAGGAACCTCAGTGAGAGCCTGACTGCACCTTGCCCCAGGCTCTCAGGCTCCCCTGAAGAGCTGGAAAACCCAACGTTCATCTCATCATCCCAGAATATTTGAGAGACTGTTGTTGTTGTTTTTAAATTGCCTGCATCTCCTTTCAGGGATTACATGGGAAAACTCAAATATACCTGAAAGATGATGTGCCAAATGTCATCCAGGGGATAAGCAAAGCTGGCGAGGAAACTGGCAGAATTTGCTAACCCAATTAACATGGTATGCAGGGATCCCAATGTGCCTGCAAGCATGGAGGACCAAGTCTTGACCTGAGACATGTCCAATCAGGCTGTGATTCTTTATGCACATAGGAAGCAGCATACTTGATCGAGAATATACTATTTATTTTATTCTTAGGGTTTTTTGTTTTTTTTGTATTTGTTGACCACCCAACTTTCCCTCGGGAACTCTGGGTGGTGTACAACAAACTGCCAAAACAAACAATCTGCCCAAGAAAACCTCCCCAACAGAAAATCAAATAAAAAGATGAAACAAAACAACAAACAGCCATACAACAAAAGGATCCGGCCAGAAAGGGCTGGGAGAAACGATACAAACAAATGACAAACAGGCAGCCCAATGTGCGCTTGGTGATCACTGAAGCTTTCCCTAAAGAGTCAGGTCTTCAATGCTCTCCTGAAGGCTGTCAGCGACTCAGCCAGCCTAAGCTCTGATGGCAGTCTGCTCCAAAGTGATTGCACCGTGCGCAGTTGCCTCTCTGTGCAATCAAATGCAAGATCCTTAAGAATATTCATTGGTGTCGGTTAAGACTTAAATGCTCTTTCACCTATCTTTTCCCCAACTGTAATATACCACCAGTTTAGGTAACAAGATGTGCCTTTATAGTTCAACGATCAAATATGTCCTTCACGAGTATGAAAGTCTCTGATTTGGAAAAACCAAGCTGCTATCAGACATATTATTAAGTGATGTAGTATAGAACAATCTGCTGCAGAAGCCATTTTGGAAATAAGCATGATACATAAAGAATCATGGACATCGTGGCACCCATAGAAGGTGGTGGTATTTGTATGGCATTCCTTCTGTCTTCACGGAAGAGCCACATTGCAGTGTTTGGAGATGACCTCAAATGTCCTCTATTTTTCCAGAGTATTTGTAGCCGTCCAAAGTGGTGGGGAACATTTCAGATATTTTCAGGATGTCAGGAGGAAAAAACAACAACACAAGACTCCCCCTAGCAGCTGATGTCTTCATTTATATTTCCCATAATTCACCAGGTAAAGAGGCTAGGTTGTGATTCCCATGGGAATTATGGGAAATAAAAACAAACAAATCCTAGATGCCAAGACGTCTCCCGCTATAACACTGGTGGCAATGTGAAAAACATTTGATCAGTAGGTACATTTGCTTTACACTGGCCAATGAAAATTGAATTTGATAATTTTTTAGAAATGTATGTGGGTTTGTTTTTTTTAACATGCACACAGAGGGACGGCTGAGCTTTGCAGCACAGGAGGAGAACTAGACTGTCAAAGTACAGAGAAGGTACAGGACATTTTGTGATGCTCAACTTTGATGGGGAAGCCTTTGCTCAAGAAAACTTAGTACTACTCTGAAAATGTCCAGATTGGGGGGGGGGGAGGGTGGCGGCGGTGGATTCATATCACAGCATTCTGCCAGAACCACTTTCTTACAGTCTTACAGAACTGGAAAAAAATGAGCTTCCTCTCATTGCCACTGCAATCTGAGTCTCTGCTTATCTGTGTTTCTCTCATCTGCAATCACGTGCCTAATTTGTGCACAGAAATGTTTTCATGAACTAATGGGACTTGCATGTCTGGAGCTTAATTTCAACTATAAAAGACGCACAGCTCAAGTTTTAAAGCCTCGGTTGATTCTTCCTAGCTGGATTTTTTTTTAAAAAAAGATCACGATGATTCAAGCAAGAGAGACATGAGGAAGGAAAATGCCAAACGCTGATGAAATTGTCCTTGCTATTTTAGCTGAAAATTTCCATGCCCTGCTATAAAGCTATAAGAAATAGTAAACAGCTCAAATGATGCTTGAAATCCAATCTTATTGCCCATCAGTTATTTTAACAAATGCAAGATGCTTTCATCACATATTGGATCCACAAAAATAGAAGCCCTCTTCCTTCATGGGCTCTTGCACTGATTTCCCCTAATTTCATTCCATGCCATCCCTATAAAAATATGGATGTTTGGATTCAGGACTGAAATTTAACCTGGAAAAAAAATCACTGCCATCACTGGAATTTGGGTTGCAGGACAGCTGCCCGTGAGAACAAAAAAGCCAGACCATTTTCCCTCTGACATGCTGCATAGCTTACATAAACAGCTTTTACAGAGGGCTCTGCCCCTGGACAAATCAGAACTGTATGTTCCATCACCAGCCACGCAGAAACACTGGACTCCAGCCCAAAACCCTTACCTAGGTTTTGGAGTCTTTGAAAGCTTGAAAGGGTTACTTTCTGGAGCAACCACTTCCAGAAACCTTCAGTCCAGAATTATCATTAGGTAGCTCTGATCTCTTTCTGGAGCAACCACTTCCAGAAACCTTCAGTCCAGAATTATCATTAGGTAGCTCTGATCTCGCTTGATTTCGGAAGCTAAGCAGGGTCGGCCCTGGTTAGTACTTGAATGGTAGACCACCAGGGAATACCAGGTGCTGTAGGTGCCTGGAGTAGGAACTGGCAAGCCACTCCAGTACTGCTGCCAAGAAAACTCCATGGACATGGAGTCGCGAAGAGTCGGTCATGACTGTAATGACACAACACACACACACACACACAGCTTAACTGGAGACAAGGAGTGGGTGCTGGAGGCAACACAAGAGAAACATTGTTTAAGATTTTGGCAGCCTTGCCTCCCCTCTACTTGTTAAAACATACATATCAGCAACTATCAGTCATGTGCCTAAATTAATAATAATAATAATAATAATAATAATAATAATAATAATAATAATAATAATAATAAATCTTCCAATGAACAACAACACAACTTGAAGCTAGCCCAGGGAAAGGAGGAGAGGGAAGCGTGCGAGAGAGGTGCTGCTGGGGAGGGGGAATCCCATCTCCTGCTTCCCTCTCCTCCTTTCCCTGGGCTAACGATAGCCAAGCCTTAGCCGGAAAGGAGGAGAGGGAAGCGTGTTACAGAGGTGACGCTTTGGGGAAAAAACCACCATTGCTTGCTTGGTGTTATCCGCACACTGTGCGGTTTGGTCAGGAGACCCTTCACTGGAAAGGAGACCCACAAAGAGGGCATGAGGAGGAGAGAGCCTTCTTCCCCTCCCCCAGGATCTGCCCTCCCCCTTTCTGAGTGGGTAAGATGCAGTTGGGGGGGAGGAGAGGGCGCAAAAACTGGCTTTGTTCCCGGGCGCTCGAAACTCTAGCTACGCCACTGCCAGCCAGCACCTATGTTAGACAAGCTCAGGAGGTCCTTATTCAGGGCCAACTACTCATGACAGAGGAATGTGGAATGGCCAACCTTGTTCCTGCTCTTTTGTCACCTGAGAACTTGTCACCTGTTCTTTGTATATTGGGAAAAACTGCATCGAGAGAAAACCATTTCGAAGAAAGAAGCAGCAGGAAGGTATGCTTGTTTATTTCCTACACCTGCTCCCTTCCTTTGCAAATATTCCCAGTGCTTTTTAGATGTAGGTATCTTTGGGGGGGGTGGCGATAAAGGAGTGGCAGGCAATTTAAGGAATAAGTATCCCCATCCTCCATCACCACTGTATTCCTACTCTAAATTGTCCTTCACCTCTCTCTCTCTCTCTCTCTCTCTCTCTCTCTCTCTCTCTCTCTCTC
>JAHTLZ010003542.1:3572134-3585602 GCA_023846285.1 Phrynocephalus versicolor
TATCTATCTATCTATCTATCTATCTATCTATCTATCTATCTATCTATCTATCTATCTATCTATCTATCTATCTATCTATCAGTGCAATGAATTCTATTCCACCTGCCAATATTAATGGTTAGATTCCAAACAGTTCATTTGAAGAGTCGCTGATTTTTTCCATTAACCTTTATTCTTTGGGAGCCGTTTGATCTACGGACATGACCAAAGAATGCTGGTTACCGCCATGCTATGAAAAGGCTTTGGGTGCTGATTTCTGCAGGTCACACGTTGCCCACAGAGTTCAGAGCTGTTTTACTTCCAACCACTTGGCAACCCTGGGAAGGTAATGGGTGGCCACTAAGATGTTGCTGGACTTCGACTCTCTTCGGCCCCTATCGGCTACAGTCCGACAATATCAAAAAGTCCACAGGTCTCTCGCAATGACTGTGTGACTAAGTTCAATAGCAAGAAAAGAGGCAGGGGTTCCGAAGAAAATGGTGTGCTTCCGCTTAACTGTTGCAGGTCTTGGTTGCTCCTTTGCTCCACACTGGCTGAAATGTTCACACTTACTGTATTTGGCTTATCCAAACTGCGGGCGAATCTGTATTGTACACTCTGTATGGACCTCTGCATCCAAGCCCCATGTTCTCCCAAATGGGCCTGCCTGGCAAGTGTGCCAAGGTGTTTAATAATGGAGCTAGAGATTACTGTGAGAACAAACGTGAACTACTTGTTTGCTATTGTTGCTTTATATCCCCCAGCCGCTTCTGATTTATGGAGATCCTAAAGGATTTCCAGACTGTCCTGCCCCTAGCAGTCCTGCTCAGCCTTATAAACAAAACCCCATGGCTTCCTTCTGGCAGTCAACCTATCCTGCATTTGGTATCTGGTAGGCCACTGTATCCACAAAGCTCTCCTCTGGGACCGCATTTCAAACAAATCCAGCCTTCCATATATGGCTGAGCTTCAGGTTCTATAATTCCTCCCCATGGGGTGCACTGGCCAGAGCGGAGGGGAGCTCTCACTCAACAGCACCCAAAGGGCCACAAATGACCCACCTGCGGTATCCTTCAATGAAAGGATAATGGAACAGCCGGAAGGCCTAATGCCTTGGACACCCATCCCGAAAGGAGCTGCCCCATTGTACCCGGAGTGGCCAGTGCACCCAAAGCAGGGGCCTAGGCTTGTGTTACAAACCTCTGTACTGCAAGGGAGGGCAGAGTCAGCTTCAGGTTGGGAGGGGAGCAGCCAGCAAAGTACTGCCCAGTAGCCCCTCCAATTGCTGGCATCTCCCAATGTGCAGTAGTGCTCGCACACCACATACCATCCGCATGGCGGTTGGCTCTACTGCCACTGGAATTCCCCGCAATGTTTTTGAGTCAAGCTGGACTGCCAAACTAGAACAGCAGTGTGGGAAGTGAAGGTATTATTATGGGAACTTAAAATGGCAGCGAGACCCACTGGCCCAAGTCTACTAACAGCATTATACACCCAACGTTTTCCATTATACACCCAACGTTTTCCCCTGGCAGGGGCCAGGGGAGGTATCACTGAGGGAGCCTGGCAACTATGCTGGAGTAACAGGTGCAGATGCTGGTCCCAGAGAGAATGGGCCTGCACACTTGCTGGATCCACTAAAAAGCAAAAGAGCAGTGTTGTGCTGATATACTGCCCTATACCACTTCAAGTAGTCTCTGGGCGGTTTACAGTTTTAATTACAGTATGCAGGCTACACATTGCCCCCCCCCCAGAAAGCTGGGTACTCATTTTACCTCGGAATGATGGAAGGCCGAGTCAACCATGAGCCGGCTACCTGGGATTGAACCCCAGGTTGTTGTGAGCACTGTTTTACCTGCAGTACAAGCATTTAACCACTGCACCACGGGGCTGGTGGGCGCAGCTGCAATGCATGTATGGTAGACCACGAAGGGCTAAGTAAAACTCTTGAGATGTTGGTGTTTCCTTGGGGTACAAGGGTAAGGAGCACTGACAGGCTGAGACCTTGCAGGTGATGATGTCAGATCTATCTTGCCGATCACAGTTCGTGCAGGGCTGATTTCTCCTGTGTGGATATTCTACTTGCATTCTGCAGACCCAGAAGTGTGGTTTTATTTCGGTTTGAACGATAAAAGCAGAACCCACCCCCACCCCCATTCGCCAGCCTGCCATTCAGAGAATTCTGGGACCTATGCTCCAAAAAAGTAAATTTCCCTGCTCTGTATTGCAAATACACCAACTGTTACTCTTAGGAAGACCAATTCTGTCTGATGGGCACCTGGTGTACACTGGATCTGCAACACCTATACAGTGGACCCTCATATAACAAACAGTTTCTATAACATAAAATCTGTACAATATAAAAAATTCCGGAAATAGGAGAAATTTGCTTAACAGAATCACCTATGGGGCGAATCCGTACAACATACACGACCCCTAAACTCTGCCGCAAATGGCTGCAAGCTCCGGAGCTTAACAATGTTTCCCCACCAGCTCCGGAGTTTGCAGACAATTAAGTGCGACCCCGCCCACCTAAGCGCAACCCAGCGCACTTTTCTTGTACCTGCTCTTGGGAGGTGAAAAATATTTGATGCGGATGTGCTGGGCTCTCCTCGCTTCTTTTTGTTTTTGTTTTTTGCCTCCCGCCCCTTTAAGAGGAACCAGGAAGTGACCGGGGCTCCCCCGGCAACTTCCACCAGCACCGGGAGGTAAGGCTTTATTCTTTTGTCCCTTTTTTTCCTCCCTCCCCTCACGCAGCCAGCAGCCAGGAAGTACGGAGGGGTGGAGATGCATGAAGAGCGACAAACCCCTAAGATCTCTGGTCCGAATTTAAGGGGCCAGCGGATCTTAGGGGTCGTGTAAAAGCGAGCTTAGAAATGGTCGTGATTAGGGATTACTCCATTTTCAATGCATTCCTATGGGAAATTTGTATGAAGGAAAATTTGCTTAACAGAATTTCATTTGGAACAAATTAATTCCTTTATACAAGGTACCACTGTATATGTGTCTGGTTGTGCACACATACACAAGCATTGAGTGTTTCCTTTCATATCCTGTTCTTCCCAGCACACACATACTTACCCCTCCAAACTGCTTGTGGTCATGTTTATCTATGTAGCAACATTTTCCAGCATTGCTTCAGAGGGGCCTAATGCAGCATCTGCAGCAAATGTTGCCTGTAGCTTCCTGCCTGCCATAGAAGCAGGCTGCTCCATGTCACTTGGAAAGCTCACCCTGGAATATTTCTGTTTTGGTTCGCTTCATTGGTGACAAGCCACTGCTAAGTGCCTCCCTCAATGGTTAAGCAGAAATTGAGAACTTGATTGCTTTTGGACTGCCACTCCCCAAACACCACAGGCAACACCTGACAGGTGTCTCTGTAGAGGGAGAGATTCCAAAAGCTGTTGTCCAAACTATAGCAGGACCCCCATATCCACTGATTCAGTTATCCACGGTTGGCAGAGGGAAAAAATTAAATAATTCAGCAGCCACAAAGCAAGCTATTATCACAAATAGCAGCTGTAAAGCAAGCTACTATCTCAAAACAGCAGTCATAAAGCAAGCTACTATCAGGAAACAGCAGTTTGGAGGTGGGTGGGCAGGCGTTCTCTCTTATGCACAGTTTTCATTATCCACGGGAAGGCCTGGAACCAATCCCCAGTGGATACCGGGGTCCTACTGTAGTAACTTTTCTCATTTGGGAGGGAAAGATTCTAAGGCAGAGGAGACAGCAATGATCTTTTTTGTTGTTGTTAGAAAACAAGCCTAGGATTCAGATGAAATAGATATCCTGGATTTCAAGACCATTAACTGGATCCGGCGGCATGCTGCCAAAGCATTTTGCATTTGCTTTGACCTGATTTGTTATCCCTAAAGCTCTTTTAAAAAGTTAGTACATTTTTGGATCTCCTGTTTTCAGATCCCTAGAATTTAGGATGAAATCAGCTTCATATTCATGCCAACTACCTTTATTTTATTTTATTTTATTGAGGAAAAATGCCCCTTTTCTTTGCTGCTATAAAAGTTTCTGTACAATCCCACGATGTTTCCTAACTTTAAACTAATTGGGAAGCAGGGCTGGAAGCAAGCAGAAGAAACTCAGTGCATTCTGTGCCTGCTTTAATTTCCTTGCTGATGGCACAGAAGTTGCTGCCTTTACCCCTGAGACAAGGATGCGAGGGCAGGGTATTAAACGCAAATAACTCAAATTACTGAGTTGAGACAAATGTGGGCTACTTTGTTCTTTGACTTTGGACAAAAATGTTGCATAAAATGGCATTTAATTACTGTATATCTTTAGCGACTCATCCGTCCATACATGCAATGGGCTAGGCAGACTGAATTTTAGTAAGAAGGATTATATATTCCTGACACCTAATTTAAAGATTGACTAAACACTGTTCATAAAATGTCACACATTCTTAAAGGAATACTTATCCTGCTAAATGCTTATAATATTTCTTTGGGTTGCAACAACGGTAATGAATGGGGGACAGTTCTCATATAACTAGACAAACCGTAAAATGAACCTACACGTTGACTATGGCAAACTTACTTGAAAGTGCACGGTACTTTGCAATGCAGATGCAGTGTGCATACAGAAATATACAAAAACATTTCCTGAACTTTCCTGACTACAAGAAAATAAGTTCCTAATCTGTATGTTGAGCCACCCATGGTGTGGTTTATCATTTGTTAATATTCCCTTAGCATTTCAAACTCCAGCCATTACTTCGATAGAAATTCCACTGCCCCCCAGGAGAAGCCATTCCCTGTTTAGTTGAGCTTGCAGGTGTATGTTATTTTAGGAAGACTTAAGTATTAACAACAGAATCTACCACAATCAGTGAAATGTCGATCCCAGTCATGTTTACCTCCAAATATATACATAGCATCATCCTGGAGTCAATTAAACCAAAGTGTTTTTGACATGGTCCTTCTAGTGATGTCAAGTCTCATTAAGCTGTTGGGAGGCTTTGTTGCAGACAGGGTGGGTCCCACCCTTAAAGCCAACGGAGGTCATAGACAAACCTGGACTGGGACTGGAACTGATCTGAGAAGGCTCTTCCCTCCTAGGAATGAAGCAGGATTATCTCATCAGCCACAAAGCCCTGTCTCAATCTGACGTCAACAGAGAAAATCAATCGGTAAGGAATTGACCAATCTACCTTTCTGCAATGATACCAGTGAACTCTTGAGTATATGACATGGGACCTACAGAACTGGGTGAGTGTCAAAAGGAGCAGAAATTCTGCTTTTAAAGGGCCACACAGCAGCAGCTAAGCCAAGTATGCATGGCTGAAAGCTGCAGACCCTGAAGAGGCACTTGGAAGAACAGCATCTACATTTCCCCCAGAGAAGCTTCTGTCTTCTTGACACCCGTTGGCTGTCCTGCCAGCTCTTTAGATTTCGCTGCCAGGTTTTCACTCTGGCTCCTCTGAATGCACAGAAATAAATTGCCCAGTGATGGGTCGTAAAAAAGGAGGTCCCTGATTTGTATTCTCATTAGTGAATTAAGGAAGGAAAGATCTGTCTTCTTACCTTGAACTGGCAGACGCAAGTCACGGTGTCGCCGATCCTTAAGCACTCTCCATCAAATTTACAGGTATTGGTGTCACAGAGAAAGAGATCATTTTCTCTGTCATCGTAACCTCAAACATAAAGGAAAAAAAGGGGAGGGGGAAATGTCTGTCAGCTTCCGTCTGGCAAGAGGAACTGTGCAGAGCAACTGCTTCCTAACATACGTGGCAGATGCCTAACCCCGTGTATATATATATAAACCCAGTGTGCAATCAAAGTATACTGTGTCTCATTCTTGCCCATGTTTTCCAAGGAGTTTGCAGTCCTTCCTTCCTCCTTCTCTTCCTCCTCCTCCTCTAGAAGCAGATCCCACTTCTTGAAAAGCCCCCTTAATAACAAAGATAAACCGGGCGGTGTGGTTTTTGTGATCGGCTGTCTGTTTCCAATGAAATCGATCGCCTCCAGGTTAATGGGTGTGTAGATCTTTATGTGTGTGTGGGGGGGAGCGGGTTGCCAGGTTCTCCACAAAGCTGCTGAAAGAAAACTGGGCTCCTCTCCTCCAGTTTTGTCAGGCAAGGCTAAAAGGTCTGGCTGAAAATTCATCTCATGGATGCTGGCTCAAATTTTAAACCTCAGCTAGTAGCCCTCCTGTTCGGAGAGAGTGCAACAAGGCAGGGAGCAGGACTGTAAGGAGCAGAACAGCCATCTTTGGGATCCAAATCCACTGAGGTATCTGTTGATTAAGATGCTCGTGTCCTTGGTTGTTATCTCAGGAAGGAAAGCATCATGCAGAGAGTAAAAGCAACTGACTGCACCTAACAACTCGCCTATTGGACTAGAGATGCCTATGGCACTGAGGCATAGCACTTAAAAAAATAAAACAACCAAACCTTTACTGATTTCAGTAACAGGGTTAATATCCAAGAGAGAGACAGAGCTGAGCTAAATATTACATTTGCTGAAAAGGCAAGTGCAATCTGTGAGAGGGAAGAAGCACTGGGTTTCCCACACTGGTTTGCATTCCCCTACTGGTTTGCATTCATTATTGATTTTATTTATTTTAAGAGTATTTTTACCCCTCCTTTCTCCTTGGAAAAGGACTCAAGGCGGCTTACAGTAATGAGGGATAATATACAGATTTGACTGTATAAGATAAACATACAGTACATGGGGAGAGAGGCGTACAGGTGAGGAATCGGAAGAATTTGATCCATATTGAGTGCGTATCAGCCCCTCCCCGTTGGAGAAGTGTATACCTTTTAAGACTCTGTTAAAAGAGTTAGACAGTACATTTCATGCGAATCACCAGCCACACCAAAACCCTGCAGGTGCATCTGGAAATCTTTCAAAGGATATACAGTATATATATATAGAGAGAGAGACATTAATTAAGAGATATGGGGGTACTGGTTTGGAAGAAAAGATGCTCCCTGAAGCATTTGCAGTCCACGGCGGTGTGGGGCAGCCCTGCACAACTAACTGGTCAACATGGCCATTTTTACAGAGCTCCAATTAACCTACTGGTCCCTGGAAAAAGCAAATAGACAGGGAGAGGCAGTAACTCCCTGCAGTCTCTTCTTTATTCAATTAGTACATTTCACATGGACTGCATCTGGCCGCCCAGTTAAAACCCATCAGATAAATAAGGGAAGCCTGTTTAATGACATCCTGCCAAAGGAAGAGAAGAGAGAAGTCTCCCTTCTCCAGGTTCAGACTGAATTTCGGAATCAACACTTCTACTCCAGTCCCCCCCCCTCCCAAAAGAAAACCCCAGAAAGGTTTCCAAAAGTTAGGGCAAGCAAGCAGGGAGCAGGGGGTAGTTAAACCACTGGAGCAGTTTTTTTTTAAAGGAAAATTAAAATAAATGTACAAAGGGACAGCTGTGGGCGGGTGCTGATCTGCCAGGCTTGCGGGTTCTTGGAAAGGAGACCCAGCTTTTCTGCAAGATCTCAGCGGCACTTCACAGCCTGATCGATGATGATGGCATTCCCACGTCTCCCTCTCTCTCCTCCTGCTCTGAACTTTTAATAGTTCGAACCGCGCACACACCACCAGCAGCGATCAAGAAGATCCGCCCTTCAGCACTGCGTGAGCCTAGCATCCTGGCTCCCAAAACTACACGAAGGGGCAAGAGATCGCCGTCTGAAGCCAATCTCAAGCAGAAGCCGCAGAGGGGGGGTGAGGAGGAAGGGTCGGCCAAGTGCCGGGGGGGGGACGCCAAACCTTGCGCATACTTCTTCTGCACCGGCCCTCCCGCCGCCCTCCCGCACGAAGCGCGACCGGGCCTTTTCCCCTGGGCGAGGGGCGCGCTTCTCCGGGGACGGCCAGATTCCCACCCACCCACCCCCGCCGCCGCCCACACCCCATCTCCTCGGGCTCTCCTTCCTCGGATGGGCGGCCCAAGCATCTTCCCGGAACCGCCTGGGCGCTCGCCCCCCGCCAGCTTACCGGAGCAATTCCAGCCGGTCGGCGTCTGGCAGTCACTTAAGGAGGTCGGGAAAGCGGCAAGTTTCAGCGGCCGGGCGAGGAGGAAGAGGAGCATCGGCGGCAGGAGCCACCAGCCCAAGCCCTCGCTCAGGGTCCAGCTGCCGCTGCCGCCGCTGCACTGCCGACTCGGTGCGGAGGATTCCCACCACACCATGACTTCTCTCAACTCCAACTCTGCGGCGGCGGCGGCGGCGGCGGGAAGGGACCGCTCCTGGAGGCGGGCGGAGCAGGGCTCTCCCTTGAATGCCGAGGCGGGAATGAGCGAGAGGCGGCAGGGGCGGACTTTTAACATCCCAGGCCCCCCAGGCAGCCGCCGCCGCCGCCTACGAAGAAGCACCCGGGTCCCGGCATGGCGCGGCGGAGGGGCGACGCGGATCCGGGGAGTTTCAGCAGCAGCAGCAGCCCAGGCAGCGGTACGATCCAGGGGCCGCCTGGCCCAGCGCGGGGAGCGGCAGGAGCAAGGATGGCCAGCAAGGCGGAGGAGACGAGGAAGAAGAGGAGGAAGAAGAAGAAGAGGAGGCTGGAGCAGCCGCTGCCATCAAGGACTGGCACCGAGCGAGTCACGACGGCGCGGCTCCGACGCCCAGGAGCCGCCGATGCCGATGCCGCCGATGCCGCCGCCGCCTCTCCTCCTCTGCCGCCCGCATCCCTCTGGCGTTGGGGAAGCAGCAGGTCCCTTCCGCCCGCCGGGGTCACGTGGCGCCGGCAGCGCCGGCCCTGATTGGGCGAGAGGGATGCAGGGCGCAGGGAGGGGAGGGAGGCGATGGGAGGCGGCGGCGGAGGGGCGGACGGAGCAGGGGGAGCGGTGTGTGTGTGTGTGTGTGTGTGTGTGTGTGTGTGTGTGTGTGTGTGAGAGAGAGAGAGAGAGAGAGAGAGAGAGAGAGAGAGAGAGAGAGAGGGGGGGGGGCCCGGCACGAGACGGCGATCAAGCGGCGGCGGCCCTCCACTCCCCCCCCCCTTTGGCGAGCCTAAAGGGGGATCATCCCGCAGGTAGAAGAAGAAGAGGAGGAGGAGGAAGGACGGGGTACTGGTGAGGGTCGCTCGAGGAGAGGGATGCGAGCCAACCACGGCTCCTCCCCGCCCGGTAACACCACCTCGCTTGGCCCTCGCCGCCGGATCTACGGCGAGAACCAGCTCCATCGGCCGCGGAAGTGTAGGCGCAGGGTCTCCGGGAGAGTTGCGCCGGGAGGAAGAGGTGCTTTCGGGTGGCTGCCGCCGCTGGCGCCTCCGCTGCCTCGCCTGCTCGGCCAAGCCGAAGCAGAAGGGCCCCCGGGCTGCGCTCCTCGCCTCGGATGCCCCGGGCGGAGCGCCCGAGGGGGCGGGGGGGGGGGAGTTGTGCGCGGGCGCCACGCCGGTGCAAGTGCGGTGAGTGTAGGTGGGAGTGGGGTGTGCGCGTGTGCGCGCACGTCGCGTTGGGGGGAAGGAGGCTGTGTTCATGGGTACATCGTTGCACTCCCGCCGCCACCCCCACCCCTCCACACACTCCCCATTCTGCAGCGGGAGTGCTGGCACACCCTGGTTGGATCCTGGCAAACCTCCTCCGCCCTGTCGTGGATGGCTTCACGAAAATGGCAGGGTGACAGGCGGCGCGCGCCTGCTCACGAGGAGGGCCGCCCGTCCGGAGCCCACGCGCAGCGCTTTCCGGAAGGCGAAGGGGCCAAACGGCCACCGCTTATTTAAAGCCCGGTTGGGGGCGAGGAGGAAAGACGCCGGAAGAGAGCCGCAGATCGGAGGCGGAGGTGGCGGCGGCAAGAAGCGCCCCTTCCAGAGGTGAACCTCGGACTGTCGCCAGGCGCCCTTTCAGGCCTTTGGGCCAAGCCAGCCCAGCGCAACTTGAAGCGGCGGCGGGGAATCGATCCCGGAGGATCCCGAGGCGTGGCCCGGCGGAGGAGCCTTTATTCCTGGTTATATTCGCCAACACGGCACTCGTTCCGACCCAGGGGAGAGCCAACCCTTGTCCTTCTCCAAGCTCCTTGGGAAGCTGTGAACTCCCAACCCAACGCCGAGCGGTTAGAGAGTGGGTGCCCGCCCCCTCCTCACTTAATTCTCTCTCTCTCTCAGTCCAAGTTCATGGAGAACAAGGGTTAGAATAATGGCTATCATGATGGATGCCTCAGGACAACCTCCGGGTTGGAGAGAAAGGCAGGATCTCTCTCAATGCCATTTGCAGGGAATCCTAAGCAGGTGAAGACATCTGCTTGGGAATACCCTGAAGCAAATGGTGAGCTACTGTGTGTAAGACAGGATGAGCTTGTGGTGGCCTGTTCCATCAAGGCCCTTCTTATGTTCTCTCTCTCTCTTTCTCTCTTTTACGGCCCCCTTCCTTCGGTTTTGTCCGGCTTCCCCAGTGTTGGCGCCCTTCCCGCGTCCCTGGTTCCCCTCAGCGATATTAGGGTGCCCAGAGCAGTGTTTCTTTCAGACAGTTTGCTCCTGGGGAAGGGGGACATTTCGGAGATGCGAGGGGGCAGGGGTAGGGGCACATAATATAAATTTAAAGGAATTTTAAAGGATTTCTCTCCCCCCCCCCCAGCAAGTCCACTGCCTGAAAGAAACATTGCCAGAGAAGGGGCTGGCTCCTGCAGTTCCCTCGCCCGCAATCCTCCTTTGGGCGAAGGCCAACGCCGCGCCTCAGAGGATGCAACTGGAGAGGCGGGAGAGGAGGAGGAGGAAGAGGAGGAGGGGAAAAAGAGGCGCGAAATCTCTCGGCCTCGCCCCACGCCCCACCCGCCGGTGATGAAGGACCAGCTTCTCTCTGCTCATCACCTCCATCATCCTCCTGAGCGGAAGAGAGGGAGATTCCTCCGCACCTTTTCCAGAGAAACATGACACGTATTTCGTGGATTCCCTGTCTTTCGGCCAGTCCACAGACACGCACTCTCTTTCGGGCACCCACTTGCCCCGCGGCCATTAAAAACGCCCTCTTGCCACCTTCTGCTGCCTCCTTGCTCCGCCAAGCCTCTATTTAAAGAAATAAATAAATCACACACACACACAGGCGCTCTTACAGAAAAGCACCGGCGCGGTCGAACGGAAGCCAGTCCTAGGCAGATCCAGTCGCTTTGGGAAGTAACCGCTGCGGAGCTCTGTAGCCGCAGCGGCTTCGTTCAGGCCTTTAAAAGGAGACGGGGGGGGCGGGCTGAGAACGTTTATAGTAGGTAGCTTTTAAAAAGGAAAGGCGTGTTATCCAAAAGCCAAAGAGGGCGGCTGCGGTTGCTGTTGAGGGGCCCCTAAGCCGAAGTAGAACCTGAACCCGTCTTTCGGTCTTGGAGTTTCCCTGGCTGTGTAGGGAGTTCGACCCCTGCCTCCCCACCCCCCGCCAGGATCTAGCCACCTAGATTGTGGGCGGAGATTTCCCACCCAGATAAACCAAACCCGTCAAGGATTCCAGGGGGGAGGCTGCTGCCAGTAATGGGCCGTGTGCTCCAAAGAAAAGAAAGGAAAAAGGGAGTTGGTGAGAAATACAAGAAGAAGAAGAAGAAGAAGAAGAAGAAGAAGAAGAAGAAGAAAGGAGGAGGAAAAGAAGAAGAAAGAAGACAAGGAGGAGAAGAAGAAGAAGAAGAAAGGAGGAGGGGAGGGGAGAAAAATAAGAAAGGAGGAGGGGAGGGGAGGAGGAGAAAAAGAAGAAGGAGAAGAAGAAGAAAGGAGGAGGAGGAGGAGGAGAGAGGTGAGTCTTCAACAAAACATGACCAAAGGCAAAAACGGGCAAAGAATGAAACCGTCAAGGTGGCCGGAGGTCCCCACCTGCGCAACGTGTAAAGGGGAAGAACCAAGGAACAAGAGAGAAAAGACGCGCCACGGTTGTGTCGCCCCTGCCGGCTGACGGAGGAAATACCTACATGCGCCCTAACTATAAAAGCGCCCCGGAGGGGAACCGGGGATGTGGCATTTGCTCTGCCTGCTCCTTTTGTTTGATCGCTGTCGTCAAGACCTCTACAACACCAAACTCCTCTGGTGAAGCTCACGGGCCGGCCTTGCCGCTAAGCGACGAGAAGAGGCCGCCGTCGACTTAGGCGCTCTGGCAACAAAGCACATCCGAAATGCTTTAATCATGTACAGTATCATGCTTTTAATTCTGTAGTGCCCGGGATTTTATTTTGTTTCATTCAGTTATTATTATTTGTAAATCTCACTTTCCCAAATCTACTCCCCACCTCTGGTGGCGACTGTGAAGCTGGATGGGGGAGGGGAAAGATGTTGGCGCCGCCGCCCATCGGGTGTTGGTGCCTCTGGACCAGAAACGTAGGGTTTTTTTGGGGGGGGGGCTCCACCGTTCACCCCAGCTCCTGCCAACCTAGCAGTTTGAAAGCATGGAAATACAAGCAGATAAATAGGAACTGCCCTAAAAAGTGGGAAGACAAAACAGTGTTTCTTTGCAGCCATGCCGGCCACGTGGCCACGGACTTGCACAACACTGGCTCTTCGCTTGAACATGGAGATGAGCACCGCGGACTAGCACACATGTGTGTGGGGAGCCTTTATCTTTTTATCCCTGCTCAGGACTGAGAAGGGAGAGCGACGTCATCTCTCTCTCTCTCTTTTTTTTTAAATTTGCATCTAAAATACTGGGCCTTGCAAGGAAAAAAAAAAAGACTTTTTTGTCGACGACGGGAGGATTGTTTCTTGGGTACCCAGCCTAGAGAGAGCGCTGCCGAAGAGAGCTGACGCACCGCCATGTGGCAGGAGCACATCAGTCACGGGCGGCTGCGTTATAGAAACAGGGGAGGAATGAAGGAAGGGTCCCTCCCTAAACGAATCCCTCAAGTCGGAGGCTGTGTCAGCGCTGGAAGAGGGTGGAGGAAGCGGATCACAAGATCCCTTAGGAGGGTGGGGGTGGGGGAGAGGTTCCTGAGTCAGAACGTTTTGGAAGGGGTGGGGGACGGTTTTTATTTTTATTTTTTAAAACCATCTGGTTCTGGGCTTCTAAGCAGGGAAAGGCAAGGCTGCCTGAGAGACTTGAGCTGACTTCTAGCATTTGAAAACTAAACTCCCTAGAGTTATCTTGTAAGTATAAAGATGGATCACTTGCATTGAGGAGACCCTGGATCTCACTTGGGTTCTTGTGATGGTGGACTTAAAAAAAAGAAAAAGAGGACATACATTGCATCAACATTAAATAACTTGAGTTTATAATTTAACCCCTCTGTAAAGTATTTATACCCCATGCTGTAGATCTGCTGCATGTCTCCTATGCACCTGTGTGGACAGCTGTGGGCAGAAATGGTGGTGAATCAGATGCTTCCCTGAAAGGAGAAGTCTGACTTTTGTAGCTTAACTTGTCTGGAGCTGATCTCTGAAAGTGAATACACCCAGAATCCAGTGCAGATGGTAGTTTGGCAAGCTGGTTAGGATTATACCAGTACAGTGGAAGTGTCTGGATTTGAATAAAGTCTATCTATCTATCTATCTATCTATCTATCTATCTATCTATCTATCTATCTATCTATCTATCTATCTATCTATCTATCTATCTATCTATCTATCT
>JAHTLZ010003542.1:3592221-3610270 GCA_023846285.1 Phrynocephalus versicolor
TTTCTTTCTTTCTTTCTTTCTTTCTTTCTTTCTTTCTTTCTTTCTTTCTTTCTTTCTTTCTTTCTTTCTTTCTTTCTTTGAAGCATGGAACCTAAGTAGGGATTTGTGTCTCCACATGTCACTGCAACTTTCTTTTAAACTCTACCCTGTATTAGATCCCATTTTTCCTGCAGATAGCTGGCTCGGTGAGTTGTGTATCTGGCTGTGAAGCCAGAGGTAGGGAATTTCAATCCTTTGCTGGGCATCTCAAGAGCAGCCAGCTTGGGTGGCCTTGGGCAAGCTGCACAGTCCCAGGGCACCTCCAGAAGAAGGGAATGGCCAACTACTTCTTACTACTGTCTACCAGGAGAACCTTGAAAGGGGTCACCATTAGTCAGAACTGACCTGAGTGGCATACCAATACAGTAGGACCTCCATATCCAATGATTCAGTTATCCACGGTTGGCAGAGGAAAAAAATTCAAGAATCCAGCAGCCACAAAGCAAGCTATTGTCACAAACAGCAGCTGTAAAGCAAGCTATTGTCACAAACAGCAGCCATAAAGCAAGCTATTGTCTCAAAACAGCAGTCATAAAGCAAGCTACTGTCAGGAAACAGCAGTTTGGGGGTGGGTGGGCAGGTGTTCTCTCTTATCCATGGCTTTCAGTATCCACGGGAAGGCCTGGAACCAATCCCCAGCGGATACCGGGGTCCTACTGTATTCTTATTTTCTGTGGTTAGGGCATATCTAACCATGTAAAGAGCAAGACACACATTGATCTTACAACCTTGAAAACTTTGTATTTCTGGCCAGACACAGCTCAGCAAAACTTTAGCAGCCTTCCTGCTTTTAATTCTGAAGGCGCACTAGTACTACTCCCAGTAGAATTATGTGGTTAATAATTTACATTTCCGGAAAAACTACAGATGATGTTTTCCCTCTGTTTAGGCCTGGTTTTCTCAAGCGTGTGAGCTTATGGCCCTAAGGGGACACACAAGGAAGCATTATGTTGGTTATGTATTCAATAGCCTGATGATAGCAAATCCACTTGCTGTTTCAAATGGGCTTTTTTCTGAGGCACATTGGCAAAGTGGCATCATAAGACTTGATGGCTTGCTCTCCATTTGACAGAGTTAAAAGTTCCAATTGCCATGAACACGTTCCAGATTCCCATGGAAGTCTGTGACTAAATTCTGAATGAACTGCGTTTCTGTGAACCGCACGCCTCTGGAGCCAAGCATCATGAAGGAGAACAATCATTGTTGTGCTCAGTGGGGAGACACATTCCCTGGCCTTAAATTTTATGACTCAGAAAGAGAAGGTTAGTAGTAGAAGCAATTTAAGCCTTCCAAAGCATTAGGGAAAACAATCCAGAGTGTATTAGCTCTAATCAGGCAGCTGGTTCTAAAGCTGTTATCAAATGGCCAGCGATTTACTCTGATATTAATGAAATAGGGCATGGGGTTTAGCTTTAATAGTAGTAGTTGAACAGGACATATCACTGGGCATGCTTTTTTGGGTGATGGCGGAGTCAAGTAGTATGACCAACTGGCCACTTGGAATGTATTTTCCGATCTAACTGCTATCCAAATACACTGGACCCTTGTATAACAAACGGTTTGTATAACATAAAATTTGTACAACATAAAAGTTCCGGAAATAGGGGAAATTTGCTTAACAGAATTGCCTATGGAGTGAATCCATATAACATAAAAATGCTTGTGATTAGGGATTACTCTGTTTTCAATGCATTCCTATGGGAAATTTGTATAAAGGAAAATTTGCTTAACATACTTTCATTTGGAACAAATTAATTCCTTTGTATTTATTATTCACTATTATGCTTTCATATATTTAACATTTTATATTATTTATTGAAATCTTTTTCTTTTGTTTCCTTGGCATAAGGATTAAAAAGACTGATGTCTTACTAACTAATCAGCCAAGGAGATGCTTCTCTGTCTGTATCCATACTTATTAGATATGTCTGTGAAGATTCTCAGTCATCCAGGTGAGTTTATCTGGAAGTTGAGTCATGGCTACTGGACTTCTTTTTTGAGAGATAGAAACGTTTCGCTGTTCATCCAAACAGCTTCATCGGTCTGAATACAGCTGGTGCAAATCCTGACTCTTATAGGCAGCTTTGACCTCTAGATAAGG
The DNA here is from genome assembly GCA_023846285.1 of Phrynocephalus versicolor. NCBI lineage: Eukaryota > Metazoa > Chordata > Lepidosauria > Squamata > Agamidae > Phrynocephalus > Phrynocephalus versicolor. Next base: position 3,594,362 of record JAHTLZ010003542.1, read on the forward strand.
AGGAAAAATGTAGAATTGTTACTCTTGTGCTTTCATTCCCTGGGGCAAATAGTAACTGTAAAACTCTCCCAACACCCATCATTAGATTAATGACACATTTCTGTTCTCCATTGGCCTCACAGGTATAACCATACAGTTGTCACTTCTTTTTTTAGCCATGGAGGTCAGAAGACTGTTCATTCCCAAGTTTTTGAGAAATCCAACTCATTATGGTTGCTGTAAGTCAGATGTGAAAAACATACTGTCAAACCTATGCCCCTTGGATGCCATCTTAGTGTGAGGTGCCCCTTTCAAATAGGCATGGATGTTTCATTTTGGAAGTGGTCTGGTTCTGAAACAAAATGCAAAGAGCACAGCTGGTGTTCAGAACCGTACCAACCCTCCGGAATGAATTCAGCCAATCCCTTACCTTGCATTGGGCTCATGTGGGGTTAAACTCCAAAGAGGATGAAGCTTCTGACATCATATTTCCTTCTCCCTGGCACTGGCCAATCAGGAGCTGTGCAGGGAAATGCATCATTACACCTCCCTGTCTTGTTGGCCAGCCCCAGGGAGAAGGAAAGATGATGTCAGAGGCTTCTTCCTTGTTGGAGTTTAGCCCTGCATGACCCCAGACCAAGATCAGGCTTGGTCTGGTTCCAAACACCATCTGGGCTCTTGCATTTCATTTCCAACATGAAATGTCCATGCCTCGTGAGCCAATCCTGTGTCTCGTTCTAGTTCCTGACTCTTCCTGAGGCATTTGTTCCTGCTATATCAGTTATATTTGGTGTGAGTGTTTGGATATGTTGGAGGCAATGGCTGTTAGTTTTAGGGCATGTTCTCTTCACATAAGAACATAAGAAGAGCTGTGCTGGATCAGGCCAAAGGCCCATCTAGTCCAGCTTCCTGTATCTCACCATATCTCAAATGTGTCCAGGAGTGCACGAGACTAGACATCTATCTCTTCATACCATTCCCCTGCACCTGGTCCTTGAAGTACCCCAGCATTAAGCCTGGTGATTACACATCTCCATCGTGGTTTGTAAGTTACCTGTGATGGACTTCTCCTCCAAGAATCTGTCCAATCCCCTTTTGAAGGCATCCAGGCCAGATGCCTTCACCACATCCTGGGGCAGGGAGTTCCGCAGACTAATAACATGCTGGGTTTAAAAAAAATCTTTTGTCTGTTCTTACTCTCCCAGCCCTCAATTTGAGTGTATGTCCCCTAGTTCTGGTATTTTGTGAGAGGGAGAAGAGCATCCCTCTATCCACTTTACTCATGCCCTGCATAATTTTGTACATCTCAGTCGTATCCCCTCTGAGGCACCTTTTTTCCAGACTAAACAGCCCCAAATGTTTTAGCCTTTCCTCATAAGGGAGGTCCCCCACCGCAGTAATCATTTTAGCCGCTCTCTTCTGCACCTCGAAGCAAGTCTGTTAAGCGCTGACACCAGGAAGCAGAGCTTAGAAATTGTGGATTGATTTGCACATCAGGAAACCAGAGGGGCCTGCTCTTGATTTTGAGATTGGTGGCATCCATCAGACAAGCTGAAAACACAATTGTTTGCAAATAAAAAAAAAACTTAAACCAAGTGTATAAAGCATTCAAACTGTGAACAATCTAATATAAGGGCTTTTTAAATGCTGTGTACTGGTGTGAGATATTATTTGGAATATAAGAAGGTGATTAGTACCATGCAAATATAATGCCAAAGCAATCTCCCTTGGATATCAAACTTGTACACAAAATCCATTTTAGACCCTTACTTTCTCAAGCCCAGCAGTGGCTTAGTGAATTGAACAATTCATTGACTTATGGCCCTCGGTTTTCAAAAGATAGGAATGTCTGATAGCAGTGCTTTACTGCCCAAGCGACATCGGATGGTTATGGCACCATTCTGATAAAGCACTTTGATTAAACAAAAGGATTTAGACATTACCCTAATCTGGACTTTACTTACAAATGATATCTCCAGGGATTTGTTTGCAATATCCCTGCAGTTCTTAAGAAAATAGCTTAGATCTATGCGTTGGTGACATGTACCGTGGTATATGTGTGCGTGTTTAAAAAAGATTTACCGCATGATTTGGGGTTTCAGCTGCACCGTACTTGCTGTGAAATAAATTCTATTATACCCAAAGGAACTCAGTGCTATTGAGCTGATTTAGGTTTGGTCTCTTGCAATGGTAGCATTCACATTACAAAGTATAAGGAGGGGCTGTGTTCACAATCTGTCTCCCCCTTCGTACAAGGACAGAGGATTTTAATAGAATTTTATAACAGATTTAAAGCCCACTTGTTTGGCTTCGCAAAGGGGCCAAACGTAAAGGACTCTGACCTATTTGGTGAAGAGGCTGTTGGGTAAGAGAAATGGAAAGGTTATCCACATGAAACCTTGGACAAGCGAGGCCAGCTGTGAGGAGGACAATATTGGCCCAAAACTACTGAAAAAAGCTACTGGAAAAACTACTGGAAATAAAAACAACTATGGATTTGGGCTAAATCTCCCACAATAACGTATACAGCATGGCTGTGGAGTTCCTCTTTTGGACAGGGCTTGGGCTGAATGGCCCTGCTGGAGTCCCATCCAAAGCTCAGCTGGGGGCCCTTGTCCACCCGAGGAAGGAACACAGAGCTGCAAGCTTTGGCCAACTCTTGGAGGAAGAGCGTTCATCTTTCAGAGGCCTCCTCATCTCTTCTTAAGAAGTGTTTCTCTAGAGCTGAGCACAGTGCCCCTAGGGTAGGCATGTCCAGATGTTTTGGACCACAACTCCCACAGTCCTTTGCCACTGGCAATCTAAGCTTAGTATTCTGGGAGTTGTGGTCCAAAACATCAGGAGAGCCAAAGTTTGGACACACCTGCCCTTGGGCTTGTAGTCAGGCTTGTGCTTTTATCCTTGGCTGAGGGTGGTTATTCAACCTCCTTCTCGGGCTCAAGGATAGACCCACATCCTACCTGGAGCTGTACTTCCTGGGCCTACAAGAGTCCAGGCTCTTAGTATCAAGAAGTTTCTTCTCCTTGACAAAGTCCAGAGGGTTCTGGACTCCTCCAGCTGGGTGTTTTTGATCCAAGGTGTATTTTTAATACATAAAGTTGCCTTTTCTAGGCAATTAATAGGTTAATCTAAACCTAAGAGCAGAGGGAACAGGCTAGCCCCTTCTCTCCAAGGCTGCTCTCAAACATGGAAGGAAGGAAGGAAGGAAACATTCTGCTTCTATACTGCCCCATAGCACTTCAAGCATTCTCTGGGCAGTTTGCAATTTAATTATGTAGGCTACACATTGCCCCCTCTCCCAGCAAGCTGGGTAGTCCTTTTATCGACCTTGGAAGGATAGAAGGCTGAGTGAACCTTGAGCCTGCTACCTGGGATTGAACCCCAGGTCATGAGCACAGTTTTAGCTGCAGTACAGGCATTTAACTATGGCACCATGGAGAGTTAAACCCAAAGAAGGGAGCATTCTGTACCAGTGGGGACCCTCCATACCATCAAATCATTTGAAAAGAAAAGCATGTTCCTGATTGCGATTGCATGGCGATCCCATACAGAAAGCCTGCTGACTCCTATTTATTTAGTTCTCTGCATAGGATAGTCATAAGGGCAGGAGGAGCCACAACAGTTAAGCATAATCCTTTTGCTACCTGTCTGCCTCTCTGACCACTTCTCAGATACAGTGGTATCTTGTATAAAGGAATTAATTCGTTCCAAATGAAATTATGTTAAGGAAATTTTCCTTTATACAAATTTCCCATAGGAATGCATTGAAAAGACAGTAATCCGTAATCACAACCATTTTTATGTTGAAAAGTTTTGCCCCATAGACGATTCTTTTAAGCAATTTTTTCCAGTCCCAGATTTATTTATGTTATACAAACTGTTTGTTACACAAGGGTCCACTGTAATCATATTTAGGAATGGGCACCAAATGGAAAATGAAATGCTCTTTTATTGTTTCATTACCTAATGAAACAAAATGAAACGAATCGAAACAGGGAAGCAGCTTTTTGTTAGTAATGAAATGAAAAGGCCGTTTTTTTTGTTTAAAACAAACCAATTCATTTTGCTGTAAAACAGCTCCCTGAGTCCCAGAGGCACCAAATTTGGTGCCTCTGGGACCCACAGGACCTGTTTTATAGAGTAATAAATCGGTTCATTACTGTTTCATTTCGTAGGATTTTTTAAAATTCATTTATAACAAAACGAATCATGGGGAAACGAAGTGAAATGAAACACAATTTTTCCGTTTCATGCCCACCCCTAATCATATTCCAAAAAGTTGCATTCAACAGGTGTGGATGCTGCTTTAACGGAACACTGCTGCTGCTGCTGCTGTGTGTGTGTGTGTGTGTGTGTGTGTGTGTGTGTGTTGCTGTTGGCTTCTCACAGGAAATTCTACTTGCGCTATCCCAAACACACTGACGCTTCAACACAAATAGCCATTAGCAACTGTGCTTTGTATTCAATTACCTTGATTTGCCTCTCGTTTCCTATTGATTGTGTTTCTCCCCCCTCACCAGTGACCCAGTGACCCCATTGGAATTCTACTCTGGTGTAATTGAGACCAAAATTAGGCCCAATAGTTTTATAAAAAGCACACAGATGCTTCCTAATGAGTCTGTTAGAAACAAAGCAATAACAAAATAACAATCAAGGACTTTTAATTGTGCCACTTGGTGTAGGGGAAGAACATACCATTTACTCTATACCCTTCTGTCTCTGTGTGTGTGTTGTGTCGTTACAGTTGTGACCGACTCTTTGCGACTCCATGTCTATGGAGTTTTCTTGGCAGGAATACTGGAGTGGATTGCCAGTTCCTACTCCAGGCGCCTACAACACCTGGTGTTTCCTGGTGGTCACCCATCCAAGTACTAACCAGGGCCGACCCTGCTTAGCTTCCAAAATCTAGGCAGCTTCTATACCCTTGTGCTTTGCGATAAAGTCAGATGAATACTTTGCCCACTTCTGTCCTAGCTATTGTGTGCAGAGAGCTAACTAAGCTGGACTGCCACTCACAAAGTGGCATCAAGCGAAGGGAAAATCCCAGAAGCTGACTCCTTTTCATGAGTTAACTTCTTCTCACCCAAACACAAAGTAGATGTCGGGGCTGCTTTTCAAGAAGTGTGAACGGTTGAGAGCAAAGGTAAACCCTCTTGACTGCTGCTACTGATATTGTCAACCTTCAGGCTGCCCTTTGCTATGTAAACCTTGACATCCATTATTCAGAGTGGCCTTTGTTGCCAGATGGTGCAGGATACACGTCTAAGAAATAAATATAATAATAATAATAAAAGCAGACATGATATTGAGCAGCAACCACCTGGGCATGTCCTGGCATTTTGGATTGTGGATACAAAAGCTCAATATCTTTAATTTTATAAACAGGAGTGTTTGGGTGGGGGATTTTTTGAGAAAGGAATTGACCTTCCTCCCCTCCCCCAACAAGAAGTTAAAATATACGTACAGTACACACAAATTCTAACAGAAGCGTATAAAGTGCTGGAGGATTCTAGAAGATGAGCACCTGATCTGTATCGTGGTTTTTCGGAGAGGACAGAAGCAAGTATAACTGGATTGTGGATGTAATCCTTCTGTTCAAAGATATTTTTAAGTCCTGTTTTGGCCTTAGTGAAATGGTGAAGGGAAACCACGAGTGAGTGCAACACATCCAGTGGAGAAATATACATTCCTTTTAACCTCTCGGGTAAACTAATTTTGTCATGTCTGCTCAGGAGAACATAGCTTAGAAAGCTATGCTCCAGTTTCCACTGGGGATTGGTTCCAGGATAACAAAAACAGTGGATAAGAGAGAACAGCCCCCCCCCCAAAAAAAACCCTGCTATTTTGTGACAGTAGCTTGCTTTATGGCTAAAGTTTTATGACAGTACTGTAGCTTGCTTTGTGGCTGCTGAATTATTTAATTTTTTCCTCTGCCAACTGTGGATAACTGAATCAGCGGTTAATGAATCAGTGGATACGGGGTCCTACTGTAATGGAAATGGCGAGCTTGGGAGTTTGCAATTATTGCCACTGGAGACCAAGGCCAAAATCATCCATACCATTTAAAAGTAAGACAGTGAAGAAGCCCAGGGAGAAAATTCAACTCATTTCTAAAGCAGTGTTGGTTGTGAGCCTTACAAATACCACAGCCAGGCAGCCAGCCAGCCAGAATGGCACAAAAGTGGGAGCTTCATAAAGTAAATCCTGAACTCTCGTTAGAGCAAAAATGAGTTAAGTGAGGGAGATAGTATGGAATTTTTTAAAAAAATATATAGAATTATAAAAAAGACAATATTTCTGGGGAAAGGAGGGGTGTTAGTAAGAAGAGGTGAAAATGTAACAAGATGGCTCAGTAAAGGAAGCCACAGTTTGTTTGTAAGACTGAGCAGAACTTACTGGTGAAGGCAACATGGTTAGGAAGAGGAAGGGGGGGGCAGAAGGGTGCATTTGCCCTGGGGTGCGCAGCATCTGGGGGCACCGGGAGGTGGAGCAGGAGGAGGAAGCCATGCACCCTCCCACCAGCAGTCCTCCTTTCCTCCGGCTAAGGCTTGCTGATGAGACCCCCTCCGCTGCCTCTGCCACTGCATGGCAAGTGAGTGGCGAAGCAGGCAAGCAAGGCAGGGAGCACGGTGGCCGTGGCGCCAACCTCCTCCTCCTCCTCCTCCTCCTCACCTTGCTTCGGGCACTGTGGAAGTGGTGTAAGGTGTGCATGCCCCCATCCCGTGCCCACAGCATTGGGCCCCTGTTGCTGGGTGGGTGCAATGCAGGGGCGGCGGCAGGGGGAGCACAAAAACGAACGTTGTCTCCAGCCGCTCCAAATCCTTGCTACACTTCTGAAAAAAGAACCGCTTACACGAGATGCTGTTGGCTTGCAAGATCTGAACAGAGCTGTTCATGCAGGACAGTTTGGAGGTCATTAAAATAATATAGCCACTACACATCAGAAGTGACTTGATGACACATATCTTTTGAGGGTTTTTCTCGTATTTACCAGACAATGATATTGTGACAAGATGGGTAGAGGACTGAAACTTGTGACATGATTGATTGAAATTTATGTGAATGATTGAAATTTATGACATACACCAAAGCTCGGCCAGGACCATCCCCAGGCACAAAGGGGGGGGGGGAGAAGCCAGTCATTTCAGAGCTTCAATGAGTGAGCCTCTGGATATCTGATGCCTATTATGATTATTTTTTTACAAAAACATCTTTTAAAATATTTTGACAACTAGGTACAGGATCAATTTCCCAGTGCAAAGGCCAGTTTGGCCAGGAAATAGTTAAAAAGTTCTCCTGAGAATCACTTAATTGGGTCCTGACGGACAGGGTGAAAAGTTCAGATTGTCCCCAAACCTGCCTGGAGCTGATATCCCCTTTGACAATTTGTGTCAAGAGCCTGGTGTCATAAATCTGGAGATAATGCTTAATATTATTGCCTAGAAACAGTAATAGACACAGAACCATTAACCATTAACGAAGGGATGACCTAGAAGGCCAGATCCACCCACCCATGGACTTTGGAGGGACATGTCCATTCCTGTGACTCCCATCCCCTTCAAAATCATTCTGGATGCCTTGAGGCCTCTTTCCTGGAGGCCTCTTTGGGAATGTATAACCCAGAGATCCAGAGCCCAAATTTCACCAAAATTACAGGGCTTGTAGAGAGAGTCTGGGGAGCTTCTCTGCATTATTGGTGTCTCTTGGTGCTTGGGGGCTGTTGTGTAGTGTAGGGTTTCAAATGCAAAAAACAAAAACAAAAACAAATTGATGAATCGATTTGTCAGTTTGTAAAAAAAATTGTAAATTCTTTATTCATGATTTTGCAGCCTTGACAAATCATGAATCGAATTGGATTGCCATTTTTTCTGATTTATGCCCATCTCTAATATATCTATATTGTGTTTTTATTGTGTATGTGTGTGTGTGTGTGTGTGTGCGTGTGTGTGTGTGCGTGCGTGCGTGTCACTACTTTACGAATCCTGATTATTCCCTTATATCTGTATGAGACTTGGATAGACAAAGGGTTTGAAGTAATTAAATTATTAATTTTTATTGTTTATTTTAACATGTTTGTATATCACCAGTCATTTTACTGTACAAATAAAATCCCCAAATGGGATGTCCAAATTATGTATGCTGTTCCTAATAATGCTGGGGGAGGGGTTGTATCTCTGATGGTGCTATTTTTGAGATCTGCAACTGCTTATAATACTGTGTGAAATTTCTTGACATTGTTCTGAAATCCCTAAAGACTATAGGAAACTGTTGCTTCATCCAGAAGTGAAATGTTTTGATTGGCAGGTCTCTGTATTTTAATAGCCCCCCCCCCAATTCTTTAGCTTCAACGCTGACATCGAACTGCAATATCAGTGATCCAGATATTTATTTTCTTTCTTTCTTTCTTTCTTTCTTTCTTTCTTTCTTTCTTTCTTTCTTTCTTTCTTTCTTTCTTTCTTTCTTTCTTTCTTTCTTTCTTTCTTTCTTACTTACTTACTTACTTACTTACTACTACTACTACTACTACTGCTACTAAAAAATCTATACCTATTCATAAATGAATACCAGGCCTATCTGACTCTTTTCTGTCCTCTTTTTGATTATATGATTCCACCCTGATAACAGACCTCATATTGAGGGACCCAGAATGAACCCAAGCCATTAGATAATGAACTGAGAAACATTCTTGCGGCCAGGGCAAGTGTCCGTGCAAAGGTAGCTCTCTGTATAACAGTACGCGGTGGGTGTATAAACGTTGTATCTGGCCTTCATGCACAAGCTGCCATTTGCTTGTTTTGTCTATGTTTCAGTGGATCTTGGTTCTATTTCATTTGTTGCAATGTCTCCTGCTTTTACTGGCTGTGTCACTCAGGAAGGGCTAAAAGCAAGCAAGCAAGTGGTTATTACTGTGGGCAGGGGATGTGTTATGTGCCATGAATAAACAAGAGACTGGGAAGAACAGGATAAGAGAGAAAGACTTTCATAATGAAGACAACCTTATTGTCAGAACATGCAAGAAAGGGGCAAAAATGTGACAGCAGTTGGTGTCAAAACAGCAGGGATCTCAAACAATCCATGGGCTTGTATCTTTATACAGACCACAATGATATGTTAGCTGCATGCGCAGCAAGACAGTAAGTGAACAAAATAACTGCGTTTTTCAAGTGGAAAATCATTTGCTCATTCAGCGCAGTGGCCTTTTCTAGAATTTATAGACGAAGAAGAAAAAGAAGACCCTTACAAGGAATTGTTACACATATTCCCTGTCCTCCGTCGTCATGGGGCGTAAAAGGACATTTGCCACATTTTTAAATTGGATTCAACTCTTTGAATACACTTTAAACATTTGCACCATGTTGCTCTTGTTTTTAAAAGGAGGGCATTTGTGTGGTGCTCTGGATGAACCCCCAAACAGCGAGTCCTTTTCTCGTTAATTTGAACCCTTGGCCTGCCAGCCCATTTCCTGTAAAAAATGAGGCCAGCGAGAGTGGCTTGGATTTATTCTGAGTTGCCTTTCAGGAAGGGAGGGGCGTTGAGTTCCCTTTGTGGGCGGGATTGTGATGAAACCGAGGTCCAATCTCGGGTAGAAGCAGAAGAGCCAGTGTCCAAAGGCAAGCCCTGCAGCTCCCTGAACTCTCTTCCATGGCGTTATGACGGGGGCTTCCTCTCCGAACATCCTCTCCTGCCACTCTGACAGTGGGAGTATATCCAGGAGTAGAGGTGCACATGGGCAAAGGTAGCATCTAAGGCAGTTACTTCATGGCCTTCTTTGTTCCACGACTAGTTTTGTACCATGACAGCATTGGTTGCGATCACGTGGTTTTGTCCCTGTTTCAGTGTTCCCATGGTTGTGATAACTTGTCTAGTGACAGGTGTTACCTCACAGTCTTGTACCGTGATAAACACTGAATTTGTCTAGCTTCCTTTTTCCTTTTTGGTGGTGGTGGGGGTTTAAAAATTCTTTTTCAATATTTTGCTTCTGAAAAGTCAAAATCTTTGCAAGCAGGAAAGGAGTCTGTGGCTCGTCTGGCTAGCTTTCACTTTCTCCACATGGCCGCACTGGAATGCTCTGGGTAATAGCCTTTGGTTTTCTTTGTTCTTTATTCCTTTTGCTTGCTAATTAATTGCCTGTTGGTGTCCCTCTTGCCTGGCTTTGAAGTTTAGTTTCTTTTATTGGTATTTAACAGAGGAGGGCAAGGGGGTGGTGATCATCTGGGGTGGGTGGGCACTTTGAACGTAACACCCAACCCAGTGCCTGGGACACAGTTTTCTGAGAGAAACGAATGTTTTGTAGCGTGACAGTTGTTACCTCACGGTGTCTTGTGTCAGAACAGAAAACGGGAACAAACCGGGACAAGGAAATACCCTACCCCAGCACCAGGTACAGATTTGTCTCACTTAGCACCTGTTCTACGGGCGTAGTCAAGACAAATTTCAGCTGTTGCACGACAGACGTGAAGTAAGATGTTTTTGTACCGCTCTGAAGCACAACACTTAGAGAGACAAAACGGACGTGAAGTGATCGCCATTGTCAAAAGCATGCAGAGCATAATGGCCATTTGAAAGGGAAAGGTACAGTTCCTTACATTTAGGTGCATTGGAGGCTGTCCCCCGCCCCATGTTCAGTATTCATCTGGTGCAGGCAAACATTTTCTCTCTCTTGCTAGGAATCAAGTTGAGCTAGAGAAAGAAGGTGTGCCATCTGCATGGAACATCTGCTCATGAATACACAGAATTTGAACACATCTGACATACCAGCCTCAACAGGGGCTGGAGCTTGATACCATGGAGAGAAGACTTCCCTAAGCACATAGCTAAGCAGAATCAAGGTGGAAATGCATCTTCCTGGGATACTGTAATGCCTAATCGGAATTTGTTGTCTCAGAAGGCATCCTTCAATTTTATAAAATGTTCTGCTTCTATACTGCCCTATAGCACTTCAAGTACTCTCTGCACAGTTTACAGTTTAATTATGCAAGCTACACATTCCCCATCCCCCAGCAAGCTGGGTACTCATTTTACTGACCTCGGAAGGATGGAAGGCTGAGTCAACCATGAGCCTGCTACCTGGGATTGAACCCCAGGTCGTGAGCAGAGTTTTACCTGCAGTACAGGCATTTTAACACTGCGCCACAAGGCAGCAGATATAAGCAGGTATACCTGGAGTCCTTAATTAATTAATTAATTAATTAACTAGCAAACTAAGGTTTTAGATTGCTTGGGCCCAAGCTGTTGAGGGCTTTATTGGTTAGAACTAGCACTGGGAATTGTGCCTGGAAATTGACTGACAGCCAATGCAGCTGTTGTAACAGGGGCGTCTCTCTGTGTTACGTGATCCCTGTAACCAGCAATGGCAGCCTGGTTACAACGTTTGGACCTGCTGAGGTTTCTGAACACTTTCCAAAGACAGCCCTGCATAGCATCCAGCTGAGATGTAAGTAAAGCATACGTCCCCATGGCCAGATCAGACCTTTTTAGGAATGGGTGTAGCCGGGGCACTAGCTTTAACTGTGTCAAGGCACTTGGAGACACCACCAAAAGCTGGGCACCCAGACTCAGGGATGACTCTAGGAGCACAACCAAATGTAACCATAACCACATCCAGCATAGGCTGAATCCCTCTGTAATTGTACAAATGCATAGCCAGGCCATGGTGACAGAGAAAGTAGCAAGGAGGAATTAATATTAACTTTAAACGAGAATAGCAACTTAAGAGCTTCACATTTCAAGCATTGGAACTGATAGACTCTGGCCTGGCTGCTGATCAGCTCCACATGATCATGTGAGTCAATGTCATATGATTCCCCTGCCCCCCAATACCGCCACGCTCAAATCCAGCAAATGCACTTGTGAATTGTGTGCCAGCTTGATCACATGTTGCACATGAGAGGGGCAGCTGACTTCTATAAAGATTACATCAAAGGCTAGTGAAAGGAACCAGTGAAATGGCAAATATAATTTACTACGCTTTTTTTTTTTTGCTCTCCCAGCCAATGTGTCCTTACCAAATTTCTTTTCTCACTCCTCATATCTGACTCAAGAGGTGCCTCTAAAGTTCAGCATCAAGGATGGGGTGAGGATATGTTTGAATGTCTTCATTCATTCTAAACAGTAAATGTGATTGGCCATCTTAGACCACAAGCAGTATACAGACAGTGAGTGGTGGTGAGCCATTCAAAATAAGGTGAGGAATGCTGAGAGACTTGGACACCTCACTTTAAAAAGCACCCCAAAACATGCTTTCTCTAACAAAACATCATTCAGAGATCAATCATTCATAGGGTCAGCATAAGTGAGAGGCAGCTTGGCTGCATGTGACAAGAGCAAAAGCAAGACATTTTTGTAAGATCAACAAATTGTCTAAGGTGCAGTTGCTATGGTTTTTTTTTTTTACTGCATCACATCACTTGTGTGACACAGACAAGGACACAAAGTGCACCAGAGAAAGCATACGTGTATGTTGCTCTGTTGCTTTGTAGTAATAATAACCAAACGACTGTTCGCAAGTGCAGGATTAGAGCCAGTGGAGGGAAGCAAATTTGGGCTGAACATTTCTAGAAATTTCCACACAGTAAGACTTGCGTACTCTGGGGCTTGGTGCTTTTAGAGGTGATGGGTTTTCATTCGTTGCAAGTATTAAAGAGGCTGGGGCCTGCATTGTTCACGGATGCTGCCACAGGTGTATTTTGCATTGGACAGATTCTTCACTCAGCTAGGGAGCTGAAATCAATGACCTCCAAGCTATCTTCCACTTCCATTCAATGATTTTCTGAAGGGGAAAACAGCAACATAGACAGATGTACAGAGTCATTCTGGAAGTATTTTGGATGTATATTTGCGCTTCCTGGCTGAAATCCTGTTGCTTGGTGTCAGATAAGAATATATGTAATATTCCAATCTGTTTCTAGTTGGAAGCAACAAGTAATTGCCATGATTCTTGGGAGCATGCACACTTGCTGTTTAAGAGATATGAATAGACTGATAGTTACACATTGTCTTACGGTAAGGAACAAGATTTCATTCCCTGGAATGGATTTTGATCCATGGAATCATACACTGAAATAAATCTATTAGTCTTCAAACTGCCAGAGTATTTTACTTTTCTTTCATTTCATTTCCTCCTTTTACTTTTGTCAGCATTCTGGAAGTCATCAGAGATGGAATACATTATTTTGGAGGAAATACAACTCTTAAATATCCCAGTAGACATGGCGACTGACTACTGTATATTGCCTAGGCCAGTGGTGGCGAACCTTTGGCCCTCCAGATGTTTTGGACCACAACTCCCACAGTCCTTTGCCATCAGCAATCTAGGCTCGGGATTCTGGGAGTTGTGGTCCAAAACATCTGGAGTGCTGAAGGTTCGCCACCACTGGCCTAGGCTGTTCCATTATATTCCAAAAATGTTGTATATTCCATCCTGGTAGAAGTGGTGAGCTGTGGTGCTGGAGGAGAGTCTTGAGAGTCCCCTGGACTGTAAGGAGATCAAACCTATCCATCCTGAAAGAAATCAACCTGGAATGTTCACTGGCAGGACAGATTGTGAAGCAGAGGCTCCAGTGCTTTGGCCACCTCATGGAGAGAGAGGAGTCCTGGGAAAAGTCCCTGATGTTGGGAAAGATGGAAGGAAAAAGGAAAAGGGGATGGCAGAGAATGAGATGGTTGAATGGTGTCATGGATTTGACCGAACTCTGGGAGGCAATGGAAGACAGAAGGGCCTGGAGTCCTCTGGTCCATGGGGTCACGAAGAGTCGGGCACGACTAAATGACTGAACAACAAGAAGAAGTGGTGATGAAATAACAGGCCAGGACATTGAGATTGTCACTGATGTTCTCATATGCCGTCAAGTTGACTCCCACTTACGGTGATCTCCCTTATGGGGAGAAAGGTGGCATATAAGTAATGTAAATAAAATAGATAATAAATAAATATCTTCTATATATGCTTTCCTCTGCTCACCTCTTGCAAACCAAGGACTGTGGCTTCCTTCAGGGACTCGGTGTTTCGACTTCCTTATTTTCTTTCCTGCAGGCTTCAATCTTTCCATCATTATACATTTTTCCAGAGAATCTTCCATTTCCGTGTCTCCAAAGGAGGCCAGCTTTCAATTTTTTGCCTTCAGAGATAGTTCAGGCTTGATTTGATCTAACACACACTTTTTTTCTTTTTTTCTTTTTTGCAGTCCGGGGTATCTGAAAAGCTCTTATCCAGCACCACATTTCATTTAAATTACCCCCCCCATTGGCTTTCTTAACTCTCCAGTGTTCATACCTGTACATTGTAATTGCTTCTGACACACACCAGTCTCCCACTTGTGCCCTCTCTGCCCAAAGGATAGCCCAGTGGCACAGCAGTTAAATGCCTGTACTGCAGATTAAACTGTGCTCACGACCTGGGGTTCAATCCCAGGTATCAGGCTCAAGGTTCACTCAGCCGTCCATCTTTCCAAGGTCAGTAAAATGATCACCCAGCTTGTGGGGGGGATGTGTAGCCTGCATTACTGTAATTAAAAACTGTAAACCCAATATTCTATTAGTTCTTTATTTTTTCCATCTGTTCTTATTTTGATTTGTTAAATCATTTTGATTTATTGTATTTGTGCTTATTTGCTTATTTGTTCTTTTTATTATTATGACTTGATTATTTGGTCTGACTGATTAGTTTTTATTTACTATTTTAAGATGTTTAATCTGTTTTTGTATTTTGTATATGTTTGTAAACTGCCCAGAGTAGATTTTTTGCTAGATGGTTGTGGTATATAAATCAAATAAATCAAATAAATAAATAAACCACCCAGAGACTACTTGAAGTGGTATGGGGTGGTATATAAGCAGAACACTTTGCTTTGCTTTTGCCTTTTGCTGTAGAAGGGATGGAAGGCTCCTGGCAGAGGTCTGAACTGAACATTTACTGAGGGGGTTGGTAATCAGGATGGTGCATATGTCACATGTGCTTTGGGGCACTGCTTCTTTACCCCAACATTAGTACATCATGGAAGCATACTCCTGGATTCAGAGCTGCTCCTAGATTCCCAGGTAGTGGCTGTGGCCAGGGGGGCCTTTGCCCAGTTTTGGCTGGTGCGCCAGCTGTGGCCGTACTTGGATTGTGCAGACCTGGCCACGGTGATCCATGCCATGGTGACATCAAGATTAGACTATTGCAACATGCTCTATGTGGGGCTGCCCTTGAAGACGGTTCGGAAACTACAATTGGTACAGAATGCGGCAGCCTGGGTGGTTACTGGAGCTCGGTGGTACGACTCTGTTGGGCCGCTTCTCCAGGGACTACATTGGCTGCCCATTCCTTTCTGGGCCCAATTCAAGGTGCTGGTTATGACCTTTAAAGCCCTATACAGCTCAGGACCAGGTTATCTGAGAGACCGCCTTCTTCCATAAAATCCAGTCTGCCCCCTTTGGTCATCCGAGAAGGCCCTTCTACGAGCACCGCCACCCAAGGAAGTGCGAGGGGCGGAGGCAAGCAATAGGGCCTTCTCAGTAGTGCCACCGATACTATGGAATTCCCTCCCTTTTGAGTTGAGAACCGCCTCCTCCCTTGAAATATTCAAGCGAGGCCTTAAGACATATTTATTTAGGCAGGCCGTTTGAGCCTCCAGCCTTCACCAACTTTTATAACATCTTACTTTTTTAGTTTCATTGGCTGGGGAGCTTTTTAAACTCTGCTGCAGCTACTGTTTTTTAATCTTGTTTTTATTGTATTATACTGTATAGTATTTTTATAGTATTTTATAGGTATTGTGTTGTTTTTACATTGTACTGCTTTTATTGTACTTTTATGAATTTGTTGTAAGCCGCCTTGGGTCCCTCCGGGGAGAAAGGCGGCATAAAAATAAAGTTATTTATTTATTTATTTATTTATTTATTTATTTATTTATTTATTTATTTATTTATTTATTTATTTATTTATTTATT